>CM060963.1:67640116-67697616 GCA_030765045.1 Tenodera sinensis | reverse complement strand
GCATATGATGCTAGTTTCAGATATTGAATACATATGCCTGTTGTTTCGAAATGCATATTCACGATCATTATTATCGGTTGCTAAAGTTTGATAGATGACAAAATTTTAATGAACCAGGAGCAGAAACATTTGCATTCTCCATTTGATTTACTCTTAAAACACGAAACAACGAGTGGTGACAGTCGTGGTCTACATATGGGAGAAATGTTGTAGATAGCTTTTTTTCCCCATTTTTAGAAGTATTTTTCATACATTTTGTTTACGATTACCATTGTGTTTAAAAAATAAATCAAGACATAATTAACTAAATTTGGATAGCTGTCCTATTTTCGGATCGTCATAAAGATACAGTCTAGCGTGCTAATAAATATACAGAAAACTATAATTTTAAACTTGAATAAGAAAGGTTAAAAAATATAGACTATGAAAATGTTTGAAAAATAAACAAAACTGTAAAGGAGTAGAATGGGACTGAAACGTGCCCACACGACCCTTGTGGTTTACCTGGAAAATGCGAAAATATAATGTCGTGTCGGCAGCTGGCCATGGTATCTCAGTGGTTAGAGAGGCCGGACGAAGACCAAAAGATCCGTGGTTCCAATCTTGGTCACGAAATTGCATTTTTCAGTCTCATTCTACCCTTTTCAACCTTTTCCAACACACAGCAAGTGAGGAAGGACAATTAACTTGCAGTTTACCAAACTATTATAAAGTTTCTAAATACGACGATAAGCCCTCCAGAACTATCTATTTAATTTAATGTAGTATATAAATGATTGAACTGAATGTGCAATGTGTCACCAAAGCGTCGGAACAAATCAATGGTGAACTTAATAATTACCCCACGGGCACCAATCACCTCCAACTTCAAATTTGCATTTGTGTCTTAAATAAGAAATAAGAAATTCAAGGCTCCCTTATCAACCTTCTTAATTTGATCTAATTTTTACTTTCTGTGCTACGTATAGGTTGCGCGTTCGTTCTTGACGAATGACCTTGAGCAGAAATCCAATGAGTGAGCCTACCCTTAATAAACAGGTCAGCAAATGTTTATGCTACGATAACAGACACCTCTGTTTTCCTCTGTCACGTTTGTGTATACAGTCGACTGCAGAAGTTTTGTGCGGTACGGATGTATGTATGCATGCAACGAAAATAGCAATTCAGACGAGGGAGAGATGTCGGGAATAGAATAAATGCAAGAAAGTTAAGTGGAAACAGTTATAGAGGTATAGTGTATAATACGTGTGGCTGATATTACTGCAAGTGTCATAAATTGATTTGTAGTGTTGTACTACTTCAGCTCAGAAGCATGCGCGTCATCTCACTGCAGACTGTACCTCCTCTCTCTCGTTCCCGCAAAAGCTGAGTAGAGACTCGCATTGAACCTTTCATATAAAATTTTCATTCGTCAAGAAGTAACGCGCGACCTATATAAGTAGTAGATGAAGTATTGTATTCCACTAACAAGTTCGATGTCGAGATTTCACCGGAAATATGTTCTGAGGCCTCCTGAATTAAAAGGCTTTTTTTTAAAAAGGTCTGTGTGTTGTTTGTGTGTGTGTGCGTGTGGGTGTGTGTGTGCGTGTGTGCGTATGCGTGTGCGTGTGTGTGTGTATGTGAAGAGCAAAATTCAAACGAAATGTCGATTAAGAACCAAAGTTGATTTTTAAGTTAATATCTTTAAACAATGCGGGACGAAGATTTTGAAGAACATTTCTCCATTTCTACCTTTTACATGGATAAAGTTTCGAAAATTTTTATGTTGTCGAAAATAGTTCTAATGACTTTCATTAAAATACCACATATTTAAGATATTCTTACCTATGGCAAAAAGGAATGTATATTTTGAATTTTCTGGCTATAGCCCGCATAGCCTTACTTCCACTTGACGAGGTCTGCATAACTGGTAAGTCGTAAGAGATGTGCGAAATCTTACTATACAAAAAATGTATATCTCGTTAAAACACACAATTCATCTCCAGATGAATTTTTTTTTGGTGGAGTGAACCATTGCGGGGATATTCCTTGCTATTTTTGTGAGTTTTGGAATACTTAAAACTTTCGTCAAATGGAAGATCGATATTCATTGCCTTATTTGTTAGTCGTGCAAAGAGAACGGAATTTGAAAGCTTTAAAAGATATGACTATCGCTCAAAGCCTACTGTATTCCTATCATCCCCTTGCACCTATAAGGTGGTAAGCAACACTATAATTTCTGCAAATGTTTATTTCAACTGACACGAAGAAGATAGAGGAATCAGACTTTGTAAGAATGGTTAGTACAAGAGTAGAGAAGGTCATGTGACTGCAACAAATCAGAATTTGTTTCGGATTGTACACATGTCAGGAATTAATCCGTTATTATATTAATTTGGATTTAAATAAGCAAAGAATGTAACTACACCATTACTCTGGAAAATAGTAGTGTTTAGATTCTGTCAGACGATTTTCCTGTTTCACTGACGGTATGCAGTGGAATATCCGTTGTGCAGCTGAACCTGAAGGTGTAAAGTTAACAGGCTTTTGCCTGTGTACGGCAGGATCAAACTCTTGTAACAGCTTCCCTCGGGAACATGTCGCGACCGGTGTAATCGAACTAGAGTACATAAAGCAATAGGCAAGCACATTACCTCTACGCAATAGCAAAGCGAAGTTAATCATTACCATTTAGGCTTGCTGTGGAAGTGCTCGCTATGTAGGCGTTTTGGGATACGTTTCGTAACCTCCAGCACACATTCAGTACGTTTCCCACGTTAAGTTTGTAGAAACTGATGCACATTAAACCAGCGAATATTTATATCTCGTAGTAATATTTATATTTATAGAGTAGATTTTTTAATAATGTTAGGGATATTAAGGATTAAAGATTAAGATTTAAGGAGATAATAATCACGTCCAGAAAAAGTACGTGCAAGGGGCAGGTGTTAGAAAACATGTTTTGCGTGCAGAAACGTCGGAAGTCTATTCATACTTGCCTCTAGCACTGATTGGATAGAAGTTGCCGAATTTTCTCCCATCTCCCCCATAACAATAGACACAAAGGGGTGAGCATCTGCGTCTCTTTTCAGCATATCTCGCTCTCTTTCTTTAGGCCAGAGACAAGATATACCACACAGGATATAAGGTTGAAATGCGATTCTTAGTTTAACTCAAACAATTGCATCATACTGGAAATGTCATTTAAACAAAGAAACCAAAATGATGATGATAATAATAATGATGATAATGATAATGATAATGATGATAATAACACTAATAATGATGATAATAACAATAATAATGATAATAACAAGAATGATAGTAGTAGTAATAGAGGTAACAGTGATAATCCGAACAGCTAACATGGAAAAATGTACAGAGAATATTATGCAATTGTACATAGTTGTCTCTCTTTACTTCCTGGTAATGGCTGTGGCATCCCTCAGGAACCCTTTTGTGTTTCGCTGATATTATTAATCATTGTGTTGGTACAGACACTGAATACTTGCATGTAGAAAGAACATTTTTTCACCGAAGTTTGATCGTCTAACGCAGCACACTATATTAAATTAAGGGGTGATTGAAAGTTCTGTCCCACCATAGTTAGCGATCATCTCCAACTGCTCATGATAGTGGACGGAATTTGTATACTAAGTAGAAGAATGCCTTATAAACAAAGTTATCTACCTTGGTGCGGCATTATTGTTTATTAAAAAACAAGATTATTCTCTATACAGCTGGGGCTCTAAGGACCTAGCTGTCGACGGGCCCTTAAACCCTAATCACTCACTCACTCTATACAGCTGTTAGGAGCTTAAGCGCAGATATGCTGATAAATTGTACCTTAATATGTATCCACTTCCGCGTGTTTGTTTTTTCTTCTCTTCGTCTACCAGTTTTCCTATAAAACAACCGCAAAGTATACCAACTGAAGTCGTTTGCATTGTCTTAACTGCATCGCGAAATTAACACCTTCTTATACACTGTCCTATTTGCTTCACATCCCAATGCGTAACCTACTGGCCTTGTAGAAAACATTCAAACTCAGTTGCGATATAACATTCGCTACCGCGTTATAGCATTAGTTCCGCCCAGTCTGCGTCATGTTTTCTGTGCACGCCTACTTGAAGGTACTAAACAACCTGAAAACATTCAACGGCATGTTTAAGATATTTGTATGACAAATGAAATGTATATTTTGAATTTTCTGTTTATAGCCTACGTAGTCCTATTTACTCTGTATGACTTTAAAATAACTCGTAAACCGTAAGAGATGGATAACATCTTACTATACAAAAAATGTAGATCTCGCTAAAACACACAGTTTATGTCGGAATAAATGTTTTTGTAGAGTGAACCATTTCGGAGTAATTCCTTGTTATTTGTGTAAGTTTCGGAAAACAAATCGTGAAATAGAACACTGTTAATTTTTTTATATGTTAAGCGTGCAAAGAGAGCGGAATCTCAAAGCTTTAAAAGATTTGACTACCGCTCAAAGCCTACTGTATTTTAATATTCCCCTTGCACAAGGAAATGAGCAATAAAATAATTTGCACAAATACTTATCTCAACTAAAACAAATAAGATATAGTAATAAGAGTTTGTAAGAATGGTTAGTGCAAGAGTAGAGAAGATCATGTGAGTGCAACACATCAGATTTTTGAGTTATGCTGTCCACAGACAGACAAACACACATGCACACAGACCTTCTTCTAAAATGCTTTTTTTGGTTTCAGGAGGCCTTAAACATATTTCCGGTGAAATCTCGACATCGAGTTTTTTATTGGAATACAATACTTCTTCTACTTTACTATACACACATACACAATAGGTGAACCACGCAGGCCAGATCAGAAATGAACTCCGCCAAGTGACAGAGAAAGCGGTAAATCATTTGTTTGTGTGACAGACTGTTACGGTCGCCTACCACCTAGGCGGCCCGGGTTCGATCCCAGGGACCCGCATGTGGTATTCGTGGTGGACGAAGCGGCGTCAGGGCGGGTTTTCTCCGGGTACTCCGGTTTCCCCCGCCATCTCATTCCACCGGTGCTCCATCTTCATGTATCATCAGTGTCACCGCCTGCGGTGCCGTAGTAGTAAAAGCGGGCGTTAAACACTACAACAACAGACTGTTACGGCTTGTTCAAGGGTTGTATTCAGTATCGATTCTCTCTGTAGAAGATTGTTGTCCTACTTTTCGGAATACTGTTTTAAAATTCTTAGCATTCTTTGGCCTGGAATAGGAAAAAGCGACAAAAGCTCTGCTTCGAAGTATAACGTTAAAAGCGATATTCCGTATTTTTCGTTGAACTCCATACTCTACTGTCGATGTACCAATCACAATAGGTTTACACACGTGGAATAATGAAACACCAGGAGAGATAACGTGGAAAACGCTGTGCAGAAAATTACAGTAAAAAGAATTTTACTTCAGTGGTAAAACAGAGAACCACCTAGTTAGGGTGTGAGAGGGAATTACTTGTTTTTTTATTACGGCCTCGGGCAACACGGAGAGCAGCAACTGCTCAAGGCTTCACTCGGAAAAATAATGACTGCCTAATGGAAAACAACTCTGGAGCGTAATGTAAGCTCCCAATCTGCATAACCTCAGCCCTTTTATAGTTAACAGCTTTGCTCGCCTCCTCCCTGCATTTCTTATCTCGATTCCTTCCACACTTGAAAAACTCGCCGCTTCAAACACTAACTTACTCCATTTTTAATAGAGCATTACAGTATTAAACATAATGCTAGTTTTGCGCTCCATGCTCCTAATTTTAACCCTCTAATGTGCAAAGCTTTCATTTGACAACAGAGAAGCAAGTCACAGTTTTAGAATTTACAGTGTTTCCTTTTTGTTGTTTTCATATTATTGTGGTAACACAATCTACAGTTGTTCCTGATATTACAACTCACAGCTGATCCGTCTTCTTTTAAGCTTAACACATACTTTTCTGTCTTTCTTTACTCCCTCTGTCTCACAAATAGCTAACTTTAACGATACAATCACTCAATATCCACTAAAACTGCTTCGCTTCAGAGCTTCGCCGCGACGTATCCATGTTCCAGAATATCTCTGTCGACACATAGAGTTCTCTCACAACTAAGACTGTACACACACACACACACACACACACACACACACACACACACACACACACACACACACACACACACACACACACACGCACACGCAGACGCACACGCGCACGCACACGCACACACACACTGCTAGCAGTTGTTTCGTCTAACACACAAACTCCATCATAAGAACTACCTCGTTCGTCTCACAAAATTGTCCGTCCCTTGACGTCCCGCATGCACAAAGAGAATGATGTAATATGGATTTTCCTGAACATTCCACTTTTCGTCGACGCGTTGACGAACAAGTTGGGAGTCGAAGCTTCCGGAAGTTCTCGAAACCCTTTGGTCTGCCGCGCTCATTGTTAGGTGTTTACTCGCAGTGACCTGTGTGAGGTAGTTTGACCTTGGTTTAGTGTTAGCTTGAGATTTTTAAACGTGCATCCGGGTCGGCCTTACATTATATTGGTGTTTTGCAATAATTTATTGTTGGTGGCTATTTGTATCATATATGTATCAATTTATTTTAGTATTACTATAGTCATTTTCTTGTTGTTTGTCAAAAAATCCCATAGAATTGTAGTCTAATGTAACCCTGTGATCACACATTCGTAATATCCCACTGGGCCTATCTTACGTGGGCCCTCCCCATCCTTCACTACAGCCACATTTGATTGCAGTCGCTGGGATTAAACTAACAGCGTTCTGCTTTGGATGGATGGTCAGTCCATTTTGCCCGGACTTTAACAATTAACGTAGAAAAATAATTCACGAGATAGAGGATTCACTTTTAAAGTAACAACAAGGCAATATGTGTAGAAAACAGGAAAGTTAGCCTTGTTTATAACTGTATTAATATAGAAATTCAGGAAAAATAATTTATACATCGAATGATAGTTAATTAGAAAAAATAAAGCCGAGAACAACCAATGCTTTTACACGCATGCATCATGAGTCATATATGCAGATTCACTCTTGCGGCGAGATGCTACGTCACAACTCCTTTCCGTTGAATGTAGTTCTTTTTGGCTCATACTTTGTTCAAATACTCCCAAACATTTGAGCATAATATGGGCGTTTAATGTAGCGCTCATAGCATGTAAGGTCTGCGCTAAACCTTTTAAAATAGTGGAATTTAAAGTTTCACTACCAACCGATGATTGAAGTTTGTGGACATTCATGTGCTTAAACCTGAAAATCGTAAATTTAATACTTTTCCGTCACTTTTTAGTCCCAGGGCTCCTTAATGACACGGAATTGCTGTATGTTGCCCTGAAGTCAGAAAGGAATGTATTGCCAAGTGAAATGTTTAAAACTTTACCTGAAACATTTAAATCAATATGCACTCTCTGGAACAAAGGGTTGAACTTGCACTTCTTTGTTGTGTCAGTTACAAAAATATGACACAGGCTGCAATTGGGTTCCACTGACACATTCAGAAATTCTAAAACCACCCTTAGTAAGACCTTTTATGCAATGCGTGAAAGCTGTGGGTTGAATTGGCCCAAATTATGAGGCTGTCACTTCCTTCGCAGGTGTATCATCACCGTGCCTGTTTGGAGATCCTAGATGTTGTTTCTTCTTCTGCAGCTGTCCACAATATGACGATAAATTACACAGCCTGTTCGTTGTAATGATGCTTAGTGTAGAAGCAAAAGCTCCACTTGTAATTAATTAACTAGGCGGTCGGATATCTTGGGCATAGGAGTGACATAAGGATAAATGATGAAGTCACAAATAATTTGATTAATGTTGAATTTATTCCTATGTTTCACAGCACTGTACAAACGCTCCTGGTCAACTACACGGCACGAGTACTAGGACCTATATTACACTAGCATATACATTTGATAAAAACTTTTACATTGTAATATAATATAGCATATTTGATCACATCTAGAAAACAAAATGGCAGATGCCTCTGAGGCTTGGTAATTTCCCTGCTAATCTTCAAATCCAAAGGTGCCAGACTCCATTCCGTTGGAGCGCTGGACTTTTTCTTTAGCCACAATTATTCCAAATTCTCTCTAAAGAACGGGAGTATGAATGAGAGTGCAACTGTGTATGTGAATTTAATACAACAACCAAAAGTGATGCAAACCCAAAGATTAGTACCACTGTAAGCGACTGAAAAGCATTGCCATTCAGCAATTTTTCCAAACATAAAAGGCCACCGACAGACTGCAGTAAATATTAAAGGTGGCGCCTAATATGAGCTTTAAAAAAGGGAAATGGCAGACAGGTATGAGAAATCAGTGGCTAACATCAAACTTCTCATTTCTTATAATGAGTCACATGCAATGCTCCAAAATTTAAGATATAAATACAAAAACAGAACAAGAAAGTGGAGTTATGTAAAAGCCTAGCATAAGCCATTAGTGAAGTACATGACGGATATACAGTGAATGATGTCACGAAGGAATTAAATGGACTAAACAGCCTTTGTTTAACAAACAAAATTATATGCTCCTGTTTTTTTTTTTTTTGTTTTTGTTTTTGTTTTTTTTTTTTCATTCTTATATCTGCTAAAATTACTCTTGCAAAAACTAAAATTCTATCTCTTTCATGTGAACACATAAACCTTAATAGAAAGGTTTTGAAAGACAAATACACAGTTATTTAGAAGAGTTATTTAGCTGAAGCTGTATCAAATCCTGAAAACATGGTACGTTATGTGAGTTTTTAAATTTTATAATCTTTGCCTGATATCGTGAAAAAAATGTATGACCAAGCACTTAAAAATATAAATTAAATGAAATGATGTATATGCTGGCACTAGGTCGTGGGGAAACATTACGATGATGGCCTAAAAATGCAGCTTTTTTTTTTAATTAACGTCCTCCAACGTAGTGTCATTTCTGACGGCGAATGAATGAAATGGGTGCAATGATGCTCAACTTTATTACCCTACATTACTTTTCTCAGAATAAGGGAAAACCTCGATAAAAACCTTCGACGTGAGACAGACACCGTACCACCGCGCTACAGAGACGGACTTTTTAAAATTAGCAATGTGGTGACTTCAATTTCTATAGTGCTTAACGACATTGTGTGTGTGTGTGTGTGTGTGTGTGTGTGTGTGTGTGTGTGTCTGTGTGTAAGAGAGAGAGAGAGAGAGGGAGAGAGAGGGGGGAGAGAAAGAGAGAGGAAGAGAAAGAGAGAGAGACAGTGAGAGAGAAGGAAAACCAAAGTATTTGAAAACTCAGTCCAACTTGAGAAGTGTTGAAGGTCATAAAGTTTTACATACATTTTGCGGATATTTACTGAAAATCGAGATAAAAATGTTATTAGAAATATACATACCATATATGTTAATCATGGACTACTTTAACTAAAGTTGCATTTTATAGAAAATGAAAGAATTCAAAAATGTCCATGTAAAGAGTAATTTGCTATGAAGGGATATTTTGTAAACATGCTTACCTAGCATTGTTCTTAAAGGGTCTTAACTCCAGCTTTCATCTCATAGTGGATTTTTAGCGATGTTTAATTAATTTGAAGCTTCGGGTTCGCTGTTAGTTAAACATTTTAGATCAGTTTTAACAGAAAATAAACTAGATGAAATCGGTACTAGTTTAGAATGATTGCATCAAAATTCGTAAATAACTCAAATTAATGTCAACGCAGTTCATATTGGGCTTCAAGAACCTTATATCATATGAATTGCCTCACTATGACATGAAAATTGAAGTGTGTTAAGTACATTTTTGTAGACAGCAAACCATTACCGAGATATTTTTTATTCATTGGTTTTAATTTTCAAATGCTTGAATTCAAAGTTACTACGTATTCCTCTTTTCCCCTTCTCCTAGTCATGGAAACAACGTGGAATTTTAAACCCACCACACAGCGACCAGCTCTTAAGTATAGTGACAATCCCTTAAGCTTACTATATCCCTTATTCACATTGACCTACAAGGAAATATGTCATAAAACTAGTTCTATAAACGTTCATTTTGATTAATACGAATATAAAAAATAAGTTTTTCGTAAGAACGGTTTGTTGAGTGGTTGGAGAGGGTAATGTGAACGCAGTACACACTTTTCTTAATAATATAATTTTTTTCAGGGGACGTCGAAACGCGTATTTCCGGTAAAATCGGGGTGTCACACTTTCGTGTCGAGCCCTGCAATTCTTCTGCCTAAGGTAAGTGGCATAATGTACCAATAAAATACTGGTTTTTTTAACTTCTGTCTGTATCGAAGTCCATTTCTATTCGATACACATTTTACTGTTTTAATTGTTTGCTATGAAATTCTAATAAATCTATGTTCACATTTTACGAGCATTCATTAACAAAGACTTTAAAAACAGAATCTACTATTTACCTAATATACATATTTTGTGTGATGCAATGATTTGCAAAGGTAATTTCTGGTTGGTGAATTAATATTTATTTGATTGTTTTTATTTTTTGTGGACTTTTCTAGTGCACTTAGGCCTTTAGTTTATTTTAAAGAGATTCAGTTATATAGCTACGGCTACTGTTATGGACTTCTATCCATCGTCTCTAAATCTATGCTTACGAAGTTTAATTGATATTCACTTGTCATCAACATGTACAGAAATTGATTTATCACATTTTTCTCTTTCCTTTCAAAGTACATATTAAATAGTGTAACACCTGCCCACGGCAGCGGCAACACCACAAAGGACGGTCGGCTCCGGGCTGCCCCACTCCACTAGCGCTACGCGTAACAAAGGCGTTCAAGGTCAACCGACCCCACACCACTCACGCGAGCAAACACGAGAGTAACAACAATCTAGGAGCAACACAAAGTTTTCTAGATCATTCAACAACTGTTCGGCGACCAGGGTGTTTGTAGAAGTTCGAAAAAGATCCGTGTTACGTCATCCTGCTATATAAGGAAACGACGCAACGAGTTAGGAGTTACTGTTACAGACATGAGTCGGTCAGTGTGTCAGTGAGCGGGAGACAGCTGTGTGTGCATGTTGGCCTCGTGAAAGATACTCCCGTCGGGCGAGTGAGTTACGAACATGGGCCGTCAGCGAGTCGATCAGTTCTTAGTTTGAGTGTGTGTGCGTCAACTACGTGTGTTGTGTCGTGGAGGAAGATAGCGAACCATTTAGGGGTTTTGAGTGATAGTATCGTCAGTGTTAGTCTTTGAGAGACAGAAAAAGAGAAGAAAGACAGCAAAGGAACTAAATCAAGCGTACGAGAACAAAACAGTTGTGAGCTGTAATATCACGAAATAGTGTACTCTGTGTTAACGTCAGTGAAAGAGAATGTATTTGTGGTAACATTTTGGAGGAAAAATAAAGTGAGAGAAGGGACTGGACTTTAGTCGCCTTTATAACAATATGTATTGTGTATTTAATGTAGAACAACTAGTGCATACAACTCTCATATAAAGGTGAAGTTTTCGACACTCGCATCTTAATAACTCTCATTATAGGATCGTTGCATAACTAGCTATTACAGTGTCTAGTTAAGCCAACATACAGGCACCCTTGGCAGTACGTAGTATTCCCAGGTATAGCATTGGCATGCCCCCCTTTAATGGCGGCAGCCGTCTCTTCAGGTGATTAAGCGCTAAGTAGTGCTACAGGTACTTTGATTTGCAACTGCACTATACCCTTAAAGCGGAAGCTGTCATCAAGGAAGAGGCGGCTTGAACTTCAAGCAGGACAAGAAAATATCACCAGACTATATTTGTTTCTGGAGTTTTCTGTCGTTGCTAAAGGCGAAAGCAGACTACTAGTCTCCCAATGCATTTTCTCTCATTTCCTTTTATTCGCGTGCTCCAAGAACGGGGCTGTCAGTTTTCTCTTCTTTTTGTCTTTATCTTTCAAGTATTAGTTCTTTAGACGTATTTCAAACCCGAATCCCCTTCTTCTTAAGTAGTTCAACAAGTCTTCCCTTTCTTCTTCAAGGTAACAACCATTTCGCCGAGTTTTTATAGAAATCATCCATTTCCGCTTTGTATTCTTCTTTAGGGTTTCTAGAGAGGCTAATACCAGTGTGTGGTAATGTAGGATAGTTCCCTTATGTGAAGACATCTCTTTAAAACGTGAGAGATTTTGATTATTTATGGTAGAAGTATTTAACTATCAAAACTACAATGAGCAACATTGCTAACTGGTCAGCAACATTTTTGGTCTTGATGAAATAATGGGTGATTGTTGTATACGTATCTACCTCAATCCAAAACTGAAATCTCTCCATTACCCACAGTTTTCTACAACTAGGGGCATAATTATTGAAAAAAATATCAATTTGAGTACTAACAGATCCCCGAGTTATGGATTACAAATCTCTTTTAAATTAATTGCATTGCACTTCATATGTTATATGACCATAAAAATACTACAATGAATCTTTCTGTTTGTTAGTAAATTTATTTTCATATATCGTGACAATGCGCGAAAACAGAGGGCTAATCGGATGGCAGGTACTGGCCTAATGGGAGTGTGGTGAAGTGGAAACTAATTCGCCACACTTCCATACGTTCTTATTCACAATAGTTTGAAATACAATTTTTAAATATTGTTAGTTCAGAAACACTGCATGTCCTTTTAGTGCCCCGTCAGTAAGTGTAGTGCCTTGTTGTATTTGTTGATGTTCACAGCACACGCAATAATGTACAGATATTGTCGGAATTTACTTAATGCATAAGCTCTGGAGATTTTACATTAGCATTACAGAGTGAGTGGGTGAGAAGTGGGTAGGTGGGTGAGTGAGTGGATGAGTGGGGTTCAAGGGCCCGCCAACAGCTAGGCCATTTGGGCCCGTTAACATCACAAAGAAAGTCTATATCCTCTCTTGTGAAGAAAGCTGTACTTAGATGTAAGGCTGGTTACGGCGATAAAGCACAACAAAAAACAAAATAAATGTCACAAGATATGGTTTTATTTATAATTGAATTTCATCCTGTTCTTGTGATTTTGATAAAGATCCTCCGTGCTAAATTTTATTGTTTTACTGTCCATTTTCCAAAAATCTTGAAATTTCAACCCCCTTCCACCTCTTTTAAGGAATGCATTTAGAAAAATCCCACCCTTCTGGTTGTCTAATTTCTTGTATGAGTTCACTTCTATAGTAGGAAGCTTATAAATCCAGTAGTTTGGACTGTGGTTGGATGAGCAATTACCCAATTAGCATTAGTTCAATTTCTTTGAATCTCGACCCCCAATAAATGATGGGTAATGGACAACTTCTGCTGTTCACTTATTATTAAGTACGATTATATTATACACACAAAAAAAAATCAGGGCTAAGGGAAAAAAGTTGCCGACCACTAATTTATTATTGAACTTGCAAAACTTAAAACGCTATTTCACTAGAATAGCATGGTTCTATAACGTACTCCGCAATAAGCATGTGGTTACAAATGTCTGGTGGGTATAGGTGGAGGAGGCAGCGGCCGACCAGTAGGCCTTAACCCGGAAAGAGCCGTTGCTCCTTGGGTTAGTTAGTATTGTAATTTTGTACAGCAGTTTGAGACGTTCAGTTATTCTTCCTGTTTACGTGCAATACTTTCCAGAAGCATATCTGAAAGAAGCAAGAAGTAAAATATATGCTAAGGGAATTATATGGATGTAGCGCTTTCTTTGATGAAATAACGCCTTGCGTGGTCGTGGCGGCGAGAAACTCATTGCTAGCAAATTATAAAAATGGAAAACCTGTTAAGGAATTAAGCTCCAGATGTCTAGCAGGAATATTGGATTTAAAGAACGTCTGGAGTTGTATGAACGTTATTCAGCTCCTTTTTTTTAATCTTTTGCTAGGAATGTAGATCTAATTATTTTGAAGGTAAAACATATGAGAAAATGTTCAACTGACACCTTGAACTTGGTTTAATATCACCTTCTTTTTAAAAACTCACTATTAGCTTAGGGCATAATAAATTATATTTAGAATAAATAAAAAAAATACTAAATTATTTGAAGTTTTGTGTTCCAGTTTTCTTTAGTATATGATACTGTATTGCCTGCTGTATTGTTTGAAAATAATATTTACTCAATATTTGAGCACAAGACTTGTAGGAACAAGTTTAGTTTCAGCATCAAGTTTTGGCACAAAGCTATTTTATGACATTAGAAATGAAAGTGATTTTCAGTTCAGGAAAAAATCTGCGCCATTTAACGCTTATAAAACAGTGATTGTATTTTGTTTGTAAACTTCAATCTTGAAAATCTGTTGGCACGCATTTCATGTATTGTTCTGACCTTTAAAATTTGAATATCATAATCCTGAAAATCCTTTTTTTTTTTTTTTTTTAATTTAGTTTAAGGTGAGAATTTTAGGGCGAATGTTGCAACCAATCGACCCTGGCTCGACCACGTGTTTGGGTGGATAAAATTCTAAGAAGTAGTATAAAATCTAGAAAACACCACAGAACCTGGGCTTCATCTGATTTTTAAAATCTGTTTGTTAATTCTAGAAAATATCTTAACTCATCCGTATTACAATTTACTCTCTATGATTGGCCATATAATTTACCCCTCCAAAGGAAGAAACATGTTTTATAGTTTTTATTTAATTAATCGTACATCATAGAGACAATGCTGTTAGTGGAGTTTGTTTTGTGTCTATTACTGAGATTGTCTAGGTATATCTTGTATATTCTGTGCGCATTTATAAACTTGCTGAGGTTTACAGTTCACTCGCTTTTAGGCCACAGTTTGCCTCTATAATTTCTAGTAAGCGCCTTTATTGCTCCGAGTATACACTGAATTTGCGCTTCGAGAATTGAGATTTCATGGCATTCTCTGTCGTTCATAAAAATAGAACATTCCTCAATTGTCTGGTATAGCAGAAAACAGCTACCAGCTGCGACACGTTGGAGCCGGCCTGCTCAGGTGTTGTAAGCTGCCTTATTAGTAGAAGTGAATCACTGGAAACGAAATATGATGCTTTTACAAAATGCTGATCATGCGCCTTAGTTTGTAACAACATTTCTGTTATCTTTCCTAATCTTTATTCAGTTACTGAATCTATTCTAACCATATGATAAAATATAAACATGATTCCAATCCAGAACTATTTAAAGAGAAATTAATAGCCACGCCACCAATCTCCTAAAGTGTACGAGTAACGCAAAATATATATTTTATATGTTCTTAATTTATGATTATTAAAGGCAGTTTTAAAAACTAAAGCATAGATTCTCATTATGAATGTATATTTTAAATATTCTGGATGTTTTCATATAAAAGCATTATAGCGGGTAATGGTGCTTCAAATAAATTCTGTCACAATTAACGGGTAGCTGGACATCCGTGGTTTTAGTTCCTGCAGTGGCATTCCATTCTTCAAGCGCAATTCCGCTTTCAAAATAAGTGTCTATACAAGGCTGTTATAGATGACAGTTATCATAATGTTTTCAGATAGTATAAGTTTTTCTGTCAGTCTATTTCCCTTAAAATTGAATCAGAATAACAGATTTTTCTTTACGTTAATACAATCTGTAATTTGTCGTGACTTTGTGACTCGTGGTTTTTCCTTCCGATCGTAACCTTGACATATACTTCACTGACTTTCAATTCTACTCTCTCTGAATCACAAACTAACACACTCACACCAACAGGCCTAACTAAAAACTGCTTCACACACGCACGCTTAAAGATAACTACTAACAGTTATCTCGTTTCAACACCTAACTACTCGCTTCTCTCAGCAACAAATTCGCTTATACAGTCGATAATGAACTATCAGTAAATTAGTTCCACATCCCCACTTATTCGTAAACAAACCTTTCACGGGAACAGTTTCCAGAACAGTGTGGAATCGATTTGTTCTGCCGCCCCATTGTCGTCGAGTCGCATTCTCACAAGCAGTGGCATGAGGTAGCTTGATCTGCAACAGTTCTTAGACACTGACATCTCTTTGTCGTTTTTTTGACGTCCCTTTCTTTGAGTTTAATGTCCCTTGTAAATTTCTATCAACGAACTATCATCTTGATAGGGGGCCTTAGTATCCGATGATCCGGATGACCTTACTGGAGAAGATTGATCCTGGTTAATCGATATTGCGAAGTCATATCCTCCTTACAAAAATCTTCAACGGTCTATAAGAGGGCTAGTAATAGTACAGGTAAATCCGAAATTTGAAGAACTGAAGAAGGAGCCCGCTTTGGAAGAGCTGGGTACTCAGAGGAACATGGTTGGATGTTCCGAGGTAATAGCTCGGCCATCAGCTTTGACCCGATAGGCCCTCGTGTCGGTCTGGGTGGCTCAGTTGGTTAGACGCAGGCCTGTTGATCCCAAGGTCGCGGGTTCAGATCTGACCCAGACCGATGGTTTTTAACATGATCGCTTAGGTTTTTCCCACATTGCAGTTCCCTTCAGGTTTACGTCCTGAAACAATTTTAGTTATTCGATTATTTGACATCCGTGTTGTGTTATCTCTCCAATTCTGTTTGTATATAGACAGTTTACTATTTAAGTTACATATCTTTAGTTGCTCTCTGATTGTGTCATTTCTCACGCGATCTTGGTAGATCCAGCAATGCTTCATTTCAGCAGTTTCCACCATTCTTTTATCTCTTTTCATTGCCCAATTTTCGGAACCAGAAGTGAATATTGGCACGGCCATTACTTTGTAGAGTTTCAGCATAGTTTCATTTCGGACTTTATTTTTCATATTTCGTTTAAGCATTCCACATATATTCTGAAATGTATATAATTTTTGTTTTATATCTCTATCATAAAGTGAAGTATCAGATCCCAGGTGATTAAAATATTGTGCTTGTTCTATTGTACAAGGTTTTTAAAATTGACAACTCCATGTCAGTAGATTTTCTGGCATGTAAAAGAACTCCTGTGGGAGAAAATTCCAGCACACCGGCGACACTGATGCGATCCTGGCAATTAACAGCGTCGTTAAACAACAAATCGTTTTTATGAGAGACGCTCATAACGCTTCCAGGAGACACTTTGTTAGCAAACAGCTTCACAGAAGTCAGCGGAACTGGCATAATAGGAATCCAGGGAAAGTTAAATTTAAAAGATAGAGACAATTAAGACTAACACTGAGTTAAAATAACGGTTTACTTATCGCCTAATTTTTTTATATGGACGACATTTTAAATAGACAGTTTTAGTAAATCCAGAAGTACGAGTTGATAGTAAAACATGTATGATTAATGTTGTGTTTGCAGACAACCTGAACACAATTTACAAAAATAAAGGTGATTTACAGAAATTGAAGACCTTAGCACAAGAACTAGATAATAACCAAAAGTTAAGTTCCTAGAAAAAACGAGAAAAATATTTCAAACTATATAAATCCTATAATTCATTAAGAGTTTCAGTTTAATATGAAAGTATATTGCACCATTTCTTGCACTCAGATGTTTTAAGGAATGTAAAAACGGGAATATAATTGGAAAATGAATGCCATTAACTGTTTTAATTCAATTAATTAATTCAAAATATTGTTTTGCCCTGCACAGTTGTCAATAAAAATGTGCAGAGTTTTAACTTTTGAGGAATGCAGTTCTCTGCATAATGGTTCAAAATAGATACAGTTTCATTGCACCCCTTCTTCGCAACTTCGCAATAGTTTTGACATATATATATATATATATATATATATATATATATATATATATATATATATATATATATATATATATATACATTATGGATTCTCCAGTTGTACAAGAATGGAATCCCGTATTATAAACCCGCACTTGCCGCATGTAAAATGTTTATCTTGTTGTCAATATAGGAACTGGAAGGTTGTGCTAAAAATCAAAGCATAATGTCTCGATGCATCACTCTGGGCGAGCAAAGTAGTTTTCTTCAGATCATCGTAGAATGTCTATGCTTTGACTAGATGTAGATTCCTTTCAGCCTCTAAAGCTGTTATTGTATCTTCATTCTCGTCTTTATCTAATTTCAATTTTAAGCTCTCAAATATTTCACAAGTGTCTGATGGGGTAAAGCCAAAAATGGGTTGAATTTAGTACTGAATATGTGTAAATAAAATTCATATGTCACTTTAGGTTTAATCTTGCTTTCATGGCTAGAAAAACTTCAGGTTCAATTTCCTCCAGCTACAGCATATATGTCCGGACTAGCTCTAGCAGGAGGTCCTAATCTGCAGGGTGTGCGTGAGTTATGGTAGGAATGGAACCAAACGAAGAATCAACCAACATATCACTTTATTTGTAAATTTCCAGATTTGTAGAGAACTGCCGACAATATTTAAATAGAATGTAACTTTGCAACTTCAACTACAACGTTATAACACTTTAACTTTGTCACCCTTTTGCAACCGCCGAATTATGTATACGCACTAGCTTACGTACAACTCCCAAGTTGCACGTGCGTTATCTCGACTCGATTCAAGACCAGTGTGTCTTGCGTTGCATTTGTTTTTGCGCGAGCAACACGAAGGAAGCGATTTCCATTAGCTAACTTTAGAGCACGTCATGGTAAGATAGGAATCAGCCCGCGGAATCACTATGGCTTAGTACAAACAATTGTAACCTTATCACTCATTTAAATCTCCCTAGGCTTCCATTCTTGAGACTTTAACACATTCAGCTTTATTACGTTTTCCCCTTAACTATTGACTAGAATCTCCTTTTGTTTCTTTCCATTATCAAATATATATTGACATTATAATTTTGGTTTCAAATGTTAATATATATAATTGATAATAGAAAGAAATAAAAGGAGATTCTAGTCAATAGTTAAGGGGAAGACGTAGTAAAGCTGAATAGATTAAAGTCTCAAGAATGGAAGTCTAGGCAGATTTAAATGAGTGATAAGGCTACAATTGTATCTACAAAGCTCTAACGTTTCCGCGGGCTGATTTCTATCTTACCATGACGTGCTCTAAAGTTGACCAATGGAAATTGCTTCCTTCGTGTCGCCCACGCATAAACAAATGCAACGCAACACACACTCGTCTTGAATCGAGCCGAGAGAACGCACGTGCAATTTGGGATTGGTACGTAAGCTAGCGCGTAAACATAATTCGGCGGTTGCTAAAGGGTGAGAAAGTTAAAGTGTTATGACGTTGTAGTTGAAGTTACAAAGTTACATTCTATTTAAATATCATCGGCAGTTCTCTACAAATCTGGAAATTTGGAAATAAAGTTAAATGTTGGTTAATTCTTCGTTTGGTTCCATTCCTACAACTCACACACACCCTGTAGATTAGGACCTCTTGCTAGAGCTAGTCTGGATACCAAACACGAGATCTTATAGGTCTAAAGACGACGTCTTCGACTTAGAGGATCGTTTGCGTCACTTCTTTTTGGTTGAGTTTCTTTAGTAGTGAGTGGATTGTGCAGGAAAACCTTGAATATGTTCAACAATATGTTGTATAATGTCATTCTGTACTTTGTTTGGTCTAGTATCATGCTTACCACATTTATCTGTTGATGGAATAATGGCCACTTGATTGCGTAGAGTAGAGTCACAAATTCTTAGTCACCTTACCGTGTGCATGGGGCTGTTTCGTGCAGTGCTGATGGCTGGCCTCTCGGTCTGGGCGAACACACTCACGGCATAACCGACACTCTTACACACGATGCGGTACTGAAAATTGTGGCTTCAGTGCTGAGCTAGACGTTCCACTCAACCCTTCTTGATACCATGCAAACGGCAGAAATACGTAATTTCATTTATGCGATTGGTTTTTGAAGCTTACCTTGTATTTAAATGATGAAGCTCTATTTTTGACTTCAACATCTATTTCTTTTAAAAAAAAAAACTCATCTTCACTCTCAGTTTCATTGTTTCTTGCTCCTTCCTTCTCCACTTCTTGCTGAGGTCAGGACGTCTTCTACAACAAAAATATATTCTATTGTTGTGTGTTCAATGCTCCTGAAAATATATGTCTAAGCTAATATTTACTTAATGCTTACGTTGAATATGATGTGAGGTTATTAAGCCCATGATATTAAGCATCCTGAGCATTCTTATCAGTCATTTCGTTATAATTCGTAAGAGTTTGTAATTTAATATCTTTGGAGAACTTGGCTGTACATTTTCTCTTACAAAAGCAATCTGGAGCAACCGTCTTCGTAGGCACAAGTTTCCCTGTTGTTTCCCTGTTCAAAATATTTCCTTTTCTAACACTTCTTTGCCAGTTATCTTTGTCCTTTTCTTACTCTTTACTGGAGAAGAATCAGTAGAACCTGGTAGCAGTATCTAAAAGTGACAATCATTTTTATAAGCATGAAGTGTAAGCTTCAATCTTCCACATTTATTTGAATATAATAGTTATACATTTTACACATTTAGCAATAAAATACGCTTGTTAATAGAACCTATCTCTGAATTAAAGCATTTAGTAACTCACTGCATTCAGCCATCTTCCTTACTGTTCTTTAGCCAGAGGGCAACTGAGAGCAAGAACTGCATAATTCAGATTATTATCCAAGTCTTGCACTCAGAAAGGAACCAGATGAAACTCAAAAGCCATCTAGTGAGAAAAATAGACTCTTTCTCAAATTAATTCCCATACTAATTGATAGAGGTCAGTTATGGCTACAAATAGAATTAAAAAACTAATTTTCGCTAAACGTGGTCTTTATCTAGTTCTTACACTCAGATCTTCAATTCTTCACGAATTAAAAAGATGCATAAAGATGTGATTTTAATATATCAGTAACAGAAATAAAGATTAATGCACAATGCACAAACACAGAACATCTAACGTTGTTCTAGAGCAGGGTCAATAGGGTAAACATCTTACCCTTTCAACAAATATAGAAATTATTTAGAGCCTTAGGTTCCTTACCTTTACATCGTTGGTGTAAGTTACGTGGTCACGAAGTAGTGCTATGTTGAGTAACGTTAGTCATCTCTGATCCAGAGTATCGAAGGATTTACCTTCAAATATTTAGGAAACGATATTGGCGTGTAGAACTCTACACAGAAGTTTAAAAACGAAGTAAGGGAAGAAACAGAAATTGACCTCTACAGAGTTATGGCCACCGCCACAATATTGTACGACGGTTAAAATTAAATTTGGGTTACAGCGAAAAAATAAGATAGAATTAAGACGGCAAGAAGTTTCTTACTCAAGTGAAGGACTGCACCAAATCGGCAGGATTAAAAATGAATATGGGAGGAACGTTTATATTGTGACGCAGCGGCAGCACATCAGAGACGCTCAAGATCAAACTACTTCACACCATTGCTTGTGAACACGTGACGACAATAAGCGTGGCAGGACAAGGCCTTTCCAGACTGTTCGTGAAGCTTCAACAGGTGGCTTGTTTATGAGAAGATCATGAAAAGTTCAATTTTGAGAAAAAGCCGTGCTACGTCATACTCGTGTATATAAGCGAGTAGTGCGGTGAGAGCAGCGAGTTGTTTTTAATGGAGCCGTGAGTGTTGAATGAGCTGATAGTGTGCAGTCGTCGAGAGAAATTAGAGTGTCTTGTTGCGCCGGAGTTGTTTGAAGCGAGTGTGATCGTGGAGGCCAGCATTTTGTAAGACGGAATTGAAAGGCTGAAGTATATGCCACGTTGTGATAAGACAGAACAGCTGTGAGATGCAGTGTTACGATGAATTGTAAATTATGATAACGATAAAGAACTGTGTTTTTAAGTCAATTAGAAGGAAATAAATTGACAAAAAAGTAATTAAACATTTCTCATTTGACACAATAAGCTAAGGTAATGATTTATAGAGGAGAATGGAATGGGCACATGAATTCAAGAGTGTGGATAGGTGTCCATTACTTGAACTACCAAACAAGAGGACATTTTACGTTCTAGAAAGTGTTGGGCTAATGTTTTATGATATCGGAACAGGCATCCTGTAGTGATGATCATGGTGATACTGAAAATTCCTAGATGTGCGGAGGTAAATAAAGTGTTGGGGATTAATACACGCAGGTATTGTGTTAGTTTGAGATGATATGAAAGTCGGAAGCATATGTAAGGAAGATCTTAGCAAGCTGTAGTGCTACGGAGGAATGAATGAAAAATATTTACTGCGATATTTTAGCACTTCAAATAGTTGTTTAAGGCCACATTGCACACTAATGGCAGACTTGGAGGACATACCTAATGTTCTACTTAAGAGGAGACATCCAAGGTCTAGGAAAGCTTATAGTAGAGTAGGAGATACAAGCATCCGATCTTTAGTTTCATTTAGCAACTAAGACATTTCGCTATAGGAAGAGTAGCAAGGACGAATATTGATGCTTTATATGTCATTACAGAAGCTCAAATATAAAATATTTTAATCGAAATCGTTAAATAGTTTTTTGTGTTAGGATAATATATTGCCAAAATTGCGACGTTTTGAGATATAGGCACTGCGGAAGGCCTATCCTTACGGTACACATTCCGTCTTGCTTTTCTCTTAATGTATTAGGGATAATTGTACGTTTTACAGCAGTAAGACTGCTCTTTGCTACATTTTAACAGAACTGTTTGGGGATATTGTAATTTTCTTATTAAACATAATTTATTTTGTCAATGTGTACCTTCTTGTATATTTTTAAGACTTTTTGGTGCAATCCTGGAAATAGGTTATGTTTTCTTAAAATGCTTATGTTAAAGTGTGCACAATATTTTATTAAACATCTAATATCTCTCCTGGAAGTTGAGAATAGCTTCATTATATATTATCAAATTGTAGCTTGGAGGCCTCCGAAAGTTTAGTTGTATTATTGAGCCATGTATACATAGTCATACTTCAGTTCATCCTTCAATTTCCTCTTGCATATTCTGTGCTGCCTTAAACTCTATCCCATTGCTCCAAAGAATTTATTAGGCTCTAAACCTTTTTTTGGTCTAATTTGGACATTGCTTTTATTTTTGGCGCCACTTGCACCATTATAGTTTTCTTCGCAGTTTGATTAATGTTACTAATCATCTTTATTTTATTTTGATAGCTTAAGTAGATAATTTAAACAGTTGCAGAACTCCAAGGCGCGAGAGACGACAGTGACATGCTCTGCCTCTCAGCAAGGACGTGAGGTGACAGTTGAACTATCGTGTGAAGTCCGTCATAATAGACAATAGCAATATAAACAACTAAAAGGTCTCACTTTACCTACAGAATCTTTACTTTCCTGGGTATAAACTCATTCCTGTATAGTGAGTGAGTGGTTAGGGTTTAAGGACCCGTCGACAGCTAGGTCATTAGAGCCCCCATTCCTGTATATGGTGCTGTTGTCTAACAATACGGATTAGAGATGTAAAGTGCAAACATGAGGGCACGTAATGTTTCATTGCCATATGTTTGCTTCTTATTAGGTTAGTTTTGTGTTTTGTTATAATTGAAATTATTATATTGCTATTTATTGGTTTTTATTTTTTGTAGTTATTATTGTTGTATTATATTATTTTATTAGTATGGCAATCATCATCATTATCATCATCATAGTCATAATCATTACCATGAATGTCACAATTATTAGTTTTAGCGATCCTTTGACGTAAGACCTCTTACATTTAGACGATCTGTTTCATTCTTGATGGGACACCAGATGCCATGGTCCTCTAAGTCTGGTTGGGAGAAACACAGTTCCCATAACATAGACCTCGAAAATACCACACCAAAGTTTTTCGTGCCTAGTGAGGCTTGTGGGGGGCCTAGTAGTGCATGTTGTGTATTCATGGTGTTAAATAGGTTTAAGTTGCACTAAGCCACCTTATCCATGTACATTTTAAGGCTGATATACCATAGATTAATTTAAATTTAAAAAGATAAAATTATGACTTTTTGCCTTTGTGGAGTGGTTTAAAGAGTTCTTTGAAAATCTTCGTTTATGATTTACTAACACTTCAGTATATCATACTTTTCCACAAGTCTCTTTTCGTCATGCTTTTATTTCTTTTGTGTGGGTGGAGATGAAAATAAGCATTTACAGTGGATTCTATACAAAATCTTTTTGTTAAAATTCTATCTCTTTTACCCCAGGAAAGAACTAGAGAAAAAGATATAAGCTGTATGCCTCCCTGTGTTGCTCTTCTTACCCATCACTAAGATTTGCGTCATAATCTCAGAAATTACTAGGAATGCATCTCGACTGAAGCAGATATTAGTAATTGTCCAAAGCAATATCGCATCCCAACTCCGAAAGTTAACACGGAGACACCAATACAGTAACATAAGCAAACAGACTCTTCGTTAAGCAAACTGAAGCACCCTCCATTGTGGGTATTACAAACACTGCACAATATACGGAATCATAAGCTGTCCTTAATCTGCATAAGCTAACTGATTTGGTACCAGAACTTTCAACCAGTCATAAAATGTGCACGCTTAAGTAAAATTGCAATTGAAACCAATAACATGCAGGTTACAAAAGGACAGATAAAATAGATAAATGCCACCTAAAGAAACATTCACTGAATTGTAGTTTTTAAACGATATTTGTTTCAAATAATAATGTTACCATTATAGTTAAAATCTTTGACTGTAATTAGGTAACAAGGTAAGGAGAGCTTTTTTATATGTACTACATATATAGATTAGGCATTAGTTACCATTATGTATTGTAGAATATTAGGAGTTTCGAATTGCCATAAGTTTATAATTTTAACGTGGCGTGTTAGCTTTTATATACATATATCAGAACTGCTCATTAAACGCGTTTAATTTCTCTAAGAGGTACAAGCAGAGAAGGTATTGCGTTACATCCAAAAATTATATCCGAACTTTCACTGAAAATACATGGATTCGGGTCCCCGAAATACAAACAAACAAAAATTATGAAAGTCATATATGTGCGTGTCTTTGTTTCCCTAAACATATAGCTGAAGAACGAATAGTCGATTAAAAACCAAAAACATTTAAGTCCAGCGTCTTCAAAGGATGCAACATGAGGATCCTCCAACCTAAAATATCAATCAGATAGAACATATGTCATGAAATGTTATTCTCTCAAAAACGACCCTTACGGTGTCGATTGACATGCCATATGTTTAAGATATTTCTTGACAAATTAATATTTTGAATTTTCTGGGAATAGCCCCTGAGGTACTATTCATTCTGAATGACTTTTGTATAATTGATAAACCATAAGAAATATATAAGGTCTTACTACACAAAAGATGTAGACCTCATTGCTCACACCTTGTGTGAAAGTTACCTATTATCGAGATATTTTAATTCCTTTAAATCGTATAGTACTTACACTCTTCTTATTTTTTTCTGCCGTTTGTGCAAAGAGAATAGAAACTCAGATTCGTCACAGGGCAACCAGCTCTTAAGTCTCCTCCATTTGTAGTTTGTTGATTAATGGTAGAGAAAGTCATCTGTATATGAAAAATTATATATTTTTAATTTACCAGTTTAAAGTTGTTTGTAGTGTTTAAAGCCCGTTTTTACTACTACGGCACCGCAGGCGGTGACACTGATGATACATGGAATGAAGATGGAGCACCGGTGGAATGAGATGGTGGGGGAGACCGGAGTACCCGGAGAAAACTCGCCCTGACGCCGCTTCGTCCACCACGAATACCACATGCGCGTCCCTGGGATCGAACCCGGGCCGCCTACCAGTTTAAAGAGATCACTCTCATTTATTGACAGGGTTTTTTAATTTTCCGTTTAAAATTTTCAGATTGTTACATTTATGTGTATCTATTTTTATTTTAAAACATCCAAACATTAAACACATATGGCTTTGTTTATAATTTTAGCTAGAATTGTAAACAATTAGGCTTAGGCTGTCTCCATATGCATTTGCTGCCAACGAGAATACATAACAAATATAGGCTGAAAGCTTTCTCCTATCAAGGGTTTTCAGGAGAAAATATGTAATTCAGTTGCATTGATAAAGCGAATGAAGTAATACAATAAAATCAGATTGCAGCTTATTTGTTTTGCTTTAATTTATACAGCAGTAATTTGCTTGCCGCTTCATTGTTGGAGGCCATGTGATATTACTATACATAATAAGTTATTTCCATTCAACCCAAATGGAATTATAAACCTACAGTTCAACCCCACAAGGTCCTTAAATTAATGCCACACTTGTTGCTCAATCCCGTGTACTCTATTCGGCAAGGCAACTCAAATCACATCAGGGATTGTAAAATATATTCATCGTTATATCATTACACTAGAAGAACTACTTGTTTCTGTTTCACTAATTTTGTTTAAAAGCCTTCTGAGGCAAATGTAATTCCATAAGTGCGAATGTTTAGTTTTGATTGTTACATCAATATAACTTACGTACAATTTGTATATTATTAATTGTAACCTTGTATAGTTTACCAAGGTCCATTTTTTCAATTAGAAAAAGGTTGCTGCTGAATATAACCTACAAATATTGCCAAGAAAAAATAAAGTACTGGCGTTCCATGGAAAGAATCCAATAAGAACTAAAATAGTAGTGAATAATTTTAAATAGAACAAGTAATTGGTGTTAAATATTTAGGGCTTTCTTAGGAAATGCTAGGACAAAAGATATTAACAGAAAATTAAATCTGTTTCAACGAATTTGTGGTACAATTAAAGGAGAACTAGGAAAGAAAGCCCGTAAACTTTACTCAAGTTTTGACCTGACTGCCAACCCGCGGCCGATGGATAAGGACAACAATAGGTAAGCCGGAACAAAGACCGAGTCTATATGTTCGAGAAAATACGTATTTTTCAGAGAATTTGCCGACACTTTGCCAGCATTAAGGTAGTTTTTCAGAGTTGAGTGTTGCATTCACATTTGCTTTCCTATTGTTTGCTAACAGTAAGTTTTTATGCTACTAAAAATTCTATTTAGAGATTTCACCGCAGATGAATATTTTGAGATACCTTAATCCAAAAACGAAAATTTCAGAAGTTATAAAGATGTTCAAAACTCAGAATAGATGGTGTTCTAATACGGAAAATGTTCAAAATGTCTTCCATTGGCAGGAATGCATAATCTGAAAACCATGGAATTAACGGTATTAATGTTGAAAGCGTCAAACAGCTTTATGGGACACCTTTTGTAAACTATTTAATTAAAATGGTCAGCCAGTTTTGGAAAATCAAACATTTTATATATTTTTCCATACAGAGAAAAGCAATGGACGGGTGAAATTTAGTAAAAATCATCATCGCATTTTTATGTGAAGATTCTGTACTTAAATTCGAAATTTGGTATTTAATACATATTTTAGTTATGATTTTTTGTCACATATGCATACACACATGGATTGATCTGTTCTTAAAATACCCTTTGTTTTAAATTGAGAGTGACACAAAACATATATTTTCGGTGAAATCTCTAAATAAAATTTTTCTGGGAAATGCAAAGTACGTGCCAGGGACTGCTTAGGCCGTAAAGTAGACCTGCTTATTGAAGTGAATATTTTCATATTTATTAAAAAGTACACATCTCATTACTGTTTATAAACAATTTGGTTTCGTTTTTCAGGTTTTATAGCACGGGTAAATGTAGCAATAATTTTTTTTTTCGTGAAGTTTCTTTCTAACGAATTTATTCAGGACAATGAATGTCTTATAATTTATTGCATCTTATGGATGAAAAGTTGAGGCACATAATCTAGGCTTCAATGTCATATTTGCACCTTCAAGTCATTCGTTGTACTTGACCCAGTGACCTGTCCAGATGAGTACGTTAGCACAGGATTTATACAGAGACAAATGAAAAACGGGAGCGTCGTCAAGGCAACATCACGTCGCCTAGTGGTTCATTCGGCGCCGTCTACTGTTTCACAGGCTCGAAGGCACGCATATTAAACGTAATGCGTAGCATCCTTCCATTAAAATTTAAAATGAGGGATATTAGCCATTAAATTTCTCCGCTCGTAAAAAGATGTGCGCTGTTGTTCAGGTCGATTTAGCATTGTTACTGTGCGAAACAGGACAGCTGCATTATATGCTTCATGCATGGCTAAATTGTGTACTAAGAGTTGCGGCGATATTTGTTCTGCATAGTATTTGCTACATAATGAAATCATTCGTATTACACAGCTTAAGGCAGTATTTATATGTCAATTAAAAAGTCCACAGTTTCCTTCTGAATAGCTTTGAATTTTTTTCCACACACTCAGAACATAATATAGTATACACAAAATTTAAATATAACCATTTTAAATTGATTTTTAATATGAAAACTCTCCTTTCGCCTTCCCGTTGTTCACCAAAATTTAGAGATGTATTGTTATCAGTCAATTTCTACGCGATGCACTTTCGCTAATCTGTACAACAAACTCATAAAATATTTGTTTATTACCACTTTCCTATAAACTAAAGAATAACTTAAAACCTATTAAATATCTAAATAATGGCTAATATACCATTTCATCCAGCATCGGCGTAAGTAGATAACTCTTCGTGAGTTAAAACAGCTGCAGACGTCCACGGCGCAATTCTGGCCATACAGACACCAGTGGCATGTTCTGCCTCTCTGTGAAGACTTGAAGTGAGAGCAGCTGAACTAGCGTGTGTAGTCCGTGATAATTAACAATAACAGTATAAACAACCGCTAAGAGCTCACTTAACCTCTCCTGTATATGCTGCTATTGTCTGACATTACGAATTAGAGATTTTAAAGTGGAAGAATGAGGGCGCGTAATATTTCATTGGAATTGTTCGTTACTTATTAGTGCTATTGTTGTATTTCATTGTTGTTATTATTTATTTTTGTTTGTAGTTATTGTTGTCTTAGATTATTTTATTAGTAGGTATGTTTATCACCATCATCATGCTAATGATCATTATTATTATTTTTTTATCATTAACATGAACATCATAATTATTATTAGTTTTATTGTAATTAGTTTTAGTATTATCATTATTACACAAATGTTAATATTTTTGTTAGTGTTATGTTTTATTATTATACTATTTTCATCGTTGTTATCATCATCAAACGCTACTGATACGCTGACTTCATTCATAGAATAGATGTTTCCAATGTTGGTTGATACAATGTTCCAACCGTCCTCATGTATCCATATGCAGGCAGCGCCGTGGCCGAGCGGTTAGCGCGCTCACCTACCACCTAGGCGGCCCGGGTTCGATCCCAGGGACCCGCATGTGGTATTCGTGGTGGACGAAGCGGCGTCAGGGCGGGTTTTCTCCGGGTGCTCCGGTTTCCCCCGCCATCTCATTCCACCGGTGCTCCATCTTCATTCCATGTATCATCAGTGTCACCGCCTGCGGTGCCGTAGTAGTAAAAGCGGACGTTAAACACTACAACAACAACTATCCATATGCACCTTTCTGCAAATTGAGGGTGTGACAAAAGCACATGCGACCTAAGATCTCTACATTAAGGCGATCTGTTTCAAACGCAATATTCTTAACGACACCCAGACCAATTCAGCGACCAGGGAACAAGTTTAAATTGACCTTTAAAGGTGGAGTTCTGCAACTGTATTAAAGTCGATGCCGGATGAAATGGGCGACGTGGTATAACTGGAGCACTAAAATAACCTGGCAAGGTTACATAATTGACCGCCTCCGTAGCGCAGTGGTAGCGCGCCTGCCTGTGGCGCGGAGGACCCGGGTTCGATCCCCAGTACCGGCATGGGATTTTCCCCCGCTGGGAGGTCTGGTACGGGGTGCACCCAGCCTCGTTAGGTACCTGGGGCCAATTGAGGAGCTATCCTGATAGAAAGGTAGCGTCCCTAAAAAGGTCAACGTAGTCGCCTTACGGTCGGGGGAGTCGGCGTGCTGACCCCCGCCACCCCCAACCTGCACTCCTCCGTGGCCTTGGCTGCGGCTGGAGGACGCAGCGGCCGGGCGATGAGGGTAACCTCTAAATTGTAAACTCTATGGCCTTCGTCAGAATGAAATGGCCGAAAGCTCAATGTTTTTAAAACTCACACGGCTGATCACCCGTGAAACTGTAATAAATAACGTGCACCATGAAAGCTTTAAATCTTGCATTATTATTATTATTATTATTATTATTATTATTATTATTATTATTATTATTATTATTATTATTATTATTATTATTATTATTATTATTATTATTATTATTATTATTATTATTATTATTATTATTATTATTATTATTATTATTATTATTATTATTATTATTATTATTATTATTATGTATTAACTATTATTATTGTTATTATTATCCTCTATAATTTTCTTTCCATCATTTCTTCTTCATGCCGTTTCCTTCCTTTGATTTGCTTCTAGGTTTCATGACGTATAGCGAATTCTTGCTGAAAGGAAAGAACTGTGACAAAATGACAAGTTGACAAACCCCACCTCTGACACCAAAGGCGACAACAAATCCAATTATTTTCTCTGTCATTTCATTTTTCTTGTAAACCTGAAACACAAAACACATTTCTCTTTTAGCACCGTTAACATAATATACAGTTCTTCGTGGTCTTACTACCCACAGCTGTTGTCTTCCTGTAAGCTTGACACACTTTTCTGACTTTTATTACATCCTTTCTCACAAACAGCTGGCTCTAACTACACAATCACTCAACGCACACTAAAACTACTTTGCTCCAAGAGTAACTCCGACGTGATGTTAAACATCCCAAATGCTTACGTCGACACATACAGTTCTCTCACGACGAGTGTGCATACACGCACTACTGATAGCTGTTTCGTTGAACAGTCGCGTCCCGATTACAAAGAAATAACTCCCTTTGTCTCACTAAACTTACGCGGCACGGATTTGTCTCAAAATTCACATTTTCTCGAAGTTGTCTCAAACAAGCCGGCAGCCAAAAGTCTCGCGAACACTCTGGAAACCCCTTTGTTCTGTCGCTCTCACTGTCTTTGTTCTGACCGTAATACTGTCGTTGGGTCACAAGCAGTGCTGCGACGCAGCTTGACCTTGAGAGCCTTTGACGTGCTGTCTCGGACGCCAGAGGGCTACTTCGTCGATGGATCCTTCCTAGATAGCTCCGGCAGCAGGAAGAGCCTGGAACGTTACGAACTTCCGCGCGACTATCATGGCCTATCTACCTGCGGCATGGAGCCTCCTTCTGGGAAACCATAGTCACAATGGAGCTTGTCTCCCTTTGCTTGTTTTGTTCTGTTTAATAATTATTTATAACGCTTTTGAAATACAGATACAGTGGACAAATTAGAATTTACTTTTTTCTTCTTGATTTCAGATGCATTATTCATTTTTCTCTTGGAACACGAGGGCTGAAATTTCGACCAAAAATTAAAAGCTTACCAATTTCAGATTTTCACTTACAAATGCACCTAGGAACTTCAGGAATCAGGTGCATAAATAAAATGGCAGGTTCTATCATTTTTAATACGCTAGTGCACGTTTAAATACTTAGGCGGGGCAGGTAGAAAGCACACAGTGAGATTCCTGTCTTGAAACAGTTTTGGAAATATATTATTGTACTCCCATCTTTAAACAAATATTGCTTTACAGTATGTATCGTGACACTACGGGCCACTTCTGAGAATACAGGTAGCCTGTAAATATATTTTAAATGCATGTTTCCAGAAAACTTAATTTTTCTCAAGTTTACATTTTTCAACTCATAAAATGAGGCTGGCGCATATAGTTTTTGATACAATTGTAATAAAAAGTTACGTGCATATTGTGCAAAGACGCTTGAAAAAACCTAGTTATTATTTTCAGTTTATGACAATAGTTTTTGTAAAAAAAAAATAAATAAATAAATAAAATGTTCAGATATTTGGTTAATTTTCATGTAAGAATATGTGCAAATAGAAATAAATTTATTGTTAGCAAATAGTGCTACGACTGCAAAAGTAATAACTGATTTTTTACTCATAATTATAACAAACAACAAGCACTTATTATTATAAACTCACTTAAAAATAATGGCGCCAGGTGTGTTTTGAAACTGAGCAATATTTTATATTATTGATTTTTAAAATTATTAGTAGATGTATAAGTAACAATCGCATGAATGTGGAACTTGCTACATAGCTTCGTAGTGGCCTACTTAAAGCCTACACAAAATTTTAAGTTAGGAGCGTACATATTACATAACTTTGAAATGTTAATACCCGTTTCCCTTAATACCTAGTGTTGCTATTTCTCACTAAAACATAAGACCTCTGTATTTTACATTTTGTTATAAGTACTTGGAAACAAATCGTCTCAACTTCCATGTGCAGGATTTGCAATATCGCTCAGATTCACATTTCCAAATCCGTCATAGTTATTTTGGATTAATATTTTATTTACTATGAATATGATACTACAACAACCAACGTCTTTGGGGACTAAAGGACTAAAATTATATCAATAGCAAATGAAAAACCATCTAGAACATGATAATATAGCGCAGTCAAAAATCCTTTAAGACGTTGTTATCTACTTTAGTATTAATTCTTCTAATGAATCTTTGCTCCCAAGTTTGCTGTCTGTCTCGGAATTAATTAACTGTGCATAATTTACCAGAGACAGGAAATCAATGGTTTCTTAGCCCTTATACCTCTATTCAACGTTAACTTAAGTCTTCAGAAATTAACATCTGCAAATTTTTTTTAATTCTTTGCAATTCTGAGAAGTCGGCAAAGCTGATTAGCGGTGATCAAAGGTATTCAATATTCTTAGGTTCCCGGTATTAAGGAACAAGAGGGAATAAACTTGAACAAAGATGGTTAACTCTGCTTGAAGCTTTGAGATATTCAATAAGATAAATCTGTCGGTTAATGCTGTGGTTACAGCGTAAATAGGTGCTATAAAACGGGTAGATATAATTTGCATGTTAGTGGTAGTTGGATATGTAGCGCGGAAAGCCTTACATATGCGATAGCCTATAGCACAAGTACGTCAGCGGAAATGAACATCAGTTTTCAGCATAATCCTTCTGCTGCTACATATATATACACCTACATTTTGCGTATTTTGGTTATGTGAGTCTATGATTAAGGGATGAAGTGAGAGATTACCAAAGGTGACCACATGTGGTGGCAGAGGTACAGCCGGCTCCAAATTTGTTCCGAGTCGCGTGTTCCTAGCCGCTGGGGGAAGCCAGGATGGCTGATCTATTAGTTATGCCAGGTGGTCTCAAAGGTCGACTTGCCAGCTCATACCTGTCTACTGGGGTGAGGGGCGTAACGTGCTTGAAACCTTTTTTCTTACACTTGATCGTAAGAAACTAATCTCAAAGTAAAGAAAACAACATTAACATTATAAATTCATAAGCAACTCTGAGCGAGGATGGGAGCTGAATAATCGGCTTTATCACTCTATAATGAAATTAAATTTAAAACGTTTAAATAATTTTAATATTCATGGAGATACACGCATGCGCGCTGTAAAATTTGCAAGTTGTTCTTATTCAGCGAACAGGAAATCGTGTATTTGACCTGATTTTTCACATCGAAATTTAAAACATTGAATGGCTATTTGTCGGCAGTAGTAGGAAAACAGAACTTCATAAGAAAATGAAAGTTTAGCGTAACACAAGTAAGAGAACTACTACAAATCGCAAAAGAGCAAGTTTCAAAAGACAATGAGGCGTCAACCTGTATAGGTTACGACGTAGCTTCTCCCCTTCAGCTTTCTTGCCTATCACCCATTAAATCTGAACTGATTTATCTATTTATTATTATTATTATTATTATTATTATTATTATTATTATTATTATTATTATTATTATTATTATTATTATTATTATTATTATTATTATTATTATTATTATTATTATTATTATTATTATTATTATTATTATTATTATTATTATTATTATTATTATTATTATTATTATTATTATTATTATTATTATTATTAACGAGAAATACATCATATCCATTATCTTTGTTTAAGGAATTGTTTAAACATGTTTCTTAAATGACGTTAATGCTACAAAATAATTTAGCTTGTTGTTTGCTCCCTGCTGACCACACTCTAGAGCAACACACACAAAAATAAATAATTCGTGAAGCCGTCGATGGGCCAGGCGGACCAAGTGCGAGTAATTCATAAGAAAAATTTTCTTCTCTTTCCCCTGAACCCTTTCGTCCATCGGAAAACATCTGGAGCCGGCTTCCATTTATGTCGTCACCGCAGCTAGGGAGGCATTCTACTGGCCTTCACCGGTGGACTATGTATAGCAAGGAGATGGTGTTTGTATCTCCTTGGCTTTTCGCCCATGCAGTGGCGTCCTCTTTTAAGTGTACAGTTCTATATTAGTCACCTATGAATATATAACTACGGGCAATGTCTTCAAATGGTAAATTGAAAATAATGTATTTGATTGAACTTGATATTATTATTTGCAGAGAAATACATTTTTAAAGAAGTTGGCGTTAAAATTTCTTTTCAGCTTTTTTTTTTTAATATAAGCCTATGGACACATCCAAACATTGACACGGAAATTTATGTTAAAATGTTAAAGTTCGGGATACCTCAATGTATTTCCAGTGAAAACTCAGTGTCTACCTACCATGTAGATGTGTGGCAGAGAAAATAAAAATCAATAAAATATTTCACTACGCCGAATTAAATGTGTCTACATGAATCCTTTAGTTATGTCATTCTACTAACTTCGGGCCTTTCACTATGCCACTAATGTATTGATCCTGAAATTATAGGCTCAGTAAATGCTACCATGAGGGAATTAGTAAATGAAGTAATTGTAATAAGAATTAATCACCGATAAGGGACTGGTGGGCTAAAGAAGCAAATCAAATCATTTTAAATACCAGTATCAGAGGAATACACTGTATAACGTCATAAAGCTTGTCAGGAAAGAGAATTAGCTCATGGTTATCAGGTGATTAAGTAGATCAATAGCGCAGAGCTGGATTCCGTGGGCTAGTTCACAGAATTCGCCCACTAGTTAGGCGCAGTAATTAGTGAAGTAAAACCGATATGCCAGATAGATCACCGTGCTCAGACCGGAGAAGCTCGCGGATTTCTATGAACTTTATAGGGTGAAAATTAGGACACCTTGAGCGTTGTAGGAATTATGTTGCAACATGGCATTGACAGCCAAGAGGGGAAGTGGTTGAGAGGACTTAAGCACAAAGTGTTATAGCAGTGGCGTCAGTTTTTGCTTGAATAGACCTGATTTCTTTTTGGTCACTTTATTTCTATTCCGATTGAACCATTAAATAGCTTTTTATTCTATCGTCACTATCATAATCTACAGTTCGTGACTAACGCCAGAGGCGTGTGAGTTTTTCCATAGGTATACTGCACATGGACGTAACTGTAAACAACTGCAGGTAGGTACAGCCTGACCAGGAAAACCTCCTCACTGCAGACAGCCTACAAGCATCATATGAACACTAAAGAACTCTTATCACTCCAAGTCGGCAGCTCACTGCGAGAAGAAACAAAACAGTCAGGTTATACTACACCTTCACCTTGCGTCTGCACACACACTTGCAAGGCGATGTTTCACTAGTTCGCAGAGTACGTCACGTTGTTTTGGACTCTTGCTTCTAGTGGCAGCTGTTTGCACATTTGAAGGCCATGCTGTGCTTCTGACGTCATTCATACTCTACGTCCAGCTAACCTGTATCGCATACGAGCGCATATCCCTCCGGCCTTTATACATGACCGTACAACTCACCTATGCTCTGTACTCTCGTAACCCTGTTGTTGTTGTTGTTGTTGTTGTGTTTAACGCCCGCTTTTACTACTACGGCACCGCAGGCGGTGACACTGATGATACATGAAGGTGGAGCACCGGTGGAATGAGATGGCGGGGGAAACCGGAGTACCCGGAGAAAACCCGCCCTGACGCCGCTTCTCGTAACCCTGACACACACTTTTCTGTATTTAATTCGTGGCTAACGAAAAAGAATCGGAGTACGTAGTAATGATAATCTGTTACATGGCCAACATTGTTAGCGTCATGATCAAACTATCCTTTGTATGAATTCAACGAGCAGTTTGTTTTGTTTATTTAAAACATGGATGTATTGTGGTTTTAAATCATTGGGCCATGACCAGACTAGGAGAATTACACCACTGCAGTTTGTGACTGTCTTTTCGTTAACTACGATTTCATGCGTACTACGTCACCTGCGAAGAAAGCTAATTAGGAAGGGGAAAAAGTAACTACCCTGTTTCCTATCAATGGCACCAATGCTAAAGATATTAGTTACATCCATTTAATGCATATTTTTACGGTAATTTCATGCTCAGCTCAGTTTGTTTTGAATTCCGTCCAACATTCTAAAACATTTTGTACTGAATCGACGATTATTTGATAGAACATTATAGAACTTTGAGAAACTTAGACTTGAATAGATTTAAAAGCCAACTAAGCATTAATTTGTTTGAAGTTAAAAACATAAACGCAGTTTAAATATAGACATCGGGTTCTTTAAAACTAAGGCCACTTTAAAACAATTGTGGTTCACAATTAAAAAAAATATGGCTAATCATAAAAATACCTTGAAAACTTAACAAAATTGTTGTTGAAAAATGCTGCTTCCAGAACAATCGGCTGGAAAGTCTTGTAAAACTTATGAGTGTCACATTTGGTAGGTTGGTGCTTCTCAAGTTGTAAATGGTGACACCTTCTACATCTGTTGCGGGCTTCAGTAATAACTTTGAGAGAACATTCCCACATTAGTGCCACAAGTGGTACCGGAGCCGTTGGCTAATGAAATAATGCAGCTCATCATTTTTATACCGACCTCTCTGGAGTTACTTGTGGTAAGCGGATTGGGGCATCGATCATTCATTGATTCCCAAGGGAAACGGCCCAGTGCTGCCAACCTTATCTCGCTTCCTCTTGTACTACATGGTTCCACGAGCATTCCATCAGAATATGGATGCAGCTGTTACATTGTCCATGCCCCTCTTCGGCCACTTTCTGCTTCTCAAAGAGAGAAAATTGTAAGAGCATTTCCGTGTATATTTGTTTTAATTCTCTTCAAAACACAATGTCGACAACAGAGATATTTAAAGTTAGAAAATCAAAGGTTATTCAATTAATTATCTTATTTTATGAAATAAACAACTGTTGTACTTGAATTTCGTTTCCTTGAAGGTTTATCCAAACCTTTAATCACATAAAAATAGTATAAAATGAACGCTATTCTTTTTGTAATTTATACTACCAATTTTGCTGCTGTATGCTCTCTGATTTCACTAATTACAAAACAATATTAAGACATAACAGATTAATTAAACTACAGTGGTATGTATCTAATGTCATATCTCTTAAACTTATATACCAGCCACCTTGTGCCATGTTTGAGAATTTCCAATGTCTCCCTCCCCCTCTCTCGCCCCCTCCCACCTAAGCTCTTCATTGTCCGTTCCGTTTCTTTCTAATTTATAAGTTGGCATGTGCGCTTTGATATTACAATAGCACATATTTTTGGTTCCTGATTTTAGCTTGGAGTCTGGTAACTTATAATTACTAAAACTAAAGTTAAACCAACGAGGTAGTGTCTTAAACATAAACTTATTCTTTACTATAACCGTGGAATGTCTTTCAAGGTAGTTGAGTGACTAGGTTGAAAGATATGAAGTTATTTTCATACTTGAATGCTGAGTCTGTTTTGTGAATTGATTTCTGACCTTGTGATTTGTGGATTAGTTTTTCTTTATTGTTAAGTATTTAAACAAGGGTTTTTCTTGTAATGGAAAAGCTGTGCCGTTAAAGCAGGGATGCTGCACAAACCGACAGTACGTACTATCACATTTAACTAAGGTGCCTGCCAACCTGTTGACATACCTCGTTTCGCTCATCTTTTGTTAGCTCTCTCTGCCATGGCAATGATGTCTTCCGTAAAATACATGACTAATCAGAAAAACAGGTTACGGCGCCAATAGCAATCACGTGATTCTCTTAGTCCGATCACGGCCCAATGAAGTAAAACCACAATCGCCTAATACATCTATATTCTAAGCAATCAAGAAACTTCCTCGTCAAATTCATACAAAAGATAAGCTTTATCGTAATAGTATACAATGTTAGCCACGTAGCTCTAGTAACTCCGATTCATGCCGCACACTGTCATTCTCGTTAGCCACGTAAAAATGTGACTGGCGGCTGACTGAACGCCGCATACAATACCCTGTAGCTGACAAACTGATGCTCACAGTTGGGTGTTTTAACTTCTTTCTTTGTAATTTTACTTTGTTTTTTTTTTAACTAATTCGGAGAAATTCCTTGGTATTTATGTCAGGTTTGCAGTACTTTTACTTGTCTCAAATTTAAGGTCGTTATTCACTTTATCTCTGTGCCAAGGGAACGGAATTTCAAATCCTTAATTTAACAAACAGGTCTTAAGAATTTCGCAATCGTTTAAAATCTACTGTATTGCCATATTCCCCTTGCATATACATGAAAATGAGCGACAGTATGTTTATGTCAACTAACATGAAGAAGATAGAGGAATAAGAGTTTGTAAGAATAGTTAGTACAAGAGTAGAGAAAGTCAGATTTCTTATGCAGAGGGCTGACTGCAAGTCCTTATGATATGTCTTGGAGAAACTGAAAATAAATAATTCTAGACTAGTGAAATCTTTGAAGCGTACTTAAGAACGATTTTCTTGCGATGGCAATATGCCAGAACACGCAAGTGATATGAAGGACGGTGTACAGGATCATGTTGCTCAGGATGAAATACCTGGATACAAATCTTTAAACTCTGGCGATGAACCCCCGCAAGATATAGTTCTACACTTATCGTAAATTACATCATCTTTTCGGGAAATTGTAAGGCAATTTGAAATTAAATTTCCTGGCGTGCGTATTCCGAGTAGATACATCGTACGTTTGCTTGTAAGTAAATTCAGGGCATCAACTCGTGATAGGAAAAGAAAGGTACAGCGGCGTGTGTTTACAGAACAGAAATTACACGAAGTCGGAGAAAGGTTACAACAGTCATCTCGAAAATCTCTTAGGCGCCTTGCACAAGCCACAATTCAAACAAAATATCAGGAGAGAAATTATTATAATGGAAGCTGAACTAGTACGGTGAATGAAAATTTCCTTAGAAGATGCCGTAGACGTATTGTTGCAGATGGACGACATTTCCAACATGTGCTGTGATAGGGCATGTTTTGTATTTCTTCTGGTAATTGTTAACGTGATTTGAGATTTGGCTATAGGTGCATGCAGGTATAACCGAGAGACGGACAAGTCGTGCAGTATGGGTCTGGGAGACGGATCGTGCACCTGCTGGCCAAGTTTTGTAGTAAACGAACTGTATGTAGAGAACAGGAATCGGATGGAACTTGGGACTATCTAAATCTGAAGCACTGCCATAATTACTCGAAAGAAAGCGTTGCAGATACATCCCCTTCCCAAGGGATAAAATAAATTGACTTGAACACAAAATACTGTTGCACCTACATAAATAATTTGGTACTTCAGCATATAAACTTGGTAACTTCCCCGTCGCTTTGATAACCGTTTTGTACATCAAAATTCAAGATAAAAACGTTCTATTGCATTCTTAAACTTAGAGAATACTGTAATGTTGAGTGATACCGCAGATTGTTCCACCTTTCTCCCAGTTGCGAATTCGTTACGGACTGTCTAAGCTTTCTCTTCTTGGATTGTGTAGTCTTTTTACTTTCCTGTATACAGTAAGAGCGGGAAGTATTCTATTCTACTCAAAAATTCGATATCGAAGTTTCACCGTAAATACGAAGCCCCCAAAAGGCGTTTTTAGAAAAAAGTTTTGGGTGTGAGTGTGGGTGTGTGAGAGACAGTATAATTAAGTAAAGAAATATGAATCTTAGGACGTATTTAAATGCAGCATATTCCAAGGAGGCCAAAGGGAGATTTTCAAGAAAATCCTATCACCCCAAGCTATCCTTTATATGGAATATATCATTTTTTTTTCAGAAATGGCTATAAAGGTTTTATTAAGATACGTATGTTTAATATATTTACCTCAGGGATTGCACGCATATACTGAAATTTGTAGGCGTAGCCTTTGAGACACTCTTCATTGTGAATGACTGGTAAACCGTAAGAGATGAGAAAAAGTTTTATTACCCAGAAATGCACAATTTATGTGTAGGTATTACTTTTTGTGGAGTTGTCCATTTCCGAGATATTCCTCTCAAAGGATTTGGCTATCGCCGAAGTCTACGGTATTTCTCCTGTCCCAATTGCACCTACAAGTAAGTGTGCAGTAAAATAATCTCTACAAAATATCTTATGTGTTTAACATTTATTGTTACACATACAGCGCCATAGGTGATAGACACTATTGAAAAGGGAAATTAAATGGAAATTGAAAAAAATAATCTTAGGAAGGAAATCTTCATACCCAGCATTTGCTATTCAAACGTGTATACAAACCTTCCGCCGGTGTGATCAGTTCTGGCGGCGGGATTTCAACCGCGGGCGAGTCTATGTGTTGAACGACTTCGGCCACTTGTGTCGGCGAATTTTGCACTACTCACGTCTGAGAGTGGCGGTAGAAGCGGACCACTATTATCACAGCAGACACATAAACTCCAGGAGCTGCTAACCTGATAATGTAATGATTATTGATATTGATATAGCTCCACACAGTTCGAGCCATAATAGGATTACTAAGACAATATCATACCACTCAAATTGTAATGCAGGACATACTTTTAAAAGCATCATGAAATAACGACGCTTGCTGTTAAGAACGCAATATACGGTTATATTGACTTTTAAGAATTATAATATGTACACGATAATCTTTTTTTCATTCGTTCGGAATAATGCTTTCGGCTTTTCCAATAGGGACCGTCATCGAGACAAAGTGTAATAAATGACAGTTATTTGAAAAACAAGTTTAACACTAAGATAAAAATCTGATGTGTTGCACTCACATGACTTTCTCTATACTTGTATTAACCATTCTTACAATCTCCTATTTCTTTATCTTCTTCCTATTAGTTTCAGATAAAAATTTTCAGAAATTACCTTAATTTCTTTTACGTACAAGGGGAATATAAGAATAAAGTAGGCTTTGAGCGATACTCAAATCTTTTAAAGCTTTCAAATTCAGTTCTTTGCGCGGCTAACATATACAAAAATAAATAACCATGTTCCATGTGACGAAAGTTTGTTTGCCAAAACTCACACAAATAACAAGGAATATCTCCGAAATGGTTCACTCTACAAAATAATTTATTTGAACATTGTGTGTTTTAGCAACATTTACATTATTTGTGCAGTAACATTTGGTCTATCTGTTACGATTTACCAGTTATGTAAAAGTCATCAAGAGTAAACAGGACTACATGGGCATATAGCCAGAAAATATACATTTTATTTGTCATAAAATTATATTAAACATATGGCATTTTAATCAAAATTGTTAGTCATTTTTGAGAAGATCAAAATTTTCAAAAGAATTTTCCATGTAAAGATTAGTTTAGGGTGAAGGAATTTTCTTTAAAACCTTCGTGTCGCATAGTTAAATGATGTTTCGTTCGAGGCTTTGTTTTTGAGTTATGCTGCCCACAGACTGACAGATTGATACACACACACACCTTTTTCTAAGCCTCGAAACATATTTGCGGTGAAATCTCGACATTGAATTTTTGGGTGGAACATAATGCTTCGTCTACGTACCGTATGTGGTAGAGGAAGTAAAAATGAATTAGCTGGAGCCGTATCTCAGTCGGTAGAGCACCTGACAGCTATGCGAGCAGTCCTGGATTCGATTTCCGACTGTGAGGGTGGTAATTTTTCTTCACTAGGATTATTCCTCATGCTCCCTAGAGGATGTATGTCTGGAAGTATGAATGCCAGTGTGAATGTACGTGTTAATTTAATACAATAAATTAAATAAAAGCCAAAGTAATAGAAATAGAAATCCAAAGTTCATAACCACCGTCAAGCGAGTGAGCACCATTGCTGTTGAAGAAGAATTATAATGTAGGTACATAAGCTAGGTTCATAGATGAAATCTTTTGCAAACATTAGCAAATAGGTAATGGTTCCTCTTCCCCAACAGTAGTCTGATAACTGCAATAGGTAGATGAACATTGTACCTGTATGTTAGATTCATAGATTAGACAGTTCTCAACGTGTAGGTCCTTCTGGCTGTTGTTTGTTCTGCTCCATTCTCACTGTCGGATCAATTGTATCCAGTATATCCCAATGATGAGCTGATGGAATGGCTAGTATGCCAATCCGACAAAAGGAGCCATCTTGAGTGTCCATAGACCTCTTAAAGCCTCCGGCCTTTTATTCTTTAAACTTCAATAGAGGGAGGGTCTTATTTTACGATGTAGTGTCTCGCCGAAAGGACAGGCACCCAGACGTGACCAAGGGCTTCTATCTCACTATCTCAACGGTGATCGTGACTTCCCGGTATAGCACGCAGCGAGCAGACAGAAGCAGTTATTTTTATACTTTTCTTAGATTTGTTACCAGCGCGTGCCTATCTAACATAATACTTGTGCTTTAATCAAAGTTATCATGCATATCAATACATGTCAGAATATTCCTTTCAGCAATACCTCAGTATAACAACACTTCAAAGATTGCCTCTGTAGTCTGTGGCTCGATCACTGTGGGCGACCCATGTTTTTTGTTTTCTCGGTCGTCAGGCGAAGGATTCCCATATCCTCCGAATTTCATGTCGCTCCTTTTCGTTACATTAATAATTTCATTTCACCTTCATCCCGTTAGGCTTCTTTCAGGGTTGGAAGCGTCGGTGCGCGTCGTGGCAGCAACACGCCTGGGCGATCAAATGCGCTCTGGAAATATAGTCCCGCGGATTGGAATGCGACCCCACTGGTTTTCGAGCACTCCATGGGCTATTGCAAGACCGAGGGGAGTGTAAGTGGAGTCGACGAACTCGAAGGGAAAGGAACTGGGCTGATTCAGCCTCCACCGGAATGCTTCTAACTAGGAAAACGTAAAAGCCCTGCTCTCTGCTCTGTTGTGGCAACGTTCCGGCTGGCTTTCGGATCCCTTTGCTTCATGCATCCTCCCAGGGGATGCCCCTGCCCTCCGTGTCGGGAGACGAACGCTGGTGTGCTTAAGGCTCTCCCACAAGTTCCTTACCCATTATATCCTATCCTGTCTTCTTATACCTCAGGTTAATAGTATTGGTGCGTTGCGGCCGGATGCTGTAGTTTGCTGTATAAAGAATTCTCCCTGCCGCTTGGATGGTCGGCTGGGAGGGGGGGAGGGTACACGTTCGTTCTGGGACCTCCAAGTTAAAGAGCACTTGGGCACGATAGATGTGATTCCAGAATTCTTAGGCAGCCCGTTCTTTATAGCACGCTTCATCGTTCGCAGAAGTTAATCCTTCGGGTCTGCCCATCATCTCTTTCTCCCGGGAGTCACACAAGTCACAATGAGTCCACAATGGTCCACTTATAATGCTGAGCTCCGTTGCTGGTTGCTCACTTCCTTTGACTATTCCTAGCAGAATAATTCTCGTACATGTTACAATTGGGAATAGAAAACGTGGGCCACATAGCACGAGAGAATTGTATAACAGGTAAACCGTAAGAGGTGGAAAAGATCCTGCTTAGAAAGAAGAAAGATAGAACTCCCTAAAGTACAAACTTCATATGGAAACTTTATTTTTGTTTTCATGAAAAGAGAACAAAATTTTGAACCTATCACATAATGACGGGACCACACCTGTGTGGCAGCGGTGGCCGCCTGACTTTGGCGCGGAGGACCTGGGTTCGCGTGCTGCCAATTGAAGAAGTTCCTCTATTACTTTAGCTCTTGCTACATTCTTTATATATCTAAATAAATATATAAATAAGCAATGAAGGTTTATGTATATTACTAATTTCATAGCTTAGCCCTTTGACTGGAGTTAATCGAGGACAGTTAAAAGCTTACTAGGCCGAATGCAATACAATGTGAGTTGTGATTTACCAGTGACAGTTCAGTTCTGAGTTGAACAGTGACTTGAGTGCAACATTGGCGCTATGCTTAGAAGACAGTGTGACTAGCAGTAACTGGTGTTCTCATTTGTTGCATGAAAAAGAAGTAGAAAGTGGAAAATGCACTTCTAAGAATACTGCATAGAAGAGTGAGTAAAAGAAATCATGTGAACGTAAGATCAGGTTGACTATATTAAAACTTGCATGAGAAGTCCAAAACCAGTTTTATTGTTACAAATCAACATAAAGACAATTATTTCCACGTTTAGGATATAGTTCGTCCTTCAGATGGTCCAAATTCACTAAAGAAACATTTAAACTAAATTTGTTATTTTGATACAAAGAATTACACAAATTTGATCACTTTTTTACCACAGAAATTGCACTTTACTGATAATTGAAATTCAAAATATTGACGCCAATCTTTGGCCGCCCGTTAAAGAGGCGCTACGCTGAAGATCAAGTACCTCACACCACGAGGCCGGCAAATAAGGACAACAATAGTTGGGGAGGAACAAAGCGATTCCTGACAACGCTAGAAGCTGTTCACGTGTCAGGCTGGCTTACCAGAGAATTCGCCGGCATTTCGCCTGGACTATGAAAGGGGAGCACCACGGACAAAGAAGGATTAGTTGGTTAGCTTCTAAGTGGAGAAGCAGTTCCGTAGTTGATTGTTGAGATAGTGTTTAGTGAGTGTGCTATCGAAGCCAGGTCTTTGTGGGACAGAGAGAATAGGAATATAGAGAAGTGTGTGTCAAAGATATAAGAGGTGAGAATACTTGTGATGTGCAAGGTCATTACGAGTTGTAAATTGTGTTAACGATAAAACTGCAACTGTGTTTTGTAATTTAGTTGTAGAAGAGAAATAAAGTGACAGAAAAAGTAATTGAAGGTGTCGTTTGTTAGAATATTGTTTACCAAGACCAGAAAAAGGATTCATCGTATAGCTGTGTGCCTGCATATGATGAGGAATAAGTCTGTATTTCACGAATCGCATCTGTCGTGTGCTTGAAGTGTGAAAGGGGAACGCTTCCTTTTACGTATCTTCCGGCCGCACCATGGCCGAGCAGTTAGACCGCTTGGATATCACCAAAGTGATCCAGGTTCGATCCCAGGCGTCCTCATGTGGGATGTGTGAGGGACACACAGGAGCAGGGGAGGGTTTTCTCCGGGTTGTCCGGTTTCCCACGCCATCATTCCACCAATTGCTGCATCCTCCTTTCCTCTCCCTTCATTTCTCTTCACTACTCATTTCGTTCATCCTTTTAGCCGTTTAGTCTCTTTCAGGGTCGAAAGTGTCAGCGAGCATTCGGGTGCAGTATGTTGGAATGAAATGCTCTGAATGACTCGTCCCCTGTCACGGTAGCCCCGGTCGTGTCCACACCGAGGATCTTGAGATTGTGGGGGCCCCTGCAGGCGGCACTCTGCGCGAACCGATGAGGATGGTGTACTCGCTGGTATCAGGAAGATTCTAACGGGGAAAATGTAGGGACCCTGCCCTCTGCTGTATCTGCTCTGTTGTGATCTAGCCACGTTCTGTCTCTTCTCGCCTCACCCCTCCCTTTCGGAGGCACCCCGTCGGTGTATAAGCCTAAAAGATCTCTGAGGAGTGCCAAAGTCCCCCTTCGCGTCTGTACTTCTACCTTCTACGTATCTTGCACTCCTATTTCCGAGTTCTGTACTATTGATTTATATTGCTCCAAGCGCATATTGTAAATAGTATAACAGTTCTTCTTATTAAATATTCTATCATACCGCAGACTTGCGCTTTGGTATTTAAAAGTCAAAGCTGATTATGTAATTGTTATAATTTTTCAGTGAATTATTGCTCTGATTGTTTGAAATGCAGGACATTCTTACAAATATTCGCGGAAGATAACAACTTTATGCATTTCGTCGTAAATATATGGAAAAAGAACAGCATGCAAGTGCGTTACGCATGTACAAGGAGAGGTTTCCATTTATCTTTGCTTATTTTTTATTGTTATTATTTTCTTTATCTATTTTTTATATAAATGTCCTCCATCATAATGTCATATCGGACATTAATTAAATGGATAAAATGATGTTCAAATAAACCCGAGATACATCGAACTTAAAGTTACCTGACATTTTGCTGCTCAGGATAAGTGAAAATCTCGGTCAAAATTCCGAAAACTCGCTGTAACCGAGATTCGAACTCGGGACCTCTTGGACGTGGGGCAGACCCACTATCATCACACCACGGAGACGGCCAGGATTCTATTCAGAAATAGAATTCCATCACGGAACTGCTTATTCGGGGTATACTATTGCGTTTCCAAAATAACTCAGTGTGTAGGAATAAATGAGAAGATCTGCCCAACAGCACCATTGCATTCCTGATTCAACACATATCATTGATTACTGCTTTGTTTACTTTTTCTTCCACCAAATTTCAATCGAGAGTAGGAACTATTGATCACTCTATACTCGAACGGTGTTTTCGTAACCTTTTCACCGCCAGCAATTTTATGAGTGGGTCTGGAAAATCGATTAGCGTGTAAAAGCATCATCTACAAATGAACTTTTATTATCTGTAACTTCAGTAGTTTTGCTCCTGCTAGAAACGTGTTATCCACTTGTTGGACGAACATTTTATGTTTATGCCCCTACTTCGTTACTTTTGCGACCGTTTCACAGCAAATTGGCGTATCGGCCAGCCAGTAGCGTATTAGCTTCTCTGCGTCCCACCTCAAGTTCTGTAAATTCTTCTTTTATTTATGGACGCCCCTCGTGGTTTTCAGTGTCCCATTCTATTTTGGGCCTAAAGGACAGGTTCATTTTTCTCTTTATAAGGCTTCAGGTTGTTTTAATACAGTTAATCTGGACATGGGACCACTGACTTTACTTCCCTTCCGAGGGAAGCCATACTTAGAAAAAATCCATCACTTCCGCCGGGATTAAACCCACGGTCTCGGTAATTGTGTAGTTACTGGCGTGTTATCCCTAGACTGTTGAGAATTACACATTATGTACTATGCTCTAATTTTTCTGGCGGCTTCAAATTTATCTTATTTTGTATTTCACGTATTCACAGAACATTAAACATGTAGTTTTTGTTTGTTCTCCTTTCTTTTTGAGTATTAGCATCCTCCAACATGTCATATCGGACAATAAGTGAATTAAATGGGCAAAAATGATGTTCAAATAAGCCCGAGATCCATAGTTCTTAAACTTACCCGACATTCGTTTCTACAGAGTAAGGGAACCCTCGGGGAAAAAAAAAAAAAAAAAAAAAAAAAAAAAAAAGAAAGAAAAGAAAGTTATTCGGATAACTCGCTCTAATCGAGATTCCAACTCGGGACCTCCTAGATGTGAAGGAGACTCGCTCTTACACTACAGAGGCGGGCTAGAAAAAGTACAGTCCAGTAAGTACAGAAACGTGCGGATGCTTGTATTTCTTTGCTTAATGTTGGCAGAATTCTCCTTATCATCCTCTCAAACACATCAGCCACCTCTTGTTGGGAATAATTCATATGCGATGCACGCCAATTGAGTTATAAAAGATTAGGTCTAGGTGAGTGACCAAAGGGGAGGAGTGACTGGAAGGCATGGTACGAAATGACCGTCCACACGAGTACGGATGAATTCGTCTCGTATTGGTTTGATGTCAAAAGTCGGCTTCAGAAGCCAAGAGAAAGGAATAAGGCAAACATTACGTAAGTGGAGCGCTAGATCAGATACGGAGAGAGGATTAGTGGTGGTTTAGTATTGCCATACCAACATAAATCACTCCCACTGTATCGGCAAGATCCCAGACGCACATCGAGCGAGATGATTGAGGCTCGCATTTGGGAGATCCGTGGCTCAAATTCCCTACCTGAATGAGATTTTCCTCGGTCCTCATAACTGGCAAATTCTGTAGATGTACTCTAAATTCAGCTTCGGAGTGTTTCGTTTCCAAAACTTCTATACCAAACGTGGTTCGGAGTGCAAGTTGAAGGCCATAAGTCGCTGGATACCTTCAGTTTCTTTGCCTGGTAAAACTAGTTATCAGTGCAAGGCTGTGAGCAGCATGCATTCAGTGAACACCAGCTGCCCAGCCCTGCCGTAGGTTCTCTCATTCCATCATCATCGTCATCGTCATCATCATTACCCTACCATTGGAAAATAACTTTACCTCAGAAATAGCTCGCCATCGCTTGGTGGAATAAGGTTACCATGGAGGTTGGAGACGACAATGACGGTGACAGACATGCAGTAAAATCTGAAATATAGCATTGTAGCAGACTGTTAAGTATTCAAACACGCAATAACTATTCCACTGAACAGTGAGTGAGTGGAATCAAAGGGCCCACCGACAACAAGGTTACTTGTGCCCAGTCCACTGAACAGATTGTGTAAAGTTGTAATTCCTTTTTTTTTTTTTTTTTTTTTTTCTGAAAATTAGGTTTGTTTATATGTTTGTGTTTCAAAGGGAATGAAGAATATATGGGTATTTTATTTTTCCATCTGCACTCCCTCCACTCTAAAATAATTAACGGTGCGTACAATTATGTGCATGTTGAGAAAAATAAAACTGAAAGCTAGAGGACTGTTTATCACAACTGTGCATTAGTTTGTTTTAATTCAGGAGTTTAAACACAGTTGGCGAGAGGACCGTCGTGTACACGTCTAGAACTGTAGTTGACAAGTGACGCTACTGGATGGAACATGTACTGCAGTGTTTGTATGCTAATCTCTAACCTACCCCTTCCCCTCTTAGAGGCTGGTCTGCACACAACACGATGATAGTTGACCTAGGTGCTGTGAAACTTCTCACTCCACTGCATCTCTTTGTGCACACTGGACTCCGGAAAGGAATCGATATCTGCAAGGTTTCCCGAATTTCACTATGTTCTGCCTACCAAACGTATACACAAAGAAAATTACAATCACTATGTAGGGTTTTGGGTGTATGCCGCGCCATGTAAGCGTTGGCTACCGACATTTCGCAGCTCACGTGGCTTGCTTCTCCTTGGGCTGGAGGTGGGAAGGAAAACAGCTGTAAATCCTAATTTATACTTTCTTAGATTCCTCTAACAATATTTCTATTGGTGATGAGAGAGCCATGGGACGTCATTATGGGCACGGATATTTTAATACACAAGAAGTCTAGGATTTGAAGCATTCAGAGCTAACAGTTATTCTTCTGAAAACTAACGTGATTTCATTAAATGAAACAAAAGCAATATACGGATAAGAAAGACAAAAAGTGGGCGTGTTTACCCTATACACAAGGTGTAACTGATAAAATTGAAAAACCTCTACGGAAACAGAATATTGCCATGCGGTACAGTGCCAAGTACCTGCAAAGTTTCCTGCCAACCGTAAAGCATAAAAGTCCTTAATCCCGGAGTAAGCTGTGATTGCGGCAATCTATTTTGGACAAACAGGGATATCCACAGCCACTGGAATAAAGGAACATACGCGAAGTTTTAAATTGAATTAACCTGAAAAATCTGCAGTAACAGAAAATGATATCGGCACCTGCCATCCATTGACTTCGACGGAATAAAGTTTTAGCTGTTTGTGACGACTAATTTCACAAAATGATACGTGCGAGAGCAATTTAAATTATGACAACGGAAAAACCTTGTGTTCTATCTGGTACCTACCCTCTTTTGTTAATTAATGATGTCACTATCAACTCTTACGTAAAGCGAGATAACCAGAAAACCTAAAAATAATGTATATCGGCCGTGGAAGCCTTCGTAAACACTATCTAGTAGTTCAGAGAGAACGTAATGCAAATATGTGGTCGTACATTAATGGAACTCAAAATACATGCTTCAGAAAATAATTAGTGCCAACATTTGAATTAACAGGAAAGAAAACATTTTTGGAATACTCACATTGTTCCTGTGTTCAGAAGTAACCTCCAACATGAATAACTCACCTCTACACTTCAGGGAGACCAAAGATGACATCCACAGTATCTAGTCTAATCTTCTAACAGATTGCTATATTGTTGCTATAATTGCTGTCCGCTTCTAAAGTGAGCCAAACCAATGTACTTTGGGTGAAACATCAGTATAGAGTGCCGTTTGTCTAGGCAACATGCTATTGCACGGTTTTCACCTGACGTCACACGAACTGATAGCCTTGCTTATCGTTCCCATAAATGCCCATGGAAATATAATTTATTAATTTATCTACTGCTTGTTAAATAGAGATGGCCAGTATGAATTCATACCGTGCAATAGCATGTTGCCTAGACAAACGGCACTCTGAGTACGGAACTGGAGGATTTAGCGCTCTCGATGACAATAATATGGCCAGTACAAGTAAAACGGAGTTCTGATTCTGTTATGAAATTAGCTGAAGTCCAAACACCGAAGTAACTTGTAAATCACAACCTAACATGTAGTCTTTGATTATAAATTCCCCAGATGCTACGTTCTAACTATGACAAACCAGTTAAAGAAGAACGAAATTCAAAGAAACGTAATTATGTTCTGTATAGCTCTCTTCTAAGTTGCTGAGAAAATGACATTATACGATATAACATGACTGTCCTCGACATAAACTAAAATTGTTATGCATTTTCACATTTGCTTATATGTGGCCAAAGGGGCAATTAAAGCAGTCAGCATTAATACTGTACAATCCAAGACAGTAGTTTATTTATATTCACCAAATATGTTTGCTGTTCTTTCCTGCATAGCTGCATCCCACACGTATCAAACTACCCAGTTTACGTTACATGCTGATGCTCTTCATTGAATACTTCTAATAAAACTGAAATCGTATATCATGTATGCACACTTAAAGTTTTGAACTACATAAAGTCATTAAAAATTGCTGTAATCAAGGTTATTATTTGTAAACACTGTGTATTATCCCTTTCTCTGCGATAGCAGCACATAGCATGGTGACATCAGACGTTGAAGTTGTGTTCAGTGCGAGCGTATTTAATGCTGTTATTTCACACGGGCATGACACTTCCTTCCCTTCCCTTCCCTTCCCTTCCCTTCCCTTCCCTTCCCTTCCCTTCCCTTCCCTTCCCTTCCCTTCCCTTCCCTTCCCTTCCCTTCCCTGTCTAGTATTGTGTATTATTTTCACCATGATGGACACAGACTACGGAAAGCACGTATTGACTGAAATAAGTTGCATTGTTGTTGATTTTATTGCATCTTAACTTCATTTCCAGAATGTATTTCAACTGTGTTTGAGTTATAAGTTCTTTTTAGATTGGACCATTTAGTTTCCCAGTCCTATACGAGATAATTCTAAAGAATACAATACATTTAATCAGAATTTAATGCTGGAAAGCCCGATACGGCATGCAGTACTCCACACAGTTTCTGTTGACAAAGAAACCTTATAACAGCTTATCGATATTCAAACAAATTACACACGAAGAATAAACAAGCGAGTCTACAGTTTTGCCACAAAAGGAAAGCAGTACTGAAAAATGAGGAGGAGGAGTGCTAGAGAGTTTGGGAACGTGACCTGGTCGTGCAGTAGCTTATCTGAGCTACTACAAAGGAGGTGTACTTGAGGGAAAAAATCAAGGAGGGAGGCTCATTTCATAGTCCCTTGCCTCTTCCTCCCCCAATCCAGATTGAAACAGGGGCTCTGAACCTCATATCTCTTCTGGATCTCCCCCACCTCAAAGCTTTTCAGGCATATAGTCAATTTCCTAGTTTCTCTTTCCTTCTTGATTTCCTTCTTTTTGTAGTGGTGAGGCAAAATTAAAATATTCTCACAATAATCTTCCTGTAATCAGTGCACTTCCTTGGCAGGGAAGATAAGCAATATTAGAAGCTTTAATTTCTTAACTGTCTTTAACCTTGGATTTTCTCTCTTCTTCTGCTTGGAGTGGCGCTTAAGGCAACTATTGGTTTCGAGCAAAAGCTGGATAATATCCTGTGATAGCATAGGAGTACCTATTTATGAAAAAGTTGATGATAATGCAATGCATTATAAAACTAATCATTTATCGACTATTACCAGTTTTATTCACTGTTTACCTTCTCCATCACATGCATAGTAGACAAATACCATCCAAAAGTTTGATTCCTACATTTTAATGAAAATACCTGTTTGGAGGCCCTCTTAGTTCCCACAAAAATTTCCGGAAAAATTTCCGGTGTCGTGTGTGTCGGGGGTGTCTATCTGTGGATGTTTTTCTTAATAAATTTATTAGCAGCATGTTCCAGTCTATGTAGAATACTACACACTCTTACTAGATCCACTCTAAAAGGCACACTTTTGGACTACTCCGCGCAGCACATGTAAAACATATGCAATAAAAGCTCAATTTCTGTAAATTTATTTGTTTTTACCTTCAAATAACAGAGAAAGCGTAGTGCATTGCAAAAAATCACTGAACTATCCACATATGGGATCTATTTTCTACTCTTAGGCTGAATGATGTGGCCAGGGGCTAATGAGAGCACTTACTGCCATCCACCTTTGTTTATATGAAAGTTGTTCTTATTTTGGAAGACTATAAGTAGGTACATAGCAGGCACATAATAACACTAATTATTACATAATACATTATATATATAATGTTTGTTTCATTATTTATGAGTTCTGTTCTTTCACTTTCGAAATTCTTGCGCTGTAAGTGTTCTATTGTTTGTTGCACCAGCATGTTGTCTCGTCTTTTATTCTGAACCGCTTGTACTATATTCAGTTTACCGTGCCCAGTTACCATGTAGTTAAGTTTGGTGAAATTGGCACGGTTATCCTAAGTCGTCTTATGAGATCCGGGGAGTAGACTCTCGTTCCCTTTGTTTTCGTGAATTAGTATTGCTATGGGTATTTTTTGACAAGCGAGTTAAAACTTCTGTGTGCAGAAGTGTGTGTATGTGTGTGTGTGTGTGTGTGTGTAGGGGGGGGGTGTCTGTGAGTGTGTTTTCATATGTAAACAAAATAACTCCGTTGAATACCATACTTGGTATTTAAGTTCGCCATCTTTTAGATTGTGACACGAGAATTTTTAAGAAAATCTGCCCCCCAAACTAGCCTTTACATTCATTTTTTCAAAAATTTATATTTTACGTAAAATGGCTCTGAATGATTGAGGCAGTATTTTTAAGCAAGTTCTCTGGAATAATTCAAAATGTAAATATAGAGACAACAGAAAACCCCCTGAAATAATTATGTTAAAATACAGGCAGCGTAGGCTGACTTCTTCTGTTCATGTGTAATGCAACGAAGGAGAAAGAAGTGATCCGATATATTATAACGACGAGTAATACTAATTATACATTCTAAAGTAAATAATTGTTTGTGAACTTTTTGTGGTCCTAATAAAAAGGAACGATATCGTCAGTGATACTAATTGACATCAATCAAGTGCAGAGAGTTTAGAAGAGAATATTGACTTTTCACAACTTGTTGACTGTGCTTAACCATTTTGTTCTTTAATGTCGATGTCGGCCATGTTTAGAGAGAAAATTGTAAAAGTGTTTCATGAGAAGGCTGGCAATTTTTAATGTTAATAAATTGTTTAATATATTCATGAAAATAATATTGATTCTTTCATAAATATAGTATATCCGTACTACCCCTGTGATAACAGAGATAGAATCTTCTATCTCTCCAACTGATGCTACACCACGAGGAATGAAACTTCGTAAAGACACTTCTACGAAGATTACTAATATAATAAATAATCGTTCCAAGTAGTACTTCAACGATCAGCTTGAATTGCTGTAACATCATTAAATTATGTTCCATCATTGTGGTTAAAATACCATGTGATTAAAATAGTTTTATGGCAGATGAAGTGTATATCTTGAATTTAGTTGGAATGTCTTCAGAGGTCGTCTTCATACTGAAAGGCGTTTATATAACTGGTAAACTGTAATAGACAAATTTCACGGCACAAAACATTTAAATGCTTTTAACACAAAATATATGTCAGATACACTTTTCGTGAGTGCATCTTTTTGAAGATGTTTCCTGTTATTTATTTTAAGTTTCCAAAAACATAACTTTTCTCAAATGATAATGTTATTGGTATTTACTTTCACTTGACCATGCAAATAAAATTGTTTATTTCGATTAACATGAAGTAGAGGAATTAGCGCTTGTAAGAATAGTTTGTGTAGGAGTGGAGAAAGTCATTTAAGTACAACACAGTTTGATCCTTATATTTCGCCAACTTTTGGCTGTCTAGGACATTGGGCTCCTACCACTACGACTAAGTGAAGTCGCTCCTGATAGCCGCAATAATCCTATGTAGATCGCATGCGCGAGGTGTCTCCCTTGGGTGGGTAACCCAATCTGGGAAATGTTGTCCCTCTAAGTGCTTCATTTGAATCCAGATAAACAGTTACAGGAATGGTTTATTATTACACATTTCTTTGTAGGTCCAAACAGATTGCCGTAGGCTGAAGCGGAACTCAATTTGAAACGGGTCGCTTTCTGTGAGTTAATTGTTTTTTGCATGAGAAAACCGTAGCTTACCAAATGGCAAGAGTGTGGGATACTTGACAATTTAAATAAATAATATTTCTGAGGTATTAATGGGGCAAGAATTCTTTGACAAATTGTATGCTTTATTGCCTAAATCGTACGGTATGCAAGTAATAGCAAGTTTGTGCACAATGAAGCGGACCCCAATTGAAAAAATTCAAGATATTAAAGACATTTTGTGTGATATGTAAATGCCTTAAATAAATATGGTGTGTGAAACACAGTCGTTCACACTTGAAGCTTTCGCAGCGAACGTTATTGATTATGGCTTCACGGGCGATCAGTCGTGTCAAATTTATATATGTCGAGCTTTCACTCATCGTACTTCATGGCTTCAGGAATTGAATAATAAATAAACGGCCATCTCAAAATCGTAACCTTCAGGAACATTATGTTTATAAAAGTCCAGGATTCAAGGCCTTTTTTAGGAACTAAATTTTAGGTATTATTCAGTTCTTAATCATGACCATGCAGTTTGATATGACTCGAAAGCTCACATATATAGGTACATTTCACTCGGCTCATCACCTATGAAGTGATTCAATAGACCGTACAGTTATTTAATATTCCTAAAAATCTTCCGTGTAAAGGTTAGTTTGAGCGGGCACGATTTTATTTTAAATCTCGTATCGAATCTTTAAGGTATGCTGAACTTAATTGTAAGCTTGGAATATATCGGACATTTCACTTTTGGGTTATGATGTTCACAGGCGCGCATGCGCACAAGTACAGACATCGACAGAGTTTTTTCTAAAAATAGTTCTTAGGCCAGAACCTTGTGTTACCGGTGCAATTATGATATGGAACTTTTGGATGCAATAAAAGTTTGAAAATGTTAATGAATCCCATATATTTCTATTTATTTTCCGGTGTCACAACAGTTATGTACCCAAACGTCACTCTTTCCTATCCTCCCACATTTGTTCTTCCAAATCTCTGGATTTCATTGTTATTACAACTCCTTCCGCCCAACTCTTCTTTGGATGTCCCCTCTTTCTTTTTTCTAGTGGTACCCACTCCATTGTTAGTTTAGGTAGTGTATTATCTGACATTCTTTTAACGTGTCGATACCAAGAAAATATCTTTTGTCAATAATATCTAAAATATCCAAGTGTTCTTTAACTCCCATAATTTCTTTCACAGCTTCAGTTTGAACCTTTCCTAATATTGATTTTCTAGCCGATATTCTCAAGACATCCATTTCAAATATTGCTGATTTCCTTGTTTCATAATTGCCAAACTTCGGATCCTGTATATAGCTTTCTTAGTCTTTAGTTAAGATACTAAGCACAAGCAAGGGCAACAAGGACCGGCAGGGAAGGTGCACACATTTTAATCTACGATGCGTAGACGCCATTTTTGTGCATTAGTGCTGGAGTATACATTTCTCATACCCACGCTCCCGTATATTAAGTTACCGGGAAAATGTAGCACAACAGTGGAGTGCGTTATCAGTGTGCATAATAACACGTCTGCCTACCTCATGTCCAGAGTTGTTACCTTGTAACAGTATGGCATGTTAGTAATCCACCCCTTTCTAATTATCCTTGTTGCCAACTTTAGAAACCTTACTGATGAGTTTTCTAGCGGCAATGGTATGTTAGAGTAAATTTGACTCAAGCAAGATCATTTATAAACCGCATAGCATGAAAATCACATAAATTTATGTGTAGCATTCGCATGCCCTTATATTTTCTCTCTTGTTAAAACTATTCTTACAAGCGCATACTCGTATTGCATATTTCCTTCCGGGTATAAGGAAATTAGGGAAATTGCGTTGAGCAATAGACAAATATTTTAAGAGTTCTTCTCTATACGATGGCTTTGAAATTCTGTACATTAGGGGAGAAGTGGAGACTGTAATGGCCCTATATTACATACACCTAGCTACAGAAACATAAGAAAATTAGTTACCGGAAGTCCTTATATATGAGGATTGGAACTTTAATAGTGGCAACTATTTATTTACACGCTTCTGGCGTTGACGTGGTGTGTGCATGGATTCCTGGTCACGTAGGTTTGCCGGGGAATGAAATGGCAGATTTAGCAGCAAAGACGGCAACTACAGAACCCAATATTACCATCTCACGTGTTACTTCGGAAGACTTTAGGCTTGAAGTGCGGAGAGCTGTGCTGTCGTCCTGGCACGACGAGTGGTCAACTCTCCGCGGTAATAAGCTTAGAGAAGTGAAAGAACTTCCGATAAACTGGGTAACTTCCTGTCGCACATCTCGTCGCGAGGAGGTTAGTTTGGCTCGATTAAGAATAGGCCACTGCGATTTTTCGCATGGTTACCTATTTAAAAGGGACCCTGCGCCTCTATGTCCGCTGTGTGACAACCTTTTGTCAGTTCGCCACGTGTTGCTAGAGTGTTGCTCTCTAGCGCACCTTCGGGATTCTCTGCAGCTGCCTGCCAGACTTGCAGAGGTCCTAGCGGACGACAAAACAGCGGTTGGTAGAGTTTTTAATTTTTTAGCGGAGTGCAATATCAATTTGAGGATTTAAATTTTTTTTAATTATCTGTTTCTGCTTTTGGACGTATTTATCACCTTGTTTCATATCTGGCTATTGCCACTGCCTTTTGCCTTTGTAAACTTTTCTTGTTGCTAGTATTTTTATTTTTTGAGTGAAATCTATATCTGGCTATTGCCATAAATCTTTTAAGGGCGCTGATGACCTAGAAGTTGAGCGCTCTTAAACCAAATCAAATCAATTATTTATTTACAACTGATACAAAAGAGATATATGTTACCAAGCTTTACTGTCATTCAAAGTAATCACCAGTGTTGCATATAATCTGTTGCCAGCGACGTCGAAGTCGTAGGATACCCTCAGCAGTACCGGTTCTGTTGATACTTTGAATGGATTGGTCTACTGCCTGACGAATCTCTGGAACAGTTCTGAAGCAAATGCCACGAAGTGGTTCCTTCATCTTCGAGATCAAGTCAAAGTCACAAGCACTTCCCAGCCCCATCGACTGCTTAGACGTTCCTTCAGAACCTCAAGCACAGTTGTATAGGCTAATCTGGTATCTTAGGCCACCTCATATGTATAGCGTCGCTCAGTATCCAGTAACACTGAAAAAGTATGAATATCTTCAGTGACATCAAGACGACCTGGCCACATTGTCTGGCATATCTTGGCATTCTTTGCTAAAGGCGTTTACCCACCGTGCCATTGTTCTGTAAGGCAATGCAGATTCTCTTCGAGCCTCTTGAAGACCTTGAGGACACTGTCGTGCTGTACGACCTCTGGCACATTCAATCTTTATCCAATTCTGTTGTTCCTGCTTCGGAAATATTACATTAGACCGCTAGCTTATACAAGACTCTGTTTCTCTCGCT
>CM060963.1:67262616-67635116 GCA_030765045.1 Tenodera sinensis | reverse complement strand
GTTTCACGCTGTCAAGCAGATTCACTATCTTTTCCTGCAAAGAGTTGAGTGAAACTGTGTTTGTGCTATTCACTATTTGAGGCCAGCTTTTACCCATGTAAGCAAAGTAAATAAAGATAGAGAACAAAATGTATCTGAGTGTTCGATTTTGTTACACTAAATTATTCTTACCAAAGTTTATTTTCCCACTTCATTTTTATGGAGATAAACCTTTCCTAAAACAGCTGCACTACTCATTTCGTCATACTTACAAAGGAATAGTGATAGTCAAATGATTTCAGAGCTGAAAGCTATATGCTGACCAACCTTATATTTTCCATGCAATCGCGTGGAAACTGACAACTGTGCAACTGTTGAACAATTTGTAAATTCAGTGACGGGTGTGTTTAAAACAGCGATGCCCAACCTTTGCGAAAGAGTGGAGTTACAATTTACCTTCATCCACTTAATGTGGACTTTGCCTCTCTTTAACCCCCAGCCGTGCATTTTATTGCAGTGGCGGTTGTGTTATATGTACGTGTGTTTGATTTTTGCAAGCACTTTTAAATCTTATGCGATAAGCATCTGTTCAATAGTGACTCCTTTGGTACTACTTACGTTTAAGAAGTCTACCAATATTTGGCGACAAAGTCGAAGTACATAGTTTTAGAAGATGCACCAATTGATCGTCGCGTAACCTACTACGATACAGACTTTTAATCTGGTTCAATTTGGAGAAACTCTGTTTGAAAATATATGTACGAAGATGTATACTCAGTCTTAGACACACTGTTCTCGCAAATACTTCTTTCTCTGCGTCCTTTATTTTAATCAGCAGAAGCACTTTCATAATGTAGCTCATTGTTAATTTTCTTGTAGGTGTGAGGAAAATATGAGAATACACTAGGCACTCAGCGATGCTGAAATGTTTTAAAAGCTGGTTACTCTGTGATGCCTTTGAAATTCCGTTCTCTTTCTAAAGCCAAGAGGTAAAAATCTGATGTGTTGCACTCACATGACTTTCTCTACTCTTGTACTAAACATTCTTACAAACCCTTATTCCTATATCTACTTCGTGTTAGTTGAGATAAACATTTGTACAAATTATCTTATTGCTTATTTCCTTGTGGGTGCTAGGGGAATGTTAGAATACAGTAGGCTTTGTGCGACAGTTAAATCTTTCAAAGCTTTGAGATTTTGTTCTCTTTGCACACTTAACATATAAAAAAATGAGCAACGATGTTCCATTTCACGAAAGTTTTAAGTTTTCGAAACTCACACTCATAACAAGGAATATCTCCGAAATGGTTCAACCTAGAAGAAAATTTATTCAGACATAAATTGTGTATTTAGCAAGATCTACATTTTTTGTATAGTATGATTTGGTCTATCTCTAACGATTTACCACTTATGCAAAAGTCGTCCAGAGTAAATACTACATGGGCTATAGCCAGAAAATTCAAGATATACATTTCATTTGGCATACAAATATCTCAAACATATGGCATTTTAATTAAAATCGTGAGAGCCATTTTATAATCATGTATTAAAGTCGGGGCCAACTAAGAAAGGGATTGACAGCTCACATTGAGGGAGAGGCAACGTTGCCACTTATTCGTTACCGCTTACTGTGACCACGTGGAGAGCGCGGTATGTTTGTGTACGAAGAAGATTGGATTGCGCCTGGAATGTTGAGTGCGTATTATTTATATTCGTAAGCAAAGACAACAGTAAAATATTGAACCTAAATTCAAAGGATAGAATACGCAATTATATACTATTTCAGAACATACTATTTTATCGCGCTTGTCCTTTAATTAGGATACCTTTGCCAAACACAGTTTTATTTGGTTTGAAGTACACTTAATTTTTTGTTTAGCAGCACTATCTATGTCACTATTTTTCGGCATTGTTAAATACACATTAAAAGCGTTAGCACAATTACTAAAACTCGCAATATAGGCATATATACACAGACTCAGACACTGTAAACACAAGGCAAATAACCGTCTATATATAGAATTTAGAATGATGCAAGCGGACTTCTCTACCCGCAGGCAATCTCTAAATGATACAAGCATTGCATTACAAGCTCGGGCTGCAGCACTATTTGTTTGTATGCCACGATAGCAGAGCATAACAAAAGCAGTTTATGTTACTGCTGGGTTCCTCCTGAGCCACATGCTAATCACGTGTTACGTGCACGTTCCATATCGGCAACAAGGTATTTGTGTGTACCGTTTCTATGGAAACGCCATTATAACGCCTTAGCTCTAATTGGTCCTTCTTTTCGTTGCTAAGCAACTGCTAAGACGCATTCATTCCCTCCCGTTCGTTTCCGCCACGTTCTTAACATCAGTCAATCCCCTTCTTAATTGGCGCCAAGTATACAAAGATAACGTTTTTCGAGAGCACAAAACCGACAGCCTGGCAACCTTGCAGAGATTACGGACCATGGTAGTGGGGGTGCCAGTTTATTTTTCTAAACATTTAGAGCAGTGGTGTCAATCGTGGCCCCGAGTGGCAATGCCACAGAGAGAGCAAGTCGCCGTGCCCTGGGCATAGAGGGCCAGACCGTTAGAAACCAGTTCAGTCCAGTTTTCCGTGTGATGCAGGCAGAGCAATGGCTGCGTCCGAGAGCACAGACATGAGTCATTTGGATTCCCATGTTTCGAATGGGAAAACAATTCCTTTGCAAAGTTGTGGTAGTAGTATTCAGTACCTAATATGCAACCAGTATCTTGCATTAAAATACAACATACAAAGTCATTATGAAATAGATAAAGTAAATAATACAGCAGTTCCGCTGGAGCTGATAGAAGTACAGAGCGTGAGTCGCCTTCATGAGAAATTTGACAATTCATGCTCAGACGCACTGATCGAATTCTACCGGAAACTTCATAATATGTGTTTCCCAAATTTGATTCCCAACGCAGCAAAAAGTATGGCAATGTCTGGCAGTACCTACCTTTGTGAACAGGGTTTCTCTATAGCAATTTGGCATCCAGTCTTAGAATCTGTCTTTGTAAGCCAAATTTTGAAAAGGAGTTGAAAAATATGCCAAGTAACTGATCCTACAAATGTGTGACATGTGGTATTTTACTTAGGTTTTCACTAAGATTGTCTTAAAGTCATTATGCAAACGCTTAACACTAAAATACGTATCTTTAAGGACAGTAGTTTTCAAACAACTTGCATGTAGTCCTTTCCTTTAATTTTGGAGGAAATCGCCAACCCCTGTTACTAATGTTTTGTGTTATTTCACATGTTTGCAGATAATACAAGTAAATATTCTGTTATTATGTTTAATCAAAATAGCAAAGAATATTCATTTAAGGTATAACAGGATTTGACAGCTGCTATTTACTTTTTATATAAATATAGATTATATCCAATACAAGTTCGTATTAAAAGCACTATTATTAATACCGTGTAATTATTCTCCTATTTATTTATTTATTTATTCATTCATTCAAAGTAGATTGACTTTTTTACATCTGGGATTGAAAAGTAATAACAACATCTATCTTTGAGAGGCATGTAAGTGCGTAAGTGGTGTCCTTTCCTGTTTGAGAATGCTAACCCAAGGGCTAGGGTAGGTTTAATAGTACCTATAACTCAGCCTAATCATCAGAAGGTTGTAATTATTTTAATCAACTTTAATAACTATGTCAGTAGTTTTCTATTTACGCGTGAGATGTACTGTTCCCCTTCGCAGATCCAACTTGTACCTGTGCTATTTATCCTTGTGGGCAAATCTGAAGGAAAAAAATTCGTAAGGTGTACGCACTCCAAGAAAGGTTATATTCGTGGACGCGACCAACTTGCAAGTAAACAGGTGTCAGTTGATAAAGCGTCTAGTGTTTATATGTATTACGTCATGTTTTGCCCTCTGCATATAGCTGTTGCACAGTTTAGCCCCGAAGGGTCTGTGACCTTGACACCACTGATTTAGAGGACACTTCGTAAACAGGTTTCTATTTCGCTATGCATGTAGTAAGCGTAAACACAGGTTTTGTGTCTGCTACCTCATAATTGCTTCTGAAACTTCCAATGACGCATTTTTTAACCTAAGCTGGCAAATATACGGATAACATAAAACAGTTATCTTTAGGCCTTTATATGCGTTGAAAGCATTCCCTCCATTTTACACTGTTCTACTGTAGACTAAACGGCGTACGGTTTTAAAAGGCACATGAGGTGAAACATTACGTGCACACGGTGGTTGCACTACTGCCAGGTGATGCGCCAGAGAGCGGAAGTTACGGGGAGAGAACGAAGAAAGTAACATTTGTCGTGTCACATATAGTCAGAACGTAAGCTTACGCAGCAAAGGATAGTGAATGATAACATTATAAACTGTAACACTCAATATTAACGCACTTATTTACTCGCACTTCCTCAGATGCCAATTCCTTAAAAAATAAACCCGTAGGTACACTTTAAAAATAATATTTCTGACCTGAGAGCGGAGTACTTTACCCTCAGTTCCTGTGCCACTGGTACCAGGCTTTGAAAGTGACATTGTTAACACTTCACTAAACACAATGTAAGTATGTGAATTTTCTGCTTGTTGTCACAGTTACACAAAGCACAATTTGCGTTACGGATTGGTCTTGAACCGAACTAAAGAATTCGCGCACACTGCAGTGATCCATGGTCAGTTAATTTATGAACTAAATATACGCAGTTCCTAATGACACTTCGTCCGTAACTGCGTAATGAAAAATAATAAAACACACAGGCAAGACTGGAAGTTACATACATAAGCATAAGCACGGGAGTCAATTGTTTATTCTCGAAGCGATAACTCAAGAACCATAGGTCATAGAAAAATGGCCTTTGTACAGACTACCTAAAAAGTTATTGCCGCATACACCAAGGCATATTAGCATGTCGAATTTCCAGTAATAATTTTGGGCGCATGAAAAAGAGAAATATGTGTTGCTTACGCTTGTGCTGTGCGTTCCGAACTAGGCAACGCTGCACTACTATGATAGGACAGTCGCTCTAGGCGAGCCCTCTCGAGTTCCACCTCATGTACCTTCTAATACCGTGTACTTAATAATAGCTTACCAGGTGTACTTATTTTTTTCTGCAAAACATTGTCGCCCCTTGTTGTGTTTATTGGTGTTAAGAAACATGTGGAAAATGAAACCATACTCACGTTACAGATAAAGGAGAGGACTGATGTTATGTTTACATACAGAAGCCAGTTCAGAATTCGTGACCTGTTGGAATTTCCTATTAAGTGATTATTTCAAACTGTTATGTGAGGTTACTACCGAAATTATGTCAGATAATTTGGGATAAAAACCTTTTTTTCAAAGTGCGTGTTTGAAGAACATGGTACTAATAGACCTTTTTGTTTCTAGTACTGTACTTCTAAGAACTACCCATTGCAAGGAACATAATTAGTTCCCTTCCATCCCATATTTGGAGTACAGTCCTTATAGCCTTTTCTGTATGTGAATATATCTCCTTAATGACGAATGTGATGTGGAACCCCTAAATATAAGGACAATGTCTTTACAGCGACGAAAGAATCGGAGTTGTGCTGAAAAAGAATACGCAAGCAAGAAAATGAAATAGTGACAAATGAAGCGTAAAGAAGAGCAGAAATGAAGCAAGTGATGTCTAACTTGTCGACTGGGGACGCTATAACGAGCAAGAAGTAACAGATGAAAAAGTAGTCTGCGATATAAGCAAAGAAAAAGACAAAAGGTCACAGAAACGTCGCTGATATTTTTAATATTAAGGTCGGACTGTTGCGAGATCTTCAGGGACTCTGTGCGGAGGAAGAGGGGGATTAAAAAATTACTGTTTTGTCTTCTATGTAGTAGATGCTCTTTGCATTTCATTCTTGACAGCGATGCACAGTGGAACATTATTTCATTTTAAACTTACGTGTGAGAGGATTGTGTTACGAACAAATTTTAGTTAAATATATGTGTTCAATTCACATGGATTTCTCTACTCGTTCTTCTACAAACCATTATTACAAACTTTTTTTTGCCAATGACCCATTCATTAGATAATTGTGTAATAAGTTTAATAATTCGACGTCAATAAAAATAACTTAGGAGTACATTTACTAAAATCAAGAAGTAAATGAGATGGTTAAATTTTCATCTTCAATTTTGATTCAAACTTCCTGAAATTGGTATCACATCCTGGTGCTATACTTCAGTTGCAGACTATATTAAATGATTAAAGTATAATTAACTGAATTTTTATTAAATTTCCATAGAGAAAATCTCTATTTAAATGTACAAATATGCGCGTAAGGAGTAACTGTTTTATACACTGCAGAGAATAATTATAATTATTGTATTGAAAGCAAACCACTTTATGCAGTTTGTATATAGTTGAGAGTTGAAACTATACACAAAACTGACACAAGACATTTTGTTTTGGTATTTTAAGATCCCCCCCCCCCCCGTAGCGCAATAGTAGCGCGCCTGCCTCTGGCGCGGAGGACCCGAGGTAGATCCCCGGTACCGGCCTGCGGATTTTTCACCCCATTGGGAGGTCTAGCACGCGGTGCACTCAGCCTCTAGGAGGAGCCAATTGAGGAGCAACTTGATAAAGAAACAGGGACCCCAGATCGCAAACGCCCCATAACCGCCCGTGAGGGCTCAGGGAGCTGAAGCGTCCCACACTCCAGTTCCGCACCCCACTGACGACGCCTGTGGTGGACAGAGGTGAGGGACTCAGCGGCCGTGCCCACGAACGGCCGTTGCGCTTAGGCTTATTTTTTATTACTTACACGTTCAAGAACAATTTTGGTAAATTTTAATCAATTGTCAAACAACTTTCTACGTGCTACTGTTTGCTGAAGGTTTTGCGTGCACAAATTCGACCTTAACATTTAGGAAAATATTTATGTATTTCTATGAAGATAAATAAGTAGGCAATTTTGAACGATTTTCATTATTGCCGATCTTAAAGAATGGCTTAAGGATATAGCATATATTTTGACAAGACATGTTATTCGTTTGCTACTGGTAACAGTTTTAAATCTAGGAATAAGCTGGTTTCTTGGAAAGGTAGACCTACAATGGAAATATTCAACACCATATGCGACATTTTACAGTCTGATTCTATAGGTACATACACAAAACAAATTTAGTAACATGCACTGTTTGGGAGCATCTCTCAGTTCCTTATCGTCTTACGGGGTCTCGCAAGGGACCAGGCATAACTCCTGATCAATGAATGTGTAGTTTTCCAATACAGTGCAAGAGGCGTGGCGCTGTAATGAAAATAAGGGAAGATGCGGGACGGATAAATACGTCTGTCCTCGCAAAACAGCCACGTTTTAATTTTCTTTAGATTTTTCTCCAAACTATTAATGCCTTACGGAAAACATTGCAAATACTGCTTAAAGTAAGCGCATTTATTGGGTTAAACGATTCTGTGTTATAAGAAAACATTTATGGTTAGAATAACGAAGCGTGTGAAATTTTACAGTAAATATAATGCAATATTATATTGAAAAATATAAAAACGTTTAATCATGTGCTTTTGAATAAAATGTTCTGTTCTAATACTTATGCAATAAACCGACTTTATTGGATGCCATTAACATTTAAATACATTTCTGTGAATTTGCACGTATGGTTGACATACTGTGTATCAAGCAACAATTGAGAAACGATTTACCGAGCCGTCAGTCATAATCATGAGTTCCCTTTCTAGCCGACGTGTCATTGGCTATAGCTATGTCCAGCCAGTAGCATCAATACTGCTGTCATTGGAGAGGGGTAAAGAGAGGGAAAGATATGCAACCTACGAAAGATTGGATAAATAATCAAGATAACCTTGTATTTTAATAAATTTGCTTTCTGCACCTGTGCACCTGTGCAGTTTTAAACTGCACGCAACTTCTGCGGAAGTACAACTAATTATAGTAATTAAACAGCCTCTGAATTATTTCGCGGACTAATTTAATATGTTTCTTTCTTTCTAGGTAAGCACATTTACCTGAGTGGCGTCATCACTGGCTATAGTGGCGTAAGATATACCTTATTTTGTAAACCTATTTTATAAATTTTACTATACTTCACTTTTAGAGTGAAGTTAGAGCGTAGTGTGATATACTTATTGTTATAAAATGTATAATAAAATACTAATTTTATGCATTTAATAACCAATTATCAGCATGGTTGAAATGTTACACACGATAGAATAACAAACCACTAAGTATTTGCACAATTATATACATTTTTTTAAAATCTTGAATTAGTGACCAATAGCAAATTATCCAATAACATAAGATACTTAATAACATAGGAAATTAGTGTAGTATTTTTCTGAGAAGATGCAAAAGGGAATTTAGTAAAGTTATGGTGAATCATTCGTCTGACCGGTATTATTTGTAAAAATATTTACAACTGAGCAGTCAGTGTAAGCCCTTATGGTTATTTCCTGGTATGAAGTTTCAGAAGTGGAACTTTGGTAAACCTGAAGTCCATAAAAATCTTCTCTACTAACCTCAAATTGCTGCTGGACCTGGAAACGTTCAGTCGCGATTCCACGTTCGCATATGAAGACGCAGTGCAGAACCTTACTGGATAGCAGCCATCGGACTTTAAGAGCTTATTCCCCCTACTCCGAAAAAGCATTCTTGGAAACTGCAGCAATGATGTTTATCGCTTCGTTTGGCTCAGGCAAAGAAAATCTCGAGACGATCAATGATTGCAGAGGCCTTTAAAGTTGGGCTTAATGAATGTAAAAGAAGCGGTGTTTTTGAAGAGCAGCCTTGGCTTTGAAAGTCAAACAGTTACAGTAATATCAACATTTTTATGAAGCCTTGCTACATTTACCATCGTATATACCGGGTGGTAGTTACTGCATCAGTCACACGTTAACCAGGGATTCTGCAGTACGTTTACTAGAAAACTTGGCCGGCAGGTACACGGCCCGTGTGACCTTGCATTTCCCTGCGCGCGCGTGCTACTCTTAACAGGTGTGCCAGTCTTACTTCTGTTAAGGTGTATTGTGCTGTTCACTTATGAGTAACATTAGGAGTATTTAGAAGTACTTACTTTTGCTTGAAGTTTTTTTTCAACATTAAGCGATTGCAGTATACAGTACAACAAAGTGTTTATGTACGAAGGTACGTGCTTACATTATCTTTTAGGAAAGGTGTACGGCAATTTGAAACTAAATTTCCTGGCGTGCGTATTCCAAGTAGAGATACCATGCGTGTCCTTGTAAATAAATTTAGGGAGACGGGATCAATTTGTAACAGCAAAAGAAAGATAAAACAGCATGTACTTACGGAACAGAAATTAGACGAAATCGGGAAAGGGTTAGAACTGTCACCTCGAAAAGCTCTTAGACGTCTTCCACAAGACAAAATTAAAAGAAAATTCAAGAGACCAATTAACGCTATTTAGGAAGCTGAACTATACATGTGAATGAAAATTTCCTCAGAAGATGCCGTGGATGTATAGATGCAGATGCACTGTATTCCAACACCTCCTGTGATAAGCTATATTTTGTTGTTATTCTGATAATTTTAATGTGATTTGAGATTTGATTTGACGTCCGTGCACTATTTATGAATAAAGTCACAATTCGCCACAGAATTAATGTACAAACGCATTACAGCATTATTCACACAATATTTACGCGACAGTTTGTTAAATAATAAACCATTTATATTCATTCCTCAAGAAGCTAGATGGCTCCAAATATTTTGTACAAATTAATATTTTATCGGCGGAACGGTTCTTTGATAATTGTATTGCAGATGAGGAGAATCCCTGATAACGTGTGGCCGAGGCAGTGCATTCCATCCGGTATAGTATATCAACATATACCAGACCACAAGCGAGAAGTTGATTCATTTGAACCGTTTCAGTCACTGTCATTTCGGTTTAAATATATAATTTGGTTGTGATTGCAAAATTTGTATGTTGATTCCACAATCTCGTAATCAAAACACAAACACAGGATGGAAATGTAAAATAAATAGTTCGTGTTAACACCACATTCCAAAGTTAATTTTCGAAGGGGAAAATCCAGAGTAAGTCAATTCAAATACGTGGGATAGCAGCACTTGTGAATATAAAAGTGGTGCTGAAGAATCATAAGTAACAAACAGAGAAGCGAATATAGACCTTAATGCCGTTGTTTATAATGATAAATGTAAAATTCTTACGTATTTCACTCACCTAACTATCTCTACTCTTGTACTAACTATTCTTACTAACCCTTAATCCTTTTCTTCTTCATGTTAGTCAAGATAAATATCCCAGAAATTATCTTACTGCTGATTTTCTTATAGACAAGGGAAATATTGGCAATACAGTAGGCTTTGAGCGATAGTGAAATCTTTTAAAGCTTTGAAATTACGTTCTCTTTGCAAGGCCAAGCAGATAAAGAATTGAATAACGAACTTCCATTTGAGAAAAGCTTACTTACTGCAAAGCTCACACAAATAACAAGGAATACCTCCGAAATGGTTCACTCCACAAAAGAAAAAAAAAAGTGCATATAGATATAACTTGAGTGTTTTAACGAGATCCACAGTTTTGGGACAGTAAGATTTTGCCTATTTCTTATGGTTTATTAGTTACGCAAAAGTCATCAGGAGTAAACAGGACTACGAAAACCCAGAAAATTCAAAATATGAATTTCACTTGCCATGAAAACATCTTAAACATATGACATTTTAATCAAAATCACTCAACATTTTTGAGAAAATAAAATTTCTCTAAAAATATTCCATTTAAAGAGTGGTTTAGGGTGGAGAAAGTTTCTTCAAAATCTTAGTGTCGCATCCGTGAAAGGTATTAAACTTAATACCAACTTTGGTTTTTAACCTACTTTTCGTGTTTGAGTTAGTTGTTCACGCGCGCGCGGATATTTTCTAAAACGGTTTTTCTTTTTAATTTATTTATTTATTCAGAGGGTTCTAAAATATATGTTGCTGGTGAAACCTTGACATAGAAATTTTGGGTCGAATACAGTACTTCCTGTACTGACTATACGTAATATAGTGCTGCATTCCCGTTAACCGGACAGTTCTAATTCTACAATGAGATTCTATCAATACCGGAACCGAACTACACTTCACAGAGCATCCTAGCTAATGAAATGCTAGTCTTCCATGCTTATGGTCTACCATCATCTACACCAAGATAGGCCAGGCTGACCTGTTTCGGCTCAGCGTTTAGGTCTTCCTTCACTGCCGTTCCCTTTAGGTTTATATCCTGCAACTGTTTTCGTTATTCGATTTTTTGACATTCGTGTTATGTGATCTGCCCAATTCTGTTTGTATATAGATATTTTACTATTTAAGTTATGTATTTTTAGTTGTTCTCTGATTGTGTCATTTCTCAGGTGATATAAGCGGGTATATCCAGTGTAATATACCACAGGTTGCCATGGTGCATATGGAGCGAGCGGCAAGTCAGAACAAATATATGATGCAACATAGTACTCGACGTTCTACCTTAGTATTCACGCTTTGAAATGTTTCAAAAATAACGTCAGACATCTTCAAGCACGCTTACCTTGGTTGGATATGTTCATTCAGAAGAATAATTTACGCGGTATAACTATGAATAATAACTATGTATAACTATGAATAATAAATTATGCAATTGGCAAGTCCGGTTTGTTCTTGTGTGACTTTACTTCTAAAGCTGTTACAGAAGCCGCTGTTAGACATACAGAATTACAGGTATTCACATTAATTGTTCTGTTGCGTGGTAACCTTGCAACTCACAGCTGTTTTAACTGTCCTTGACACTGCTGCGCTAACGCAATTCTTTCGCAAATAACTAAAGTTCACTGTTCACAACTTACAACCGCCTGACGTGGGGGCTGGCAGGCTGAGAGCAGCCCGAGGTGTGCCATACCTGTAAGTTGACCTGAGGAAGAAGTTCAAATATAATTTGTGGGTCATATTTTGGCCACTCATTGTGTAAAGCATTTCTGCACGCATGACTGAAACGCTCAATTTTTATTAGAGAATATCATTATTTTTAACTAGAAGAACAGAAAAACGGTTACAAGGTTCGTTCTTACATACAATTTTGCAATATTGACACATGCACAGTGAATATAGGAAACTCCAGGTGACATTTTATATTTCTGAAGGTATGTAATTATTTTAGAATGTTATACAAATACGGCTATAAAAGTTACGTATTTAGTTGTAAAAGAAATGGGATTAGGAAAATATCTCCTGCGGTTACTGGTTAATTCAGATTTGAAACGTACCAAAGCTTTTACAAACTTGTGAACATTTGGGTAACTTCCAGCAGATTCATTAAGTGTAGGATGGAAAAATCTGCATACATTTATTCTCGTCTTCACTGGGGACAGAGACCCATAAAACACGGTACAGACAGGCTGTTTCTCAAAACCAGTTAACTGCAACATTCATTCAGTTCTTCACACAGTGGTTTTATTGGCAAGCTATAAAAATCGCAGCATACTGACACGTCTTCTACTCGCCTAGTAAATGGATTAAAAACTACACGACCTCGTTTTCATCAAGAACATAAGTTGAACGGAGTAACACATATTGCATTTGCTGTAGCAGAACAAAATTACTTGTGTTTTATTACTGCCTCGACCACGTGTCTTCAAAGTCATTATGATTCTGATGTCTCGGATTGCACCAACATGACAATTAATCTTGAAAAAGAAATATCTCAGTGGAAGATCTTGTTTTAGCATAAAATATAAAACGTAGAGGGAACAAAAGTTAATTTTGCAATCTTTATTTGTTGAAGTTTTGCCACTGCTAGGAAATGAGCTTGTATTCGGTTAAGGAATATATAGGACTGTCTTGATACCTCAGTGGTCAGAGAACTGAGATATCACCGGCAGGTCCTGGATTCGATTCTCGGTCTTTCATAGGGCCTGAAAATGTGAATGTGCATGTGAAAGTAAGTTAAAGACGAAAACCCACGATAACCTAACCTAAATTTTCAAAGGAAAAGCACCATCAAATGTTTCAATCAAAACCTTCGATACGACCATAACAATTAAAGGGAGTAATTAAAAATTATAGCAGAAACAATGTATTGACAGATGGTAGGAGCTGATGAACACAAAGCCAATCAGGCACCTACCACGCCTTGCCAAGTTGTATAGTTAAACACGCCGTGAAACACTATAAAGCAAGTGCTATAAATATCAGCTGCCATTAAATTTTGTACCTGCTATAACCCTCCAAGAAGGAATGTGCAATGATTTCCTAACATCGTACAGTATAATAATGAAGTAACATATGTACAAATGTTAAAAATTTTATATTCTGTTAACCCTTTCCTGCCAAGATATTTTCCTACATAGGCCGTTCTTCCTCTTAATTCCTACACCGGTTTTCATATCCCTTTCCTAGGCGCCTCGGCCGAAGCGATTCGGATAGCCGTGATGGTTAAGGCAATGCGCAATGATTTGGTCATTCATTCATGCAAGTTCGAATCCCACAAAGTGCAGCCAAATGTGCCTGCGATAAAGGAAGGGGTGGACCCAAGTAAAACAATCAGCTTGGAAGATGACGATATTACATTTAACTACAGCTGCATGGATTTTGCTATTTTTCTTAAAAAGAAAAAGACCACCACAGTTTTATTGCAACAATTTAATATTTTAATTTAATAGTTTTACAATAGGAAACGGCTGCAAATAGCTGAATTCAATTTATTGAGGTTAGCATAACAAGAAAGTGGAAAATATATCAGCAGTGAAAAGGTTAATACGTTTAGCACACCTACTGGACGTTTAAAGTATGGGTAGCTGAGAGAACTTAAGGGCTCGTAAACAGGTGGTCTGTGGTTCAAACTTCTCAATGAACGTCCTGAAGCTTTTCTAGGCTCTCCTCATAAAGGAATTGACGGGGAGTTACCCAAGACGCAGAGCTGGAAAGTTGCTTTCCCAAATTTCCTTTCCCAGTTATCGTTTTGATTCAGTTCATTACATGCATCATCAGTGTCCTTCCACTGAGGTGTTGTGTGTAGTATGAACGGGAGTGAAACGATACTAGATTTTTGTAGGTATTTCTTCAGAATTTTCATCTCTGTAACTTCGATCACATTGGAAATATATGAAATATAATTATATACCTATGGAGAATGAGATAATTTATTGTGGCATATAAATAGTGACATAGTTTTTCTCTCTCGTTTGGTATATTATTGGAGATTCATATAATGTGGCGATTTAGAACGACTGGTGTTAACGATTGGTTAAAGGGAGTGAACTAAAGAGCCAAACCCAATAGCATGTCCACGGAACATTGCCCCAAAGGTGTAAACAGAGTAAGTCAATTCCCTCTTAAGTGCAGTGGGTACCAGCACACATACAAATAAGTTTTCCTTACCGGTGGCGTGTAAACAGTAGTTGTTGGGACGTATGTTCTTTAAGTGAAATAAAATGTTAACCATTTTACTAATAATTATAACTGTAGCGCAAATATCTATAATGAAAAATGTTTTGTTTGTTGGTGGTTAATGCCATAGATTCATACAAGATCTACATTTTTGTGAAGTAAGGTTCCATATATGCATTACGGTTTACTAATTAGGTAAGAGTCCTTTAGAGTGAAGGCCTTCACATACTATTGCTAGAACTTCTGAGGCATATGTATAGTTCCCTTGTTATAAATTAATGTTAAACACGTCTTGTTACTTTAATAGAGCCATTTTGAGAAAGTGAACCAGCGAAAACGTTTTCTTATAAAGGTAGTTTGAAGGACCGATTTTATTGAAAATCTTCAGGTCAGTTCCTTGTAAGCTGCTGGGGCTAAATATCAATTTTGGTACTTACAAGTTGTGCTGTTCAAATACACACATACGGACCGTTTTCTAGAACTCTTTTTTGAAGTTCAGGGAACTCAAAACATTTATATTCAATGAAATATCCACATCGAAATTTTGGGTGGAATACAATACTGATACTGTATGTACTAGGTGATGTAACAGACGCTAGCGATTGAACTTCCACTACACTTACGAGACGAAAGTTAATAGAAATGTCGTTAGCTTTCACTCGTAAGGCATCTCTTTTCTTATGGCATAATTAGATAGGGGTATAACTGCAGATATTTTGTTAAACGCCAGCTTAACATGTATCCACTACGGTGTGTTACTTGCGTTTTCTCTTCATGTAACATTTTCCCCACAAACCAGTCATAAAATTTACTACCCGATGTTATACGGCGCTAAGAAACGAACAGCACATTCGAACTCAGTTCCTATGCAACATTCAATACCATGCTACAGCCCACTCTGCGCCATGTTTTCTGTGGGACGCCTGCTGGAAGGTACTAACCAATCTGAAAATATGCTACTCTTAATAAGTAATATTGCTATGTCCGCAAATGAAGGAAATATTCATGTAATATTGTTCATTACCCTGTCCTCAATTACCATTACAGATATTAGCACTTATGCCCTAACAAGCCTGCACTTTAACAGCAGCTCTCTTGGGGTAAAAAGCACTACGCTGCTCAGATACATAAATGCTGTTTAATAGAATGATTATATATATATATATATATATATATATATATATATATATATATATATATATATATATATATATATATATATTGATTTAACATAATATACTTTCGAAGCAATGTGTGTCATTTGCTCAGCTTTGCCTATAGGTATATGGGGAAAACTGACTCAATGTATCACTTCACCTGCATCGTTGTTTTAACCCCATTCACTGCCTCACAGCGATTATCTATCAGGCCACGCCTCCCGCTATTGTCTGTCTACTTCAGAGGTAATTTCATAGAAACTGTTGATATTTGGTTACATACCAATTATGCTGTCCTGAAAATCTTGCAGGTGATCCAACTCTCCCACTGCTAATATCCTTCTTGTAACTATACCTCTAGCCACTGTTTGCAAAAAAGTCGAGATGTAGCTTGCATCCTAGGATTAATCTTCACAATAATAAGTTATCAGCGCCAGATCTTGTAACATTTAATATATGCCAGTCAGAGAATTGCCAAATAATTCTGCGCCATGTAGAATCATCTGTAATTTTACGACTACTAGTATGCTGTGATGAAAATTCATCAACACATTTTGTGACGCGCCTGCTGAAGCAAATGTCTAGCACAGGGCCATATTAAAACTGTCCAATGTCAGTTGTCACAAACGAAATTAATGGTCGAATTTTCAACTCTTGCTTTCTCACGATGTGCATATGAGTTTAACGCACCCTTACGTGATGAAAAGCATTTGCTTTCAAACGTGACAATAGACAGTTCTGCTGCCTGAAAGAAAGCTGGATATTAGTTCACTGTCAGCTTTTGTCGCTTTTCAAATCTCGAAATTAAAGGCGCACAGCAGGTAAATAAATGATTCCTGCTGCTACATAAATGTGTATGCACGGTATCTTAATTCTTTCATGTAAAAATATTCTAAATACAACAAATCACTACATGGATTTAGGTATCAGTGGACCCATGAATGTAGCAGCTATATTTGTGTTGTGTTGTATTGTTCATCTTGGACCGGATGACGGAGGTGTATGGGGTACGAGCGCGGCCTGATCTCTTGTTTTGGATTGCCAACTGGCGTTCTTGTCCGACATCAAGGTTTGTTACTCAGTGAGTCCCTGGAACTTGTTCCCCGGATCTTCACCTGTGCTCAGCTTGCTGAATAACTTTGGTAGTAATAACATTTGCTAGATGAAAATAGGGACAAGTATCAAAAAATGTTGTAACAAGCAAAGGATTGCTCCAAGGATGTCCAAGATTGCCAACACTTTTCAAAATTTATACGGACGTCAGCCCACGAGTGTAGACTAAAAATGTAAAGGATTGGATAACGTATTGTCACTGCGCCCGCCGCATCTAATTGCCGACAACAGCAGTGTCACCCATCGCATTATTGTCGGCACTACCGCAAAGGAGCCGAAGGAAAGAGACAGAGAATGGCCGCATTGTTGGGGCGCTTGCCGAAAGAGAGAAAAGGATAGAGGCTTCTGGAATCTTCTACCTTGTATCTCACCGCAATAACTGAACGTTCCTGAAGCTTCCAGAATAGTGCCTGGGAGATATAATTAGCGGTAAAGTGCGACAGAAGAGGCAGTCAGACGTATGTGAAGCGTTGAGTAGTCGTGCCGACGGAGACGGACAGACGATGTGAAGCGTTGTACCGACGGAGAAGGGACAGTTCTTTGTGTTACGAATTCGGAGCCGTGCTGTTGGAGAATCGGAAAAGGCTTTCTTGCTGTTGCAACGAGTGTACAAGTTACTGTTTACGGAAATAAAAGTGCTTCTTTATCTCGACTACATCTGTCTTCTTTACTTTTCAACACAACCAAAGTCACAGTATATATGAGTATATAAGATAGGTGTTAATTGCACAAGATGGAAATGATAGTAGTTATATATGTAAGCAACTGTCGATAGAACATAAAACATGGTGCTGAAGATTAACTACAATAAAACAGTATCTGACAAATGATTTAGAACGAATTAAACAAGGTGGGACACACACTTAAAAAGTTCAAAACTTTCGTCACTAAAGCTCAATTTTAGAAAAAGAGGGAACATGGATATCTACTTAAAAATTAGCAGTGAGACGAAAGTGATTGTAATATTAAGTTCAGTTTCATGGAGTATAAACATCTTTGACAATACAAGCACCAAAAACACATCAAGAAGTTGAATTTACTGGAGAAGGTCAGTCAGAATCTACAGGAAAGACAAAATAAGGAACACCGAAGTACGACTAATGGAAGTAGAAGATAATTGTGTTACAATTGAAAGGAAAAGGCTCTAGTGGTACGGTCATGCATGTAGAATGCAAATAGGAAGAATAAGCAAAATCGTGTAAGCATGGGAAAATAAGATAAACGGACGGCGAGAACAACCTACTATTAGTTGGATACAAAATGTACACGTGTCAATGGTATGGTGCAGGTAAAGAAGACTTATTTGACCGAGATTACACAAAAAGTAACGAGTTCTGTATGGTAGATTTAATGTAAAAATTTATTTTGTTTACATGGTTATTGTAAACCATGAAGAAGATTTTAATCGATAGTTAAAGGGAAGACGTAATAAAGCTGAATAGATTAAAGTCTCAAGAATGGAAGCCTAGGAAGATTTAAATGAGTGATAAGGTTACAATTGTTATTTGTACGAAGCCATAGTGATTCCGCGGTTTGATTCCTATCTTACCATGACGTGCTCTAAAGTTAGCCATTGGAAATCGCTTCCTTCGTGTCGCCCACGCAAAAACAAATGCAACGCAACACACACTCGCCTTGAATCGAGCTGAGAGTACACGTGCAATTTCTCAGTTGTAGGTAAGCTACCACGTATACATAATTCGGCGGTTGCTAAAGGGTGACAAAGTTAAAGTGTTATAACGTTGTAGTTGAAGTTACATTCTATTTAAATATCGTCGGCAGTTCTCTACAAATCTGGAAATTTGCAAATAAAGTTAAATGTTGGTTAATTCTTCGTTTTGTTCCATTCCTACCACAACTCACGCATACCCTGTAGATTAGGACCTCTTGCTAGAGCTAGTCCGGACACCAAACACGAGATCTTATAGGTCTTAAAGGCGACGTCTTCGACGAAGAGGAACGTTTGCGTCAATTTCTGTGTTGTAATGTTGTTCTGTGGGAGAGTAACCTCTGTAACGAGGAAGTTTCTCAATAATAAATAAATATTTCAGTGGAAAGAAGTGGGCACCTGCAGTGTATCCTTTTACGTGAGGGTGGCTGCGTTTTTAGCTGTGTTCAGCCAAGTCCTGGGAAGTAGGATACTAAGGTTTTAATTTAATGAGATGTATGTAACTGTTTATTCAGTCTGTCTCTTAGCATGTGCACATTTGGGCGGGGTAGACGTCGTCCCCGTGGCTATTCAGGTCAGTGCCTTGAGATGTAAAGTTTGTGATCCTTTTGGATTCCTTTCAAGATAACATAACCTTAAATTTGAGAATACTAATGCGTGCACTGTGTTGTTTAGGCAGCGCCACAAGTGTCCAACATGGTTTAGTTGAAAAGTAGTTTTATGGAACCCTGGAACTGAAAAATGACTTGATAAATAATTATTAAATTGACGAGTTTTATATTTATGCATATAAATGTTCCCCAAACCTTGAGTCATCGGTTGCCAGTGAAATTTTTTAGATTTTTAAAGATCTATCCAGACGTTAAATGTCATGAGCACTTCATTAAACACCCATCTTGTGCTTGCATTTTTGGCAGTATTTGAACAAAGTATGGGCCAAACAGAGCTTAAAAACACTAAATTCAACTGTAAGGAGTATTTAACTGGCATCTCGCTGGAAAAGAGAAGCTATGAATCTGAGAACAGAGAGACTACTAGACAAAAGAGGGAGCTGTAACAAACAGGTACATAAAAATGGTTTTTTCTGAACCTTACACTTCACTTTTTAATACAATATCTGCTTCTTGTGCATTACATTTTGTGCTACACTCCTATAATTTTTACAGCATGTGACTTCAACTTCAGTATGGTTACAAAATCTGAAAATTGATTTAATTTTAGAAAAATTGAAAACGCATAAACAATTAAAATAAATTTTCAAAGTTTCTCAAAGCAATAAAATTGATTATCTTCGAAGTAATTATTTTTTCTTCCTGACTGAATTGATAGTGTTTGAGCAATGTTTATAAAATAATGAAACGCTTGTGATATTTTACTTTTTATGCACCTGACATATGTTGAATATGAAGTTTTCGCATTGCGAATCTATTGAATAACTAACTCCCTCAAAACTATAAAAAGATATTATGCTGGAACTTGCTGTGGTAATTAATAACATAAACAGCCTCAAGTCCGCAAAGTATTGATTTTATAGAACAATAAGTCAGTCTCAGTGTCCCTTAAATGTAAATCCACGAGTGCTTAGCCCTTTAATATATGAGTCGTGACATTTTGAATAGGTACGTGTGTATATGTGTGCGTGACAAGTTATACCGGCTTATTCCATTACCCTGAGTGTTTCTAAAAAGGAGTGTGAAATATTTGTATATCGAACATTCCAGTATCACAGAGAACAGTAAAACATCGTACAGCAAGAGCCATTAACAAACATGTATATTGCAAACGGTTCAATCAATTACGTATTAGTTACCTCTCAAAATGTACAAATAATTAAATCGTTAATTAGGTGCAGCTACTTGTGAGGAAGTTAGCTTTTTTCTTCAATTCCTTTTCACACTACGTTTAGGAACTAGGGAAAGTGTTGTACTTCACCCAATAATTCGATGAGATATATGTTTTGGGGCCCCCTAAATCCAAAAAAATAGTTTTAGAAAAATGTCTGTCTGTCTCCCTGTGTGTGAGTGTGTGTGTGCTTTTGTGTGTGTGTGTGTGTGTGTGTGTGTGTGTGTGTGTGTGTGTGTGTGTGTGTGTGTGTGTGTCTGTGAACAGCATAACTCCAAAATGAAAGTAAATTAAAAACCAAAGTTAGCACTTAAGTTTAATATCTTTCAAGACACGAAGATTTGGAAAAAAATTCCTCCACCCTAAGCTACCCTTTACATAGATAATTTTGATTTTCTGAAATGGCTGTTAACGATTTTGATTAAAATGCCACATGTTTGAAATATTTTTATTGCAAAATATTTTTATTGCACACTTTGAATTTTCCCACGATGGCCCATGTAGTCATATTTTTGCATAATCGGTAAACTGTAAGAGATCCACCAAATTGTAGTGATCGTAGCGTGGAGCAAAGAAGAACTTAAATAATCATTTTATTCTATCCAAGGGAACAAAATCAGCACATTCTTTTCTGCACGTATTTAAACAAATAGCACTGCTTTTTTGTGGTCTTCGTGGACTTCGCAGGTACACTACAGATAAAATGCCAATTAGGTTGTTCTGTAATTTTCTTCGGCAATAGAAAATTACTGCAATGATTTATAGTAAAGTATCAAATTATTGCTAGATTGTTATGGTATCAAAGTCGTCATATTGTGAAGTCGACCGCGCGGCGCACATCAAGGAATAGCCTGTGTCAGTCTACCTCATACTACATCCAGGTCGGCGAGCAAACAAAAGACAACAATCAGAGAGGCAGAACCAAAGCGGATTTCTAGATTGTGAGTCTTCTGGCTTCCCGTAAATTCCAGAAAAGGCGAAGTTCGAGAAAAATCTGGCTAGGTCATAGACTGTATAAAAGCTTGCGGAGCGATTGAGTAAGTTAGTTCTAGTTAGTCAATGAGTGAGGAGTGAGACAGCTGCATGTTTACAATCGTGGGAGAACCGTCGCGTCGAAAGGAAGATAGTGAAACAGATTTATGGGTGTTGACTGATAGTATCGTCAGTTTCTGTGAGACAAAGAGAGAACTGAAAGACGGAAAAATGTGTGTTAAAGTTACAAGAAGATAACAGCTGTGAGTTTAATGTCATGAAGGTCTGTAGACTTCCGTTAACGTTAATAAAAGAACTGTGTTATTGTGCATGCAGTTAGAACTAAGTAATATTATTATAATACTTTCTCTCCTTGAAAAATATAGCAATGGTTATGGAAGTGTGCCCTACAATTCATACATAATTAAGTATTTCCTAAAAAAAAAGAAAAGAGGTTGTTTCGAATAAAATCCAGAGGATGGAATAGTTTTTTTTTTTTTTTTTTTTTTTCTTTATTTTCCCTCAAAACTGCCCAAAAGTGACTTAGGTCCCTTTTAACAACCACTCGCTCACTTGTATCGAAATTTATTATTGTGACCGCTACAAACTGTGTGAATGGATTTTACAAAGGGCTATTCCGTGAAAGATGAAGCCAGGCGTGAAGTTGATCATTCACTTTATTTTACCCCTAGAGATGCAATGATGCTACGTCTGAGTAAACTCGTAGGTTAGTTGAAACTGAACTAAAGTCATGCCATAAACAAAAACAACATTCCGTCGCTAATTTGGTCACTGAGCTAGGGGATCCCACAATCCCTGGAGAAGCTGTGACGTTAACTACCCTCTGGTGTTTCATGTCCACGTCTGATTAGCTAATTAACAACGACGGGGTCACCTCCTGCCATTTAAGTACGGAAATACCCTTTGCTATATAAAATGGGAATAGCACGCACAGGGCGTATTCCATTCTTGTACATGGGTGTTACCGCTGAACATAATGGAGGAGTGGGACAAAACACACGGGAGTCTTTGTTGGGATTTAGCACAGGCAAACATGTGACATCACACAGAGACTAGCTCTTTTGACCAACGCATGCGCCTTTGTGATAACTAGAAGCATAACAACTTTACTGCCTTTCATTGAACTAAGAGTTAAGCACTTAACTGTGTGATTACTTGTATGTTTGAAACATTTGCTCTTCCAGCTTCATGGCTAATGGGCTTTTGGAAATAATCAAATTCCACCTACAAAATCTCAGCTCAAAGTTTTTAAAACACACTCCAGAAACTGAGAAAGACGGACAATGCACAAGAATGGATTACAAATCCAGTTTGCACCACCGCCATCAATTCCTCTGATCTTCCAATAAAATTAAAAGATCTATTGCAAATATGTGACACTTCATTAAAAATAAAAGTAGAAAAACTGTCAATTAGTGATTTCTGGTGTTCAACAAGCAAGCGTCACTGCCATTACACACTTTATTTCATTCCCCTCCACTTCTCTACATTGACATTAATCAAAACGAAAGAAAGAAATAGTTTGAATCCAGAATCGCCATTAGTATTCGTAGTAACGAAAATACAGTCAGGAATACAAGAGTTGGTGTCTAGGAAACACGTACTACCTGTATTTATTTTTGTATTTATAGCATAACACCCCAATCCACCTTTTTATAATCACACTACAGATTTATTTTCATAGATATTCTATACCAAATCTTGTGATTGCAATTACTTCTTGTCAGTCGTGCTATATTGGAAGAAATTGTAAAAAAGGACACCGTTGGGGAGAAGCGAAAATCAAGGCAAGCTCATAAATGTGAGTTCTACGAGATGTTGGCAGTTTTGCATAAAAGGAGAAAGGAAAGGAGACAATATTGACATACACTTATTACAGAGCGAGGTGGTACCGCGGTATTCGGAAGTTTCCGGGTTCAATCCCCGGTGATCGCACACTCCGACTTGAGTGTTTCTGAGGTTCTCCTTGTTACATTAGCTAACACTGTGGTGCTTAATTTAGTTTTAGTTTCTTTCCTTCCCTTCCTCATCAGATTTCCCTCGTCATCTTCCAGATCTGGTTGCCAAAGCGGTGGTTTGGGCAGCTGGGGTAGATGGTGCGGTTGCTTGCGCTCTGTGAATCCTTTATCCCTGACCCCACTTGTGGTAGCTCCGTACCGCTGCCTGGCTCATAAGGGTTGCTCCTACACCCTCTCTGGGTAGCGGTGAGGAGTGGGTTTCTGTCGACTGTTCGGAACTTCCGCACACCTCTGTGGCACTTCCCCACCGCCCTCTGCCGGGATTGTGGTCTCCCTTCACCTGATCTTTCCCTTCTAGGGGAGTGGTAGTCTGCCCGTGCCGGGTCGCAGTGCCCACTCCGTTCTGTTACCTCATAAACTATATCTAATCAGGGTGCAGGAGGATTCCCTTACACCTCTAAAAATCGTAAGTACGAATAATCAGTTCTGATTAAGAAAATAGGACCATCTATTTGGAAGAAAATTGATAATATTCAACTATAGCTTAGATGTGTGCGGTTCATTTTAATTTAAATTTTAAATACGTATAAATCGCCGTAATTACTTTCGAATTTTTTCAATTTTGAGATGGTCACTAAAAGCTAGCAAATATCTGATCTGTCTCCTTATAGATTCGATATTGAAGTTTTGTATTTAGTTGTATGATTAAATGAGTAGTTACCTAGCTAAACATTTTTTAATTATGCCACCGTTAAATAGTAAAGGTACGTTAGACTTACTGACAATTATGAACATTAACTGTCTACAAGAACTGTCCACGAATACTTACACAGGATAGTTGACATGTACGGCAGCTTTTGGTTATCTGAGTTATTAATTGCTCTCTCACGCTAGCCGTGAGAAACACAAGTTTGGAAATATAGAATTAGACTGGGAAATAATGTGCATAACCGGAGTTTGAACTATGGGTCTTCCGGTTTCCGTGCGGTTGCTCTAACCAACTGAGTTGGCATGGCAATATGCCAGCAGGACACTACATTTTCCAACTGGCTTAAATTTGTCCCCTTAAAACACGAGGAGTTTGAGATAACATAACTTCATGGCGACTTAAACTGCCGTAAGTGATTCACTTAAACATGACTCAGTTTCAGTAGTACAGTGGAAGCCCGAAATAGGGCGATCCGAAATATCATAGATTTGGATTTAACGTGGAGGAAACTATTTCCTCAGGAAATATATCTTACTCTTTATTGATTGATTTATTTCTTTACTTTTTATTTTTGAAAGTTGAGTTTAAAATTTTCTTTAAAGAGTAGGTATATTCTGGTATATACTTTCCCTAACCCTAGCACGAACTTTGGTCATTGTGGCCGCTGCATTTATAGCGCTGACCTTGGCCACTTCATTGCTAAGAATTTCTCGAGTAACTAGACATGCATACAGAAGAAGATATTCTGCTACTAGTGAAGTAATAAGTACCACAAAGAAGATGATTCTCTGTATAGAGAAGCAAAATAAATCAAATAGTGTTCATCTTGCTACAATCAAACACTACTGGAGGAAAAAGAAAGTTGTAAATTATGCCACCAGAAAAGTTTCTGACTTCTTAAAAACAATACAAAATTAGGTTACTGTAAGATGGTTTGTACTGGATAAATTACGAGCAACAGCGGCTGCAGGACTAGAATACACCCCTTGCATAACTGGTCAATATTTGCATTTAATAGTAAAACATATGTTGCAATGTACTGTCATTTATTATTGCACGAATGTTTCCCACTACTTCCGTGGGATAGATTTTTGTCACTTCTAAGTTCATATTTCGATATACTGCGGAATCGCTATCACGCGGGGCTAAACCATCTCCCACAAAAGCCGCCTTATTTCGGGATTCCATTGTATTTATATCAGCTATATAAGTTCGCTCTATTCAAATATCTATGTTGGTATTGTTGTATTGAATTGTAATATTGTTATTATTCTAATTAATATTTGTTACACTTAGATGTCCACTTTATCCAAAATTGTTTTTATAGTATTGCATCTAGTTACATTAAGAATTTATAGATTATCATTATTATTTTATGTCAATTTCTTATACTTTGTTTCTACAGCTCAATTGGTGGAGAGGTTAAAAGCAAATATTATCATCGGCATAATTCAAACTTAAGTTACAGCAATTGCAAAATCTCTGATGTGTTGCACTCACATGACTTTCTCTACTCTTATACTAACCATTCTTACAAACTCTTATTCCTATATGTCTTGTTAAGATAAACATTTGTACAAATTATCTTTTTTGCTTAATTCCTTGTAGGTGTAAGGGGAATATTAAAATACAGTAGGCTTTCTGCGTTGTCAAATCTTAAAGCTTTGAGATTCCGTTCTCTTTGCACACTTAACATATAAAAAAATGAACAACGATGTTCCATTTCACGAAATTTTTGTTTTCTGAAACTCACACACATAACAAGGAATATCTCCGAAATGGTTCATAAATTGTATTTTACCAAGATCTACATTTTTGTATAGTATGATTTGGCCTATCTCTAACGGTTTACCAGTTATGCAAAAGTCGTCCAGAGCAAATACGACTACAGGGGCTATAGCCAGAAAATTCAAGATATACATTTCATTTATCATAAAAATAAATCTCAAACATACGACTTTTTAATCAAAATCGTTAGAGCTATTTTCAAGAAAATTAAAATTTTAAAAAATTTTCCATGTAAGGAGTAGTTTAGGGTGGGGCTGTTTTCTTCAAAATCTTCGTGTCGCGTCCTTCAAAAACATTAAACTTGGTTTTTAACCTACTTTTCGTTTATGATTTGTGCTGTCTACAGACTAACAGACTGACAGACACACCTATTTCTAAAATGCCTTTTTTGGATTCAGGGGCCTCAAAACATGTTTCCGGTGAAATCTCGACATCGAATTTTTGGGTGGAATACAATACTTCCTCTACTTACCAGTAGAGAAAGTAAAAAGGGTATTTTCCAGCATTGTAACATTTCGTTTGTCATTAAAACTCACATATATGTGCACTGCACAAAGGTACGTGATATGAAGAACTTTGCACACCTCATGACGTGGCACAAGTGCTCTACTTGTGAACGTCCTTTGTATTTTAAACATTATTAATCATCTTTGTTTACCCGCCACGTCATCGCTAATGTTCAACAGTAAACAAGCCGCCTTAGGAACAATGGCAGAGTACCACCTCCACGTCCTCATACAGTAATTTACACGTGGTGATGGTCAGGGAGATAGTGCGCCTTTATTGGAACACACGACAGGAAACAAATGGTGATTTATTGGCTCCATCCCTTTAAAAATCACTCATAAGAGCAATCAAACAGTTTTGGGGAGGTGGGAAAGGATAAATGTGTTTAAGTTGCTATTGTAAACATGTTTTACAAAGGCGAAAGGAATATAGATCCCATCGCTTAAGCACACATATGAATAAAAAGCTTTAAGAGTACCCAAAGGTGAAGTTTCTAAAAATTAAAACTGTTTGACTGCCACAATTGAGAGTCTCCTTTAAATTTCATGTACCTACATATCTGTAATAGTTTTTGAGCTAAAAGTTTTATGTTGCTTTTATGAAATGGATTAATCAGGTGCTGCACACGATGCAGCAAATTAGTTTTGTGAAAAGATAACTGTTACCATTTCTTTTCAATACTACTAAACACAACTAGAATATTAACGTTTTTTATTCACCTGCTTGTTTTAGAGAAAGCTTTTAAGTCTCCAAACATAATTCTTGTAACGATTTATCTTAAGATGTCTAATTAATTATGGCATTATAAGTTTAAAAGTGTAACCAAAAAAGGCAAATTTTTAAGTTCATTCTCTCTAAACTTTTGCTCAAAATTACAGGAACATTTTAATACCCAAAACTAAACCATTTTTTTTCCAAATTTCTTGAACCGCAGTTTATAACTTATCTTGAAATTTCTAGGAGAAACTCGGTAACTATAGGTTTAAACATTATTATGCACTGCATTAAAAATTAAGTGTTCAGTTAAAATTATTTATTGTCCATAATTCACATTTAAAAGTTGAATACTTAATAAATGAATACATGTGTTTTATCTTAAACATAAATAGCATTAAAATGGATATACAGAAACTCTTTTTATACTAAGCTTAAATTGTAATTTGAGAGCAATACAATAAAGTGTAAGCTCCAAGGACTATTTCATATTACCGTATAAATAGTGATACATTATGAATAACAGTTTTATATACTGAATTAACATGCCTGTCTCTACCTATTCTTCAAGAAAATATTCTTATAAAAGTGCATTAAGCTATCTAATTCATGTCAATTCAGATAAAATGTGTAGAATTTGCCATATCACATGTTGCCTTATAGATGAGGGGAAGAATTTAGATTTAAGTGATAGTTAAATCTTATAAGGGTGGTCGTTATGTAGTGGCTTCTAAGTGCTAAATTTCATGCTCTTTGCATGACCAAAAGAAATAAAACAAAAGGGTAAAAAAGCTCAAAAAGACTTCCCTCTGGGAAAAGTATTGGAAAATTAGAACCAATAACAAAGAATAATCGGAATTAGTTAAGTTCACAAAACGGTATTTGACGTGTATTGTGTGCTTTAACGAGATCTGCAGTTTTTGTACAGTACTATTTTGTCTATCTCTTCCTGGTTACCAATTATCCAATGCTTACTCTGTTTGAAGCAGATTTCAATAGCTATTACGGGATATCTTAACACAATCTTCTTTCTTTACCTGATTACCGTCCCCTTATGTAGAACTTAGATCCCCTAGGACTTACAAGCCTACGGTCAAACGCCTGTCTGGGAGCTCAAGAACATATGGACCGGAGAGAGTGAAACCTGAAAGCGGTTGGTAAGCCCAGCACCAGGTATGCGAGCTATGGATTTTTGGAAATGTGATTATGGAGGTGTTTGTGGAGTGAGTGACGGGGGAAACCGGAGAACCCGGAGAAAGTCGCACAGGCGCCGATTCGTCCACCACAAATACCATCATGCGGGACCCTGGGATCGAACCAGGACCACCTAGGTGGTAGGCGAACTGACTAACCACTCGGCCACGGCGCCGCCTATATGTTAACGCATGTGTAATTTAATCTGTCGTGAAAATATCTTAACATGCTATATTTTAATCAAATTCGTTAGAGCCAGTTTTTAGAAAATAATTGTCCCAAAAGCATTTCACAAAAAGGGTAGTCTTGAGTGGGGATCTTTCTTGAAAATCTTCACTCTGCACCTTTGGAAAATGCTCTACTTAAATACCAAATACTGTTCATTATTGATACATACTGTTCATAGTCATATGGACACAGAGCGTTTTCTAAGCACACTTTTTATTAAGGAGAACTCAAAACGTGCATTTAAAGTGCAATCTCGCTATCGAATTTTTCTGTTGATTACAATACTTATTACAGGTAAGCAGTAGAAATACTAAAAGTCTGACTTCAGGTACATCATCACTTTGGTAATGATATTTCTTTTTCAAAATGTTCAATCTTATAATTTGTACGTCATATAAATAGTTTTCTAGTTTTCAAAAATATATAGTTTGCATGCTAATTGTTACCAAAAGTTAGTTTAATTTAACAATTTCAACAATCAGGTTAGCCTGGGCACGTACCATTGAGGAATTTTGTTTTCAATACATTTCAAAGTTAATTTTTTTAACATATTTACCCTTTCAATTCCAAGAAAACACTCTTAAAATTATGCTACACACCTTATACACAATTTTGAATCTTATTAAACAGGAAAGGATGTGGACCAACAGCTATATTCTTAACATAAATCTCAAAAACACTGTAGCCATTTAAACAAAAATTCAGTTGGTAGAAATAATTTTTAGTTAATAACCTTTCAAGCAGCCAGTTTATTTGATATAATTAAGGTTCATATTATTCTACAACTTCAGAGAAACAAATTGATGCATTAAAGGCTAAAATATGTATTTTTATAGAAGCTACAAAATTTCAAAACAGGTAACATTTCAATTTTTAATTTATTATGGTTACCAAAAAGTATTTTAAGGTGTTGGTGGTGTAAACACTTATAGTTTACTCGTACCAAATGCTTTTAAAAATGTTGGCTAAAAATATGGATGTTTGTCCCTAATGTGACAATGTTGTTTGACATAGCTTGTTAAACTTTGGTGCACTTTGTTCTGAGTGTGTAGAAGAAACCAGGACTTTATTTTTTTATTTTCTCAGATATATAGCTCTAAAGTTTGAAATGGACCAGTAGGTTGCTCAGAAGAGCGGTACCACAGTATTATAGTTGACTCTGGTTGATGATGAAGCACTGAAAGTACGAGCAGCGAAGGATGGGAACTGATCGATGAACGGGAGGAGCAGCTGTTGGTGTTAGCACTGCTCAATCATCATTGTGCTGACGCTCTATGTTGACTTAGGATGAAAAATGAACTCGTTATAAGAACACATGATGCACCAGTCCATCCCCTGGCCAACCATGCACCCAGTTAAATATCCTTTCCGACAACACGTTTGCTGGTGACCACACCAGGATTCATCAATAAATATTACTGACACATTTCATGTCCATTCAAGGGAATCTCATAGCAAAGATAGTAAAGAATCCACATATTTTCATACACTTTGGGGAATATCCTGGAGCTTTATTATATCACTGTTGTAAGGGATAAAGGGGAGTACTAAACCTTAATGGATCATAAGTTATAAAGAACATAGGGGCAAATAACGTTAATTAGTCATTCGAGGTATAAAAGGTCCCAATGCAATGAGTGAATTGCATCTTACTGGACACTAATTACCATGGTCTTCAGTGTCTCATTCTATATTGGGCTAAAATGCCGTTTAATTTTGCTCAGAGGCCTCTTGATCAGGCTTGAGGGTCTTTTACGTATTGTAAATCTACAACAGCTTTGCTCCTCCTCCAAAGGAAGTCGTGCTAAGGATTTTTACACTTGGAACTACCTATCGTCCTCCGCTAGGATTCACTGGAATTTAAGGAACCTTTTCTGGTTTGGGTAGTTCTATTTATAATTTTCGTTCCAATATTGCTAAGTGTATCAGTTTTCGGACCTAAATAAGTGCATTCCAAACAGATTGAAATTTCTTGACCATTTTCAAATTTCCAGGTTTGTACTGCCTCTCCATTGCATAGGTAATTTGTGGTATGAGTATTTATTTGCAAACACCATTTTCATATTCTTCTTTTAATTTTCTTGCTGTGTTCTATATCGTCAAGATCTTGTGCTATGGTTACCTCGTCATTTGCGGAGTTTAATGAATAAATGAGTGGATTTTGAATTTGTATTTCCATAGTCTGACATTTTCTCTTCCAGTTTATTAATACATGTTGGAGGTAGATTTGATATAGTAATGATAATGATAATGATGATGATAATAATAGTAGTAGTAGTAGTAGTACTAGTACTAATAATAGTAGTAATGATAATAATTTGTTAACTCTTCAGTTAATATTAATTTTTATATTTGTAGTAATTATTATGTAGGGAGAGAGAGGGAGGGAGGGAGGGAGGGAGGGAGGCTTTGTCATTTTAACAAGATAATGCAAATATGTCTGAGCGCTATAGCTTTGACCAATAAAGAAAACTTCAGCAGATCACAACAGACCTCGCATGAAACGAAAATACTAACAGAAACATCCTTATTCCAAATGTGCATGGTTGGTTATACTTCTGAAGAGGTTAAGTATAAAAATCTTTGTGCTATAAAAAAGAAATACGAGATTGAATAAGAACAAGGGAAAGAAATCTATTCCTCTTTAGCCGAGAGAGTGCATTGAGTGCAAAGTGAAGTGAGAATGCTCCCAGTAGTTAGATGGAAACGTGAAAGTGCAGAGCAACTTCCCTTCTTCGTTTTTTGCGGGGAAAGATTTGACATGGAGTAACACTATGAAGGTATAAGAGCACTTTGTGTAGACGGAAATGCGCCGGGAGCGCAGAGCGGTAGCAATATCCGACTGAGGAAAGGAAGCCATACAGCGAAGTCACCAAAAGTCAATTTGGCAAACAGCAAGGAGCTGTATCTACGGGCTGTCCCTAAGGATCTCGTATGGAAAACATCAATTTCATACGAGGCACAGGCTAGTGTATGTGCTTGTCTCTGGTTTGGGTTGTAATCACAATCCTTTCTTGTCATGCAATATGTACACGGTTTCTTGACCCAAATACGTACAAGATTGTACTAGTTGTACCAGTCTAATTTTTTTGGCTGAATTATCCGAAGTTTAGCTTTCTAAATTAGAACGCCGAATTAATGAATTTCCACAACCTCCTCCGATGCTTGACATTATTGTGCACTAGTGTAGAAGACTTTCAACCCTTATGTGTAATTATGCATAATGAAATCATCCTTGTAGTCGTGACATTTATATAATTATATCAATTAAATATGATACAACAAACTGGAATGAGTACTTGAGGTTGAAGGTTTTGAAAGAGAGACGGACAAGCATACGGGGAAGCAATGACCAATCCAACCGTGTTTCCTTCAGGCTTGGTGTGAATGACATACAGGCAAGGGTTGTTTCCAGGTATACAGGAAAAACTTGCCAAAACGAAGAGGATCTCTTCAAAGTGGTGGCAGATAGTACGGATGTCAAGTTTCGCACGCAGCGTGTACAGATCGGACCATAAATACGTGAAGGTACGCGCAAATATGAAATTATTCCTCAAACACACCTAGTTAGGAGGGCAGCGAGTGAACCACAACAGCTTTTGGAACATTAAACTTTGAGTGTTTTCCTTGGCAAATCCAACACCAGATACAGGACGCCCCTACACCCTGATCCCTGATCCCAAGGAAAACCCCAACATTCCGAAGCTCCATTCCATCTTAACCAAGATGGGATAAACTGAAGTAACTACAAGCAGAAAGGTCACAGAGACCCGTGGGTCCGTATAGTTGCAGGCTCAAAGACCTCTCATTTCTGGAGCTGCCAAGAGAGGGACGGAACAAGCATCAGCTAAACAGCCCTCTAGTCTCCACGAGGCATACTCTTTTCTTGGAGCAAGCACCCGCGCTCTCTGTCCCGTACCGACAAACACCACGAAATCTATAAGTACCCCTAAAGATAAGAAGGAAAGGAAATGAAAGAAATTATTGAAAAGAAATCGTGATACATAATAAACCACCCTATCGACCGATGAAAACCACGAAAAACGCAAGGTATGGATGGGAGTTGACAGGATCGAACCCTGCTGAGCACGTTTCTTGACAGGTACAAATACTAGCATAACCTCATTAATCAAGCGCATGCGCAATGAGAGTGGCTAGACAGGTGTGATTGTACCATTGATTTCCCCCAACTTGGCTGCCGGCAATATGCAATAACCCCAAAGTGAGAGAGTGAGAGCAACGCAACACCTGCTCACTGCAACAGAGCACGCTCATTGTTTGAGATTGCCGTCATTAGAGCACGAAAAAGGACGGATAGGCTGTAATCATGTCTATCTCCCTCGCTCTGATTCAATGTTTATTCAGTACAAACACAAATCGCAGACTCTGTGAGCGCTCTTGTCTAGCGCCTTGACCCCGTTGTGCATATTTTAAAAACTTGAATCTCACATTCATATGACCTTCTGCATTCGCTAGCGTTTGTTACCTTCTCTGTCACGTACCCAATACAGAGAGAAGATATCACATTTCGCCCAAAAATTCGATCCCAAATAGTTTCAGAGGAAATAATGTTATGAGGCTCCCTGAATAAAAGATATTTTGATAAAAAGGTCCGTCTTTGAACACTTAACAGCGTAATTTATTTGTAAACTTGCTATTCAAGTTTCGCAAACGTGCGACTTAAAAGCTTTTCAATGGTAATGGTTTTAATAAATATGCCATGTGTGTAAGATACAAATGAAATGTAAATTTTGAGTTTTCTAAGAATAACTACTGAAGTTCTGTTCATTTTCAATGACTTTTTGTAATACTTGGTAAAGGTCACAAAAGACAGGTTTCGTTAAAACATAAAATGTGCCAGGTAAATTTTTAAGACAATGTTTGAGATATTCCTTATTATTGTTTTGAATTTTTAAACATTTATACTTTTCTCAAAAATGAAGCCGTTATTCTTGATTTTATGTCCTGGACATGCAAGCACAATGGAATTTCAAAGGCCACCACACAGCGAGCCCTTAACATATTTGATCATCGGTTGAGCCTAATGCATTCTTTCATTCCCATTATACCTATAGGGAAATATGTAAGAAGACAATTTTTATAAACGTTTATCTCAATTAACATGATCTAGATAGAAGAATAACCGTTTTAAAAATACAAAAGGGTTTTGGGGTTCAATATTTGTACTAAAACACAATCTAAGTTTAATGTGTTACACATGACTTTAAAGGTAATGTATTCAGGTGTTTATTACCATTTAGTACATTTAAATGTGGGGCCCCAGTAGTGGTACAGGACGCATCCAAAGTATATGCTACCGTACAAAACTATGAGGCTACCTTGCATGCGAATCAACACAATAGCACGTCCTGTGAGCTCATTGAGTATCAGCGTGAACATTTGGTGCGGACTAATGCATGGTAGAGTTTTAGGTTCCTTCATTTCTGTTGAAAAACTATGTGACGTCTAATATGACACGTTAAAAGAGTGTATTTCTCCTCATTTGGATGATATTGAGGCCCACCACCTCACTTTAGTTTACATGTGCGAGAAGCACTCAACACTCGATTCGGCAACAGGTGGGCTGGACGGGAAAAGCATACTCATTGGCCTCCAAGAAACCCGGATTTAACACCCTGTGACTTCTTCTGGGGAAATGTGAAGAACCTCGTGTATTCAGAGGAAATTGGAGATCTAACCCACCTCAGACAACAGATAATCGCTTGCGCGGCGTCACCCCTAACATGCTGGGCAGGACCTGGGGAAAGGCAGAATATCGTTTGGATGTGACTGACCTGTGCCACTAATGAAATGTACTAAATGGAAATAAACACTTGAGAAAATTACCTTTAAAGTTATATATAATACATTAAACTCAGATTGCGATTTAATACAAATATTGTACCTCAAAATCCCAGAGTTCATTTGTGGAAACCTTGTACTTTATAGAATAGTGAATAGAGAAAGTCATACGAGTTGTAGTTCTTTTCATTTTTCAGCACTTTAGAAATTACACTAACAAGTACTTACCTTAAGTTTGGTATTCTTATTTTTATTCAGAATACCTACTGAATTTAATGATAGGCATATTATAACGTCTACTAAAGAGATTTAACTGTATTACAATAATTAGGCCTTGGTTACGGTTACAAACAACGTTAGGTTGAGAGTCACTTTACTGTACCCGTTTATAATTCATATTTGTTGACAGAAGAGGGCGTAGGGGAAGGGAGGGTGACACACCGCTGAAGTAACCTGTTGTAAAAGCGACGCGACTGTGCAGTCCCTACCCAACATTCCCCGTTAAGTAGAGGTGGTAGAAAACCTCCTCGCAGACGACGACGATGATAAACAGTCCCTTCCAGGTCAAGTCGTACCGCCCAGCCTTTTCATTCCCAACCTCTGCCCACTACAGGTGTCATGGGTGGAGTGCATTACTGGAGGGTGGTGCGTGGTAAGCACCCCAATTCCTCCCGGCTGGTGATGCGCTCCACGTAACCAGAATGTCCCAAACCGTCCCTGTCGGCACATTAGGTGGCTGTACACATACACACTCAACAACCCACTCCCCCGAAAACAAGGATTACCTCTTCTCACGTCCTTTTATGGATTAGAAAAACGTACCATGGATATCTCTCGAAAGTGACGTTTTTCTAGAAGATGTCACAAGTAAGCCTGCAGTCGAGACTTCGTGAACGTTCTGGAAATTCCTTTGTTCTACCGTGCAGATTGTCGATAGTCACGTATTCACAAGCAGTGCTGTGAAGCAGCCTGAACCTGAGCACCTTTGACGCACGCACTGCCAAGTGGTGTGAGGTAGCTTGACTCTGAGTGTGCTCTGATGTGACACAATATTTTAACGCCTATGTTTAAATTTCTAAAAGTATCCCTTTTAAGTTTCCATCATGTTTGTGTGTTTGTGACTTCTAGAGGTGTATGATAAGGATAAGAATGATACCGGAAGTTAGAACAAATTTTTGCGAGAGCTAAGTTACCAAGGAAGCTGGTGTCATTGCATTAATTCTCATAGTTCCGAACTCTGCTACGGTAGTTATGTGTAGAAGGAAGTAGCAGTAATTTCCTGGTCGGATACAGGCTGAGAAGCAATGATCGGACTGAAATAGGAAGTTACGTTGTACTTGTACCTGCGTGTAAATCAGAGCAAAACAAATAGCTGCTCGTATCCTTCATCAGCAAACGACGTTGTAGCAGAGTTAATACAACACACTGCGGGAGGCAAAACCGTTTCCGTCCACACTCAAACATTCTCGTTCTTTTAATCACCGCGCCCTAGTCACATCGTAAAATGATAATTTTACCCTGTTTCGAAACGTTTCACAAATCCGTATGTACTGTTTGCCTAAGTGATGAAGATCTGCGGAATTTCCAATCTAGTACCGTTAAACGAAAACGGATTCGGTATCTTGATGTCTCTAAGTTTAAAGCGAATAACAGATCCTGCCAACATTTTAAGGACGCCTGCATAATTCATCAAAATACACTCTTTCCTTCTAGTATTTTATGTAGCAGTCTTATGTTTCGTCAAACAAATTATCTCATTCAAGGGTACATTTAAATAAATCTGATGTTTTGCCCTCTCATTACTTTCTCTACTCTTGTATTAAACATTCTTACAAACTCTTATTCCTATATCTCCTTCGTATTAGTTAAGATAACCAGTTGTACAAATTATCTTATTGCTTATTTCCATGTAGATGCAAGGGGAATATTAGAACACTTGTGCGATAGTCAAAACTTTTAAAGCTTTGAGATTTCGTTCTCTTTGCACACTTAACAAATAAAAAAATGAACAACGATTTTCCATTTCACGAGGGTTTTTGTTCACCCGACAAAAAAAAATTCTTTCGACATAAATGGTGTATTTTAGCAAGATCTGCATATTTTGTATAGTATGATTTGGTCTATCTCTAGCGGTTTACCACGTATACAAAACTCGTCCAGAGTAAATACGACTACAGGGGCTATAGCCAGAAAGTTCAAGATAAACATTTAATTTTGTCATAAAAATATCTCAAACATATAACATTTTAACCAAAATCGTTAGAGCCATTTTCAAGCAAATCAACATTTTCGAAAAAAATTCTATGCAAAGGGTAGTTTAAGGTGGGGCTATTTTCTTCAAAATCTTCGTATCGCATCCTTGAAAGACATTAAACTTAAATATCAAACTTGGTTTTTAACCATACTTTTCGTTTTTAAGTTATACTATCCACAGACTTACACACAGACACACACACACACACACACACACACACACACACACACACACACACACACACACACACACCTTTTTCTAAAGATGCTTCTTTTGGATTCAGGTGGTCTCAAAACATATATTTCCGGTGAAATCTCGACATTCAATTTTTGGGTGGAATACATTACCTCCCCTACTTACCAGTAAAAGTAAAAAAATAATTAGGTAAATGTAAATTTAAAGGGATTTGTAGATTTTTTTTTTTCTGTTTTAGGAAAACCGAACAAAAATCGCATTTTTAAATATTTGTGAAGATGTAGCCATGAAAAAAATATACCAATTTTATTTTTCTCCGAAGGGAAAGGAACAGATGTGAGGAATATTTGTGATAATGACAGTTACCATGAACTGTTTATCAATAATTGACAATGTTTATAACTTAAACTAGCACTATTTGGCAATGGATTCAGTGCCATGATGAATGAACCAGCGAAGCCGGAGCGGTGTCTTTTTATAACGTTTGTTTATACTGCAATTGGCACCACTGAAAGCTGCTATGTTGCTCTGTTATGATGCCATGGCATTCAGTTGTTTTGTAGCTCCTGTTTTGCTCTGGTATGGAAACAAATTATTAATTAAACATGGATGAAAAACCCGAATAAGGATATTAAATAGAAAGTGATTGATAAGCATATGTGCAGCAAGCTATACAGAGATGCTGCAATTCAATTGGGGAGAAATAAAATGTGTGTGGCACACACAATAAAAAGTATAGGAAAAGTGGCAAATTTTCAGACTTGGAGCGAAGTGGTAGGCCAAGAGTTGCATCGCCCCGGGGGGATAAAACTATGACAGTTATATCTATATGAGATCGACGAGTATAGGAGTAACCACCCTGAAGCCGAAAGACATTATCCAAAGAAGGGCCTAGACACAATTAATATTACCTGCAATGTATGTTTGAAGCAATATGTTATACAATATAACAATGTACAATTTCGAAATATTAATGGGTGTGGAAGGGGCTGTATGTAGCTTTAATTCTCCAGCAGTTGTACAGTGCTTTATTACACAAAGTCACGTGAAATGTGCTGACTGGAAGGTGCTAAGAAGTCCCAGAGCCAAGTGCCGAAAGTGCTTTTGATTTGCTGTAGTGTGTCTTTTATTGCATAATGCTGGCAGAAATTTCTTATTAGCTGTATTCACTGTAGAGGAAGTTTTGCACTGTTTCCGCTGCATTACAATTGCTTAGCAACAATTAAGGGAAAGTTTATTCAAATACATAAATGACAGAATAGTGTCTATTCCACCTTTTTTGGTCTTTACTCTTTCCTTTAAGCGCTTCCCCCAGAATATGTTTTAATTTACGCTTACATTACGACATCGAAGCGTCGATTGATCATACACACTCGTAATTTTCACACGCCAGGTTTGTTTGTGGTTTTCTCTTATTAAGTCTTCAAACTTTCAGTATGAAGATTGTACCTCCTTTTATTGTAAGTTTAAATAAGGGTAAGATGATAAGTTATTAGTCTCGTCTACTAACTGTTTAAAAAAATGTTTTATTATATTTGCTTAAACTATTAAATACACATGCAGATTTTGCATGTTGTATTTAACAGTTACACAATATCACACATATTTGGATTTATATTCGAAGCGTAGTCGTTAACCAAGTAAGTTAAGATTTAATATTTGATTATTTCATTATGACGTAGAGATGTTTGTTTTAATTAAACTCTTTGAAAAAAACATTATTTTTCTGAAAATGAATGAAATGTATTCATTCATATACTCATTCACACTCCAGCAACTTCTAGTGCTATACGAAAAAGCATAACGCATTCCTGGCCTTCTTCAAGCATGATTTTCCCGTCCAGAAGTGATGTTGACAAACGTGTCCGCCTTTCCAAGCTTTTTTCCTCTATTTTCTTAAGAGTCTAAGACAGGTACATAAAAGACGGTTATAAACCTTTTTAATATGCTGGTCAAGAGTTATCTTGCTTTGACACAAGAAATTTAAAACCCCTCTCTCGGTATGTGTAATGAAAATGTAAACTATTTTTGCACTCTTGCAATATTTGTGAACCCTGCGGTGAACTTTCTGCACCCTTTGTATGGGCGCTAATACTTTCTTTCAAGTCAAGCGGAGCGAAGTCCTTAAAAAAACCACACACTCTTGCGTTTTAGGTATGAAATTATGAATGCAAAAGTCGATGATACGGTGACATAGATTTCTTTGAAGGAAAATGCCGACTGCATTTTCATGTGATACAGTGAATAAAGAGTGGACTTGGTTCCTGGAAAAAAAAAAAAAAAAAAAGCAAAAAGAAAAAAGAAGTTCAACAGGAATAATTCCAGCTTTTCTAAAACCTTGTACAATGTTGTACGCTAATGTGATCCATACCTTTTAGTCCATTTTAATGGACCAACTCTTTCATTTAGAATGCTCGTTGAGAAGATAATTCCACAAAGATTTCTGCGCCACGGATAGCGCTTATTTTATGGGCAACATATTCTGCGTCCTTTTTGTACTAATTTAATGGCAGACCTGCACATAAATGTTGGGTTTCCAATCAAAACTGCCGCCGTATATAAGTTTACGACTTTATTACCACGCATATGAAAAGTTTATATCTCGCGTAACGGTACAGAAGCACAATGCTGCTATCATAAAAAGCAAACACCTTCAGTTTTATGGGCACCAAATTTTCAATAACCATTACCGCGATATACTTCCTGAAACATAAATCTGAAGAGTAGCAGCCTCTTGCCAGAAATTACTATATAAGTAGTAGAAGCCGGATACGTGTTACATTTTATCTGTTGTCTTAACCGGAGATAAAACTAGCACACTTTGGCCTATTACAAAACATATATTTTCATAAGAACAATCATTTTCTAACGTACAGTGCAAGCTGTTCGTATCTCTTGCCTTTCCCTGCTTTGGAAGCAGGTGACTGTATCAGTGGTGTCATTGAGGGGAAACAGTTACCCTTCGTTGATGATGTAATAGGTATGAGTAAAGTACTGTAAAGATGGTAGAGACGTATGTTCAGTAATAGCAGTTATCATTGGTTCGAATCTTGTTACCAAAGCTTTATTTTTTATTTTATTTCTTTTTATTTTCCAAGAATGTTTATTCATCAACAAATGCATCGTACTTTTTAAACATGGGTTGTCTAAGAAAACCAAACAGTGAAATTATAACCCTGATTTGTAGTTCTTAACTGTTATATAGGAAAATAAACAATATATTTTACACAATGATGTCTAATTACTGATAGAGGGAATAGTACAACATGTCTGCCTATCTTTTCCTGTAATTTAAAACAGACGGTTAGTACTATAACTACTAGAAGCCCGACAGGTATTAAATTTTCTATGGTTTTTACCCGGAGATAAAATTAGTACAATTTTGCCCATTTCTAAAGCATATAGTTTTATAAGAACAACCCGCTGTCAAAGCGAAACAACCCAGTAATTTACAGTTATACTGTCCCTTTTCCACACTTCGTAAGTGGGTGGTTCTATATTAGCGGCGGTTAACGGCAGTGATTCGCCAAGTGGCACTGGCGATTGCCAGCCACTGCAGGTTTAGGGGAGGAAGGTCGACATAGTAACGTCATGAAACTATTCCCTCCCTCAGCACGTCAGTCAAACAACTGAATACACAATAACTACAGACTGTGCATTACTACAGCTAAGATTATGACAGTATCTAAACCACTAAATAACCCAAGAAAACATGCTATTAAGTAATTATTATTGCAATAAAAACAACAACGATGATGATAATAACAGAGTCAATAATGGTACCAAGGTATAAGTAGCATAGACATGTTTAAAATTCTACCAGTGTTAGGGTACGCACATCTCAGATCGTTTGCTATCAATATTGAGGACAATATATACAGTTTCCCGAAAAACACCAACAACACTTAGTATGTTGTGCGGGACGGCAAATTGATCGGTTTTCAAATAGGAACCTCTTTCCGGAAATGCATGGAAATATACTTTCATACATTTTCATAGGTTAAGACTAACAACCTGCGGAGATTTAAGGCTCGAATTGCGAACATTAATGTTAGTTATTGTTGATTAATTATGGTGCCTAAGATTATATTGAGTTCAGTTTCCTTGTTTAATCGTGTTCAATCGAATATTAAAATACTCAGCAGTTGAAGACGCATCTCTGGTCACGCATGGATATATAAGGGGTTTAGTATTGATGAAATAAATACCAATAACAGTGCTTGCAACCCGATATTATATTAACACGAAAAATAGTTGTATTCCTTCCCTACAGTTCTTGAGCTAAATAATACCTTATTTGCTGTGACGAGATTAAATAATGATCAGCACACACTGAAATAAAAGTACCACGTAATTTTCAGGCTTTCCATCTTTCATTCCTAACATACACAACTTTTAAATATGTAGCATACTCTTCATTCGTCTCTTTTAAAAATTCCAATGCACTCCTAACTCGTCCCTTCAAAAGTCTCGTGATATAACTATGGCTGCTTGAAGCGCATCGTATAGCCGCACTGCTGCTTTCTACAATACTAGCAAACTGTAGTTTAAAACAAACATGAGCAAATATCACCATTACCATAACATAAATGTGGATGTAAATATACATATGACATCTACATTAACAATTTGATGTGTTGCATTCACATGACTTTCTCTACTCCTGTATAAACTATTCTTACAAACCCTTCTTTGGACCACGTCCCCAGAGGAAGAAAAGATCGAGAACGACTCAAAGACGCGCTGGAAACAATGAACGTGAAGCCTAACCCATGAAGTAAAGAACTTTTGTTTGCAATATTTCATTCTACCTCTATATATAAAGGAGTATGACAGTAGCCGAATATGTCCCAAGGCATTCCTCCTATCGTTATGAACTGATACATATCCTGTTCAGCCGTATTGTAGCTCACGAGTATCGTAAAGGATTGCCTGTACCTGTCAGGTACAGTAACCAGGTAGGCGTTTGCATTTCAGCACTGATTAATAGCAACTAGGTTAGCATAAGGAAACCCTGCTGACTTATTGGTCTCTCACAGCGTGACCCAATATATCTTACATATAACTTCTGGTTTGTGTTGTTTCGTGCAGATTCAAACGATCTTTTAATCAACCCTTCATCTTATCGACGTTGCTGCAATAAACTCAAAAATTTGGTACCACGATTTTACCAAAAATACATATTTTGAGGCTTCCTAAATCCGAAATAAAGCTGTTTTAGCAAAACATTCATGTGTGTCTGTGTCTGCCTGTTAGTGAACAGCATTAGTTAAACCACGTCTTTCCAACTCGAGTGCCTAAGGTTTACTTTTTACATTATTAAAGAGCCTCTCAATTTTTACTGTCTCCATATATTTAAGATTTCTGCATAATAAATGTAATGGATATCTTGAATTCTTAGGAACAGCCTCTTCATACTTAATGATTTGTATAATTCCTAAACCGAATGAGATAAACAAAGCGTTACTATACAAAAAATGGAGATTGCCTTAAGGCACCAGTATATGTGTATTATACTTACAAGAAAATATGTAATAAAATAATTTATGGGGAAGTTTATAGGGATTGATATAAAGTAGAGAGAAAAATAACATTTTGTGAGTTTGAGGAATGATACTTCTACACGTAGTTGTAAAGCACAATTTGCGTATATCGTGCTTGTTTGTTAGTCACAAAAAACATTATCATTGTTTTGTAATTCTAGGACACTCCGCAAGATTTCTATTGTTTTAATTTGTGAGGATATCAAGAAGTAAATTTGGAATTTCCGGGCGCATGATGATGCACCTACATGTGTGTTTGAGGTTTCAAGTAATGTAAATGCTTGTCTCTCTATCCGTTACCGCAGGGATTCCGGGATGTCAGCCGATGACTTATTGTGCATTAGAATCTGGGAGGAAGGATGAGATGAAAGCATCCTACAGGCGGCCAGATCTCATCCCAGGCAGTACTACCACTAACAAGCGCATACAAGTTCTGCAACCGACGGAGTTTCAGGGTCACCACAGAGAGCCCGAAACCAGCCAGTTCCGGCCGGGCAATCAATCCCCCCTGGGAAGGTGGCCAGCCGACTGCAGTGCCTACCCTCAGACGAGCACCACCGCAGGCGTAGCTCCGCCGGAGAATCCGTTGACTCTTACAACCTGGAAAAGCCGGATTGAGAGAATGAAATGAATGTAAAAAATAGAAAAGGGCTTGGAACAAAACGAATATGTTCTAGTGAGTTGGACATAAACTTTCGCTCAAACACAAACTAGTGCATTACACGACAATATTTCAATCACAGTCGTATATTCCACATCTAATGCCTATAAATTAAATAAAACTGAAAAATCTTAGTTCATGCCCTACCTTTTCACTCAGGCATATATTACGCACACAATGCTTTTATAGCAAGAAAAATATAGGATTGGAAAGAATCCGTTAAAATTTCAATTTGTGGATTCCTTGCGTTTAATTTTGTATTGATTTCTAAAAAATCTGATATGCCTACAAATTGTTTCAAATTCCTTTACATAAATCTCATCTGCCTACCTTTACTCCGTACTGGCGAGTTGTTTCATGCGTACGAACCGACGTATCATAAGCCCTCCGCAGTGATACATAAAACTGATAGGAGTATTACTTTATTGTTGCTGTAGTTTAGTTTTAATGGTGGAAATGCTCTCCCAAGTGGTGAGATTTCTAGTGGATTTGCATTTTTGGTGCATTTGAATAACAGAGACTTAGATTCTCCTTTGTCGTGTCTTACTAGTTCTCATAATTAATTTTTATTACAGCTATCATTATTAAAATGAAGTTGTATAACACAATGTTTCATTCCATTACTTTTGGGCCTTTTAATTGGTCTCATTTGCTCAATATTTCCATTCTTTCTCATCTGTGAAGTTCTTCTAGACGAACAAATTAAAGCAAAAATAAAAACTCTAAAATTATGAATATTTAGTGTATCCTCTGCAAATTATTCTTGCTCTTACTATTCCGTTTATTTACTTTTAATTGCTATAAACGTTTTAATAAAATTTTTCAGCACCATTTCGTTGCAGATGCAAGGGAATCTTACAAACTGCATGGCTATATGGTGCTTTAGAACGTCTCTAGTGAGAAATAAATAAATTGTGATTTAACAATTTAAATATCCACCATAAAGCAATGGAAAAATTCAAAGCAGTGCCAACAAATATCTCGAAAACGGTGAATGCCACTCAAAAGAACGTAAGCTTTTCTATCCCTTAAGGTTGCCTAATTCTACAAAATTATCAACAATAATTTGGAACGAAAAGTATGTAGTGCGCGGGGGCTTTGCAAAAACCTCAACATGTATGGTAATATTAAGATATTCCCAGTGAACAGGTTTACCTAGAGCCGAGAACCAAGGAAAGGCGTCAACCGAGTAACCTTCCTCTCTATGGGTCTTACCACTGGGGAAATATCTTAAGTGTAAAAGGTCCTCCTTCTTCTATCTCAGGCATGGAAGTCGATAGATCACTTACGCTAGTCAATCTCAGAAATCTCGCCTAGATGTACTCGATCTCCCATGGGTATCGGGAAAGTGTGCCCCGTCGAGACCATCCCAATCCGAACTCACATTTGGCGCGACATCCCTCTGATAAGGTCAGAAGCAGTACGACTAATAGGGGTATGCAGGGCTTGCGCCAGGGCACCTATAGATTCCGTACCCCACCCCTCTGCAGCCTTAATTGAAACTTAGTGCTCTTAACAGTCACTATTTAAATCAGTAACGTTATTCGGCTTGGAAATGAATCCCCGAGAGTAAGGACTAAGACAGTTCAATAGTATACAAATAATTCTGTAGCGGAAACACACAAAGAACATGGTAATGATCTAAAAAGACGAAAACGGGAAAACTAGGCGTCTGAGGTAATTTAACCGGAAGGTGAAATTTAAGGTACAGAAGTACAGAATACCAGATTTCGATATTAGAGTCGAGCAAAGATAATACGTTGAAATATGTTTCATGGTGTCTGATATTATTTTGAGAATATCTGGAAATGCTGAAGATTTTTTTGTTTTTCTGAGAATAATCCCTGCATTTTAGTTCAACACTACTTTTTATTGTTCTTCATAATAATTTAACCTTACATATCTCTCAGTAATTTCAATCATCTTTGAATTTCATAACAAAATACCTTCAGAAGGTTCATTTCTGGAAACGAGAATGTTTCTCGTTAGGTTGAAGAAGGCATACGTAGAATAGGTTCCTTCCAGCGTTTTTGGTACCTAGTCTGTATTTCTTCATTGATGTTTTCTTCCAATAACAGCTATATTACAGTCCGCCGCTTCGTCCAGCAGGAGTACGACATTTGGATCCCTAGGATGGAACCTGGGCCACCTAGGTGGTAGGCGAACAGTCAAACCGAACCTGACGAACCTTACTCCGAAGGTGTGAATAGAGTAGTCCCTCCCCTCCTTAACTGCAGTAGTTTATATGCACACCCATTAGAAGGAACCATTTTCCACCTTTTAGGTCACAAAGGGAGGGGAAATACGGGAATGTCTTCACGTCTGGGGAATACATTTCGTAAGGGCTGTTCTAACCACTCGGGCACGGCGCCGTCTCGATGAACAAAACTATTTCCGAGGTATACAGGAGTAAATATAGAAATTTAGGTTTTTAATATAACTTCTTTTTTTTAGATAACTACTTTAAGATACATTGTTTATTATAACAAATTTAGAAATTGAAACTTTTAAGTAAAATGTGCATACCACTGCGCTGGGCTACCATCCAAGTACGAATGCTTTGCTTGACATGTTTTCTGAGTATTGTATGAAGGCCAGTCCAAATCAAGTTGTTAATTGTGCACTCTGCGAATGTTCAAAATAACCTTGCCATGAAAAGTCCACCAACCGTGAGGTAAGAGGTATTCGAATTTGGCATACTCGGATGTTGAACTTGCAGAAATTTACGATCAATTAAAGCAAGAATCAAATGAATAAAATAAATAAGATAATAACCTGAATGCTCAACAATGGATGAAAAAATGTGAATGAAGAAACGACCCTGGTATCCATCACTCATCACAGATGATCTGAAAAATGAGTGAACACAAAGTTGTTCAAGAAAGACATTTACAATTTTCTTTCTCAAACATTCTTACGTTGAAATTACATCCGAACCTTTTGGCAACATCGGAGTATAAAACAGAAAATTGAAATTTAACTTCGGTTTTTAGTGGCATAATGTTTTAAATAAATTATTCTTAATATATTAAAGTAAACAATCTTACTTTCTTGTAATGATTTACTTTCACTATAATTTTAATTTCAGCAAGTAAATGTGCTCAATTATCGATAAAGTGTACTTAAATGCCAGCCTTACTCTGGCCTGCTAGATTAGAAGAGATGTTTTTGTAATAAAGGATATATTCCGTAAATGAGCGCATGTCGCATCTATATTAACTATGCTTGGAAGTTAAGGTTAGGAAATGAGTAATGACCACAGTGGTTCAGCTTTCAAACTAGTCCACTACCTTTCAAACTTTGAGGTTAGTATCCTGTTTTTGCCAGTTAAGATAACATGATGTTCGTCCTCATTAATTTTGGTGCAGTTGACTTCGCTTCCACTATACAGCAGTTAAGTCGGATGAAGTAGTCTGGAGCAGAGTGTGATAGTCTATAAGTTGGATGTATTACACTCACATGACTTTGTCACTCACTGTCATTTATTCTTATATAGCTTATAAAACTAAGAGAGTACATTTATGTGATTCATCTTGATCGACATAAAAGTTTGGAGATGTAGTTTTATATTGTATTTTTTTGAAGGCTAGGGTTCGATTCCTGGATCAGGGGTTAGAATTTTCCTCTAGCCACGATTATTCCTAACCCTCTCCAGTACGCGGTAGTGTGAATGAAAGTATGAATGCCTGTGATAAAGTGTGTAAAAGCTTAAAGCCCCCAAAACAGGTCTCGACGCACAACAAAGATCCGCTTTCTCACACCACCAAAAGGGGTTTTCTCCGGAGCCTTCGAAAAAGACCCAGCGGCGCATTTGTGGACATCGAGAAATATCCATGTGACATCATTTCCTCTATACAAGAAGATGATCGTCGTAGTTAGTGTATGAGAGATAGAGAAAGAGAAGAAAGACACTCAAAGGACTGCGCAAGGTTAAGAGAAGTAAAAGCTGCGAGTTGTGATCGCACCAAAGACTATTGACTGTGTCAACGAGCAAAAGAAAACGTTTGTGATAACACTTTAGAAGACAATAAAGCGATAGAAAAGTAACAGACTCATTTTTTACACTGGTGTCAAGAAATGGGATTCGTCGAATTGTGGTTTTCTCTCAATATTTTGATGAAAGTGTCTAGAGTGATTTTTTTTTGAAAGTCCTAAACATTTATCCTCTAACGGAAAGTTTAATGGGGGTTTGATAATCGTCGTTTCATATCTTTGGAAGACAAACTTAACACCAAGCTTTACATTTAGCCAAATTTTCGTTTTTGAATTATGCTACCACAGGCATTGGCATTGGCGTCAAACCCATAAAGACTTGCCAAACAAACCGAAAGAACCTGTGACCATAGAGGAACAGTCAGAGATGTCTCAGTAAAGACTTCCATTGTAGAACTAATTTAAATGCCATTTGTTGCTGACATTCAAAGCCGGAAAGTTGCCGCCCTGCGGTGTGAGATGCCAACATGACAACGCAGACTTGTCATTTCCATCTAGTCACTGTTAATGGTAGGGCGTGACGGGGCCTTGTCATATAACGCCGTGATTTGACTGCGACAGGTTTGACATTAAAACCCGCCCGTTTGTACACACATACACCATTTACAATTACCAGGTGCTTTTATAGACGAAGCACTAAATTCAACTTTTGAGAAATTTGTCCTCAATTGTTAAATTATTATGAATAGACGTTCTGTCGTAGAAAATATTAAAAGCTGAGCAAAAAGCTAACAATGCCTTAACATTTTCCTACTTGTGTAATATAATAAATATACCTTGGTAACCCGAAAAGCTTAATTTAAACTCTCATGACGTTCTCTACCTATTTTTCAACAATTTCTTCTTATAAAAGTTTATATTTCCAAATATTTTGCCTCGGTTGCGATGAACATTTGTAGCTTAGTTTAATTACATATCTTATATAAAAAATTCGAATAGGGAAATACAGTAGGTTTAAGCGAAAGTGAAATATTTTTATGACTTTGAAATTCCGGTTTCTTTACATGACCAGAAACAGCAATTTCCAATTTGTATTTATGTAAGTGTTTGAAAATTCCAACCAATAAGGAATATCTCAGAAAGGCTAATTTTACAAAACATGTGGTTAAACTAGTTAAACGAGAGCTGGATATTTTGTGTACTAATTTTTTGTTCATGTCTTGTGGTTTAACAGATATAATAAGTAATTAAAAGTGAAGAGAGCTTAAGATGCTACTCATAGAAACTTCAAGACGTATATTTCATTTGGACGAAAATATGTTAAACATGCGATATTTTAATAAAAGTAGTAATGGACATTTTAAGAAAATCAAAATTTTCATAAATTATTCCATGTAAAGAGTGCTTTAGGGACGGGATTTTCCTGAAAATGTTAATCATCTTCTTTTTCTTCTTCACTTGGGCAGGGTACCCATTCCGTCTCGCAATAATTGCTCTTTCCACCTCTTTTTGGATCTACCAACGTATCTGTTCCCTTTTGGTTGATACTGGAATGTAATTTTAGGCAGTGTTGTTTCCTTTCGATTTTTTTTTCAATTTTGTTACTTATATAGTCTATATAAAGTTCTTCTCTTAATATCTTAATATTCAATATTTTATTTTAACCATTTGCACAGTGAACTATATACCAACCCAACCTCTGTTTTGATTACTTCAGTATTAACTCGTAACTTCCACTTTTCCAAGCCTCTTGAATCATTCGACACGTCGTCTATTACTGTTTTCATAATGAAGTAAAAATAAATTAAATTGCTAACATAATTATAAAACTGCAAGAAAGTATGACGTCCTCAGCGGTCAAGTGGTAAGCATTCCGATTTCTCAACCCACAGGTCCCGGGTTCAATTTTCCGCTGGGTTTGGGAGTTTTTCATTAGCAAAAGTAATTCCCTGTCCCTCAAAGAATGTGCGTTTAATGTTAAAAATCAACCTTAGAAACAAAGAAACACTTAAGTTCAGCGAATTATTACACCATTAGTTACTCCCGATCTGACCAAAAAAGTGAAGGGGAACTATAAGAATTAAAAAGCAAAATACCGACATAGGCAGCACACAAATAATGTGTATATATGTATGAATACTTAGTTTTTTCTTGGGCGAAACAGCTCTTACGGTCTAATTAAACGCCTCCTTCAGAATGACAGACTGATCTTCAGCCATCTTCCTCCATTTCCTTATTCCCAAAGCTCTTAAAACCTGCTCAACACAATTCACCTCAACCTTGGCCAACTTTGTCTCTTCTCCCTTATAAGTTTCCATTGAAAATGCTCTCAACACTTCTGGCGTCTTCCATCGTTATCAGATGGCCAACCTATATCTCTTCTGTGAATTAAGCCAGTATACAGTAATCAAAATTAGTTTGGTAGAATTTCTGTCTACTAACAAATGGTTGTAATGTAAACTAAATAAGTTTTCAGGCAGAGTAATAAACAGAGGACAAAGCTGGGATGAAGTAGGAAGCAAGTCGACTGACTTGGTTATTTGAATGCCCGTGATTTACTCGAGGTGGTGTAATCGCTGGGGCAGGAACCCACTTAATGAAAACATTCAAGATCGGTAATATAACTTGATCCACGAGCTGAAAGTTTAGATAATGTATTACTCAGGACAGATAACGTTGCGCTGGTTAATTTGCGGCCAACGGAAGAACTAGCGTGATCTGCATAACAGGTGTACCCAGAGAGTGCAGCGATAAGAGCGCCACCAATCCATGTTCATTACTAAACGGCCCCGACTGGCAACTATAGCAGACACAACATTTGATACGGAAATTCATTTGACACCAGTGGTCGACGCACGTGTGTGTTAGGGTAATAAAACTCCCTTTGTCTGTTTTAAGTCCTATCTTGTCACCTTTCTTCAATAATTCAAGATTTCAAATATTAGTTTACTTGGAAAAATATTCTTATTTTGTAACTATGGGAACAAGTGAAGCATGATCTCTTGTTACTTCTGTTGCTCTGCCTTTTCACCTAGAGGGCTTATACAAGAAACGGTTTCACTTAATAAAATCATATACATTTCCTGGTTTTCCTATATTGCTGTACCCTGTATGCCTCAAACTATTTTCTTTCCCCCTGACGTCACACTCTTAAGGTCAGGGCGACCATGTTCAGTGGTGTCAATTGATATCACACAGGCACTACCCTGACCTAAATGCTATAGCTTTCTGAAACTTCATCTGTTCCTTCAGGGGGACGGTAGATACAAAATATCCGCATTTTTTTTTTTTTTTTTTTTTGTTATTATAATCATAGTTATCACCATCGTGTGTAAAGAAACAAAAGAACTAATACAGCAGGAAATAACATTGTAAGCTTCATTCCACGATCTAGGTAGTGTGCTAGGGAACCAAAATCTTAAGCTAACTGATTTCCTGTAGACTGATTTCGCCTAATCATGTAATTAATTGCCTTAGCTACACTGACTTACAGCTAATTATCTATTCCTCAACACCTAATCCTCCTTAATAAAGACCTCTTATTTCCTAAGAAAATTCGAACTCACGCTTCCTGTGTTATGCGTTGATTTCAAGAAATGAAATTACTTATTGCAAATATGTCTCTAAAGTACTAAAACTTTTTTAATTTATCTTAATAGTCGATTATTCCGATATAACTATGCATGCATTTAAATTATACAAACCTGTAAGCATAGTTTGAAGGCTATGCAGCCAAGGCAGGGAGTGATTTGTATATTGAATTGAAACCAGGAGTAAATTTCTAAGCCTTACTTCTGAGTAGAACGACATAAAGTATTTCTTTTTTGCGTGCCTAATTTATCTCTGGAACATTTTTTCCCTCAGTTAAATTTATTTTAAAGCTAGAAACAATTGAAAATCAACTTTGTACAAAGTTAAGCATCAGATGTGAGAATATTTTTAAATTGATGGGAATGATTGGATGAAGCTGAAGGGAGTCTTGGATTACGTTTAATATCCGGTTTAGCCAAACAGATAAGCGAAGACTTATAGCAAAGCTAGTTGCAGAGCATTAGAAATTTGCCTATCATGTTTGCGGAAAACTCCGCAGATGCTCTTGGGGTTTGTTTTCCTCATCAAATGAGGACCGAAAGGAAACTTCACGTCCTCTTGTTGTTGCCGTTTGCCATGTTACCCTGCGAAGCTCTCATATACCGGGTGATTCAAAACAGCATCGGCAACGCTTAGTACGCTGTATGTAAGGACATAATTATCATTCTTTTCTGGGGACCATGCCCAGCATATATTTGTACTGCCCACGAGTTAGGTCCAGACCACTGTTCAGTTAACACACCAACATGAAATATAAACAACATAAAATACACGAACTACAAAACTCTTATATAAATGTTCACAAGCTATTGTTCGTTTTCTCTTTTTACTTCCCATTTACATTTATTTCTAACTTCTAATAAATATTTCACCATGATCTTGAAATTTTCATCTATAATTCTATTTATATCAGATTTCCTGCTTTTCTACATGCCTTCTTTTCTACATATCTGTTTCCTGTAATTTAAATACTATTGACAATATGAGACACCAATGTGACCAATGTCACTTTGTTACTTATTATGTCACTTTACTTTTCTAGACTGAACTGTAAATTACAGTATTCTACATAATTTATTGTTGACACAATCTATAATTCGTCATGAGCTTGCAACAAGGCGTGTTGTATCCAATCGCAACCTTGACATGTACTTCACTGTTTTTCAGTTCTACTCTGTCTGTCTAATAAGCAACTGGCTTCGATGACACAAAGACTTAAAACTGCTTCTCACAACAAACAACTTCGACGCGACAATTAATTTCTAAAACTGTCTCTGACGATACACACTCAAATCCTCTCAACATTAACTGTACACAACACACGCTCAAAAACTAACTGCTAAAACTCAACAGGGTACTCAACTCTGAAAAATTACCCTAACACTGGCTCGCTGACTTGCTTTTATAGGCCAAGCGAATTACCGATGTAATCTCCGGAAAATACCTTTCTTGAACTTGTAAATAAGCCGGTAGTCGAAAGTTCCTCAAACAGTCTGAAATCGCTTTGTTTTCCAGCACTCATATTCTTTGTGCCCATTTTGTTGTCCTAACCCCCATATTTCTGTTCTTTGCCCTCGCTTCTTCGTGGCCAGTATTGTTAACTATTCCCTTTCGCAGATGATTGTGTTTGTAACAACAATTTCTATAAATTTAGTGCACATTTTCTGTTCCACATTACTTGTAAAATTAAACTTTTCAACAGCTATTACCATATTTATTTTAATTACAGTTGCAAAAAACAATGTTTTTCTAACTGTTCACACGGTTCAAGGGGTTCTTTACTAAGTAGACAGAATGAAAAGTAAGAATCTTCAAAATACTTATTTGTCTACTCTCACTATCCCATAACGACCATGTACAAGGGAAGAAAAAACTTTGTAACATCAGCCAAAAAGAGAACTTCTTTTGAATAGCCCTTATGAAGTTTAGCATTTTCTTTACAAAGGAAATCTAATTTTTATTTTCAAGCACTAATGCAGTAGAAGAGGTTATAGTAGAGAACGAATTATTTTTATAATTATAGTATTAAACTAGTACGCAAAAAGGCATTCATAGCACTAATAATGAAGCTGATGCAATGTGTGCAGAATTAAGTAGTGAAATTTAACTTTGATGTTGGGAGCATTCTGAGTAAGTGTGTAGGCGTAAAATGTATCCAAACTGTGACGTCACATTTATCATTTTAACCGAAAGACGTCTGAAACTTTCAGGGTTTTAGACTATAACAATGAATTCCTTAATATCTTAAACACTAATGTGCAATAAAAATGTTAAAATGTGAGACTAAGGTTTAAAAGTTTCAGAATTTCTCACCAGATCTTGGAGTTTACGCACTTATCCATAAATTCCTCTGTCCACTTTCAAACTCTTCTTTATAGGAGTATTTACACCCGAAACTTCTTAGAAAGTATACAAGCAGAGCAAAGAAGAGAGAATGAAAACTTGCACGTCTGCCATCATGCATCTGGCAGTGACGTCAGAACGTATAGACGTGCGAAGAAGCGGAACTTTGTTAGATTTTCCATCAGGTTATCTATTTCCCCAGTCAACACTAAAGAATAATGATGCTGCCTCTGAAGAGCCAACGTCGATCTTGCATCTTGTATACTTACGCTACATTGCTATCCTCTTTCCCTCTACCTGTCCTTCTAGTTCGTGTTATATATCGATCACAACTTCCGGAGTAAATGCACACAAACGTACTGACTGACTAGCTTAATTCTAAAAATGCTTCCTTGCTATGAAGATGACAGCCATATTACACATATCCTGAAACATCTGACATTCAACTACAAACGACAACTGACAGATGAAGATCATTTGAGCGACAGCATAATGTCATAACTGAAAACGTGCGCCACCCGAGAGATATTTTTGGTTCGATTCCGGAATCTGTAGAGGGAACATACAGAGAAAATACTTGTTTTACCTGTAACTTCTAGTTCGTACCTTATCATTCCTTTTTATTATCATTATTATTGTGACATGGCAGTATGACAAATCCCACATCTGACATCATTGTGGCAAGTGATACTTTCAGTTACTTTCACTGTCACTTTATTTCTGTTCTAAAACTGAATTACAAAAACAGATCCGCTTTTTAACGTTAACACAATTTACAATTCATCGTGACCTCACAACTCAGAACTATCCTGTCTTATAGCCTTGACACAAATACTGCTTATATTTTCACTACTATCTCTGTCTCTTAAACAACTGCTTCACAGAACAAACAACTCCAATGCGACGATTAAATGTCTAAAACTGTCTGTCGATACTCAAATTCACTCTCTCAACACTGACTGTACACAACACACATAAACTAAAACCCAATATTCAACTCTAAAATCCACTCTAACAACGGCTCGCTCAATTGCTTTTATAGTTCAGGCAAAGTGCTGGTGTATTCTCTGGAAAACAAACCTTTTCTGGAAACTTTTTGTAACAAGCCTGGCATGTAAACAGCTTCTAGAACGGTATGGAATCGCTTTGTTCTGCCCGACTATTGTTCTTGTTAATCGGGCGCGCGCTGTCCAGGAACATCGTGGTGCATGTTTGACTTTGAGCGTGTCATCATTGATGGGTGGCCAGCGGCCGGCGTCCCTTACGCTTGTTTAAAAAAAAAAAAAGAGTTGATTTTATAGATATCTCATGTATTACATTCACAGGACTTCTTGTACCCATTCTTCAACAAACTCTTCACAAAAACTTAATCTTGTACTTACTTTATGCTAATCGATATATATTTTTTTTAAATGAAAGTTTATTTAAGATGCTTTAGCAGTGTTGGTCATATCACGACCAATTTACATTTTTTAACACACAAGTTTACAATAATACTGTGCAACTATATCATAAGGACTAAAGGATCAATTTTTGCAATTATGGTGTACTAGTATAACAAAGTAAGACAATGATAATTTGATAATATAATAACTTTCTTAGTTCTTGACACAACGTGTTTTTACAATTTAATTACCTTGAGAAAGTTGATCTTATTGCTAAGAATAGAGACATCATTGAGTTCTGCATGAAGACTTGTTGGAGTACCGAATTTTTCAAATACTGGATACGTTCAACTTTTTTGCTTTTTGAGTCAAGGTGTTGATAGATACAGAGACGGACTGGCCCAGCCTCCGTGCTTTATCTGGTTCTAATATTCCAAATAATGTGTGTCTTACAGCTTCGTTTTTCATTCACTCCTGAAACTGACATCGAACTGTGTTGCTCTTTGACTGCCGTGTTCATCTGTGCCTTCCGTCATTGTGAAGCGTGGTTAAAAGTTTCCATACTCCCTCCCATTCGCCACGCACCTAGGCCTTACCTTTGTTCATAGACTAATACATGTGTGTCGGATTTGATATTCTACAAATACAACAGATATTTAGAGACTATAAATTTCACTTACCTTGGTATTTTATTGAAATTAAACGCAATTATAGCTTCATAGTACATCTGCGCGCGTGTATGTGTTTAGAATTGTATTGGTTCACTGTTAACAGCTTCATTTTTTCATTGAATAATAACAGATTGTCCAGGGCTGGTGTGGAAAGCAGTTTTTGCTAACTTTAAATATATAAAAACGATATAGCAAACTGCTGCCATTTGGCATCTTTCTTTGCTTTATAATTATAGGTATTTAACAAAGTTGGTAACGGATATCACTTACGTGCTGTTCTTGATCTGCGGCATTAGAAGCACTTTGATTTTTATTCTCAAAGCAATAGCTTAGTATCGCCCAAACTGTTGTTTAAAGGAAATAACGAACGGCAGGGTCACTAATGAGAAGAGAACTTAACAGATGGAGTAAATTAGAGAGGAAAGGATGCCACCTGAGACATAAAGAAACCAAAAGAGAAAAAACTGCCGAGGCAAGGGAAGGCAGTCCTGATGTACGAAATTAATGGCGTTCACTAAAAAAAAAAACAAATTCTCGTGGATAGTGGGAACAACACACAGTAGGAAACATACACAGAGTTAGGATTCCTTAACATACTGAGACATCATCATTATCATTGGCGTTATCGTCATCGTCTCATCGACGTTGTCATCATATTTATGAGAGCCTACTAATTTTGCTATAGTCTTCTAAGTTTAGAACCTGAAAAGCATCAGATTATATCTTTTATCTTCCGGCATCTTTTAAAACAGAAGTGTATACAACACCGAATTGGAGCATTATATACCTAAGTACTGTCACAAGATCAAAATGTAGCAAATCCCAATAAGATATCAGTGTGACAAATAAGAAGTCCAGTTACTTCTTTTGTCACTTTATTTCTCTTCTAGATTTTATCACTCATAGTCCTTTTTATCGTTAATTTAATTTTATTTATGATTTTAGTGTTATTATTTACATTATATTGTACATTTTGTAGTTTAAATATATTTCTATTTTATTCTTTAGGAAAGATAATCCCAACCCTTCTTAACACAATCTACAGTTGGTCGTGATCTTGCAACTCAGTTGTTCTGTCCTCCCGTAACGCTATCTCAGTTTTTCAATTTGACTTCCTCTGTCCCACAAACTGCTTCCGACGATACACTCACACTCACTCAAACAAGCTTAACAATAAACTGCTTCATACACAACTCTGGCGCACTATCCTCTCCCGCTGCAGGTCGAAGACCTCGCCTTTAAGATCTAGATGATGTCGTCGCCAGGATATCTCCTACCCTGTGTTTGGTGTCCGGACTAGCTCTAGCAAGAGGTCCTAATCAGCAAAGTATGCGTGAGTTGTGGAACCAAACGAACAATTAACAAACATTTGACTTTATTTGCAAATTTCCAGATTTGTAGAGAACTGCCGACGATATCTAAATATAACATAACACTATAACACTTTAACTTTGTCACCCTTTAGCGACCGCTAAATGATATATACATCACTTCCCTCTGTTCAACTTTGGTCATTTAAAATTTGATGCATCACTCAATGATGCAAAACCACCGTGAATAATTCTTAGTGCAATTGTTCTTTGCACTTTATTAGCATCACCTATCAAGAATATTAAATGCCACCGTAGGATAATATCGTAATGTTCTAACTACTTAATTCATTGGAAACACTGGGTAATTTCTTTGAGTAGGATATTCCAAGCTCTCATTTAATTGTTCGAATTGTGACAATAATATTGGTTTAGATAATAGACATCTTTGGTGGAATTCCCTCCATTTATATCGTTGAATAGGCCACTTCCTTCAAATAGAAGAGATCGCATTCGCTCTTCGTTAAGCCGATTTAATTAATCGATGTGTAATGGCTCATTTGGAAAATCATCTCTTTCAAACAACTCCACCATCTCAGATTTAAAGATTGTAAAGTTCTTAATTTACCGAATATCTCCGTTTAAGGTTTGCGAGCGTTTGAAATTTAATTGAATCTTATTAGAATTGATGCGCCTCATAAATGAGCCTTTGTGGCCTTGAGTAGCGTCGGATGCGTCTGAATAGGAAATGTTAGGGACCTCGTCTATGCTTGTGCATGCACTCATCCATATCTGGCCATCATCGCTCTCTCCCAGGGGTCTCTGTGGAACACAAAGACCAGATGGCCGGCAACGATCTTTTGTGTAAGTCAACATCATTACGTCATTTTGCAGTAAGCCCACTTATGTTGTGTGGTGGTAGTGAGTCTGTCTCACATCCAACAGATCGCGAGTTCGGATCTCACTTAGGGTAAGGCTTTTTTCCGAGGTCTTCCCTCAAACTGAGAAGACGAATGTCAGGCAACTTTAAGCTCTGTGGACCTCGGGCTCATTGGAGCATCATTTCACGAATTTCATTCATTCATCATCCAATATGACATTACATTGGAGGACGTTAATATAAATAAATCATCCTACAGAGATAGTAGCCGACAGTTTGCAACACAATCCCCAGGTGCGCGTTCTCAAAGCAGAAGAGGCATTAAAAAACTTGTCAACACATTTAGGAAAACGGGTTTGGATCTCTGTAAAAAGTGGAGAGTAACACGCTTGGTGCTTACTGAGAAGATCTTAGAACAACCTGGAGAAAGATCAAAACGTTCTACACTAAAATGTCTTCGATGACCTTCACAGCAAAGCCGCAATCTCACTAGGCTTGGTATGGCGAAATACGAGTATTAACGTTTTAAAACTGAAACCACAAAACACCACTGATATCTGTGTGATAAATATAGTCGACTGCATTTCTGTAATTCTATTTTGAGGAATGTTAATGATGGGGATAATTGATCCAAATTTAATAATCTTCTCTGACGAAGCATGGTTCCATTTACACGGCTGTGTTCCAACACAGAGTTAGCGCCAGAGATGAAAGAAATCCAATTTAAAGCTTGAAACCGCATTACATGACGAGAAATGTGGGGCTTGGAGCGGAAAATCCATACAGGATAGTAGATTCAAATTTTTTTTCGTAAAGCATAAGTGTAAAACAATGTGTGAATGACCTCTCGTGATTTTTAGGTACTAGCAATATTGAATGAACATTTGGATATTTTTCCAATGTTGTGTTATGCTTGAATAGGGTAGGTAATCTTAATAACTTAAACAGTACGAAGTATAAGTCAAATCTGACACATCACAGGAGCTGTTGCGATGGTGATTTTGAAAATGCACTCATACACAGCTATTACCATTCTGATACTGGAAATATATCAAGAGATTATTAAAACAATGTCATTGGAATGGATAACGAAGGCAACTATGCCCATGAACATATTAAATTTAAATATGCTCAATCAAATTGCTCAAAAGATCAGCGTCATTATTCCATACGGTGCAGTAAATGAGCTAGGGCTACAAGAAGGAGGAGGGTATAAACTTCAATAAAAAATAAATTACTGGTAAGAAGGAAAATAAATATACACCAATACACAAAGCATAGTGACAAAATCCAGAGTTAAAACAAAGTGATAAAGATGTCAAAGGAGTATAAAAACTAGATATCGAACATTTTAAATCTCAAACTCGTGTTACTCTCCGCTAAAAACTTAAAAACTCTTTCGATCGCCTGTTTGTCGTCCGCAAAGATCTCTCCAAGTCTGGCAGGCAGCTGCAGAGAGCCTCGAAGGTGCGCTAGAGGGAGCACGATTGACAAACGCTTGTCATAAAGTGGACAAACAGGAGCAGGTTCCCGTTGAAATAGATAAACATGCAGCGGCAATTAAAGGATGCGACACGAAGATTTGGAGGGAAATAGTTCCACTCTAACCCACCCTTTACATGTTTCAAAATTTTGATTTTCTTGAAAATGGCTCAAACGATCTTGATTAAAATGCTCCATATGTTAGAGATAGTTTTATGACAAATTAAATGTATATCTTGAAATTTTCTGGTTATAGCTCCTCTAGTCGTATTTATTCTGAATGACGTTTGCATAGGTGGTAAACCGTAAGAGCTAGACGAAGTCTTACTATACAAAAATGTAGATCTTGCTAAAGCACACAAATAAATTTTTTGTAGAGTGAACCATTTCGGAGATATTCCTCGTTATTTGTGTAAGTTTTGGAGAACGTATACTGTCAAATGGAACATCGCCATCGTTAACATCATTTATATGTTAACCGTGCAAAGAGAACGTGAAAGGATTTGACTGTCGCTCAAAGCCTTCTGTATTCCCATATTTGTTGAGCTAAAACTGAAATATTCTTAATATATAAATTAAGTTATTTATTTATCTTTTCCCGTATGTTTATAATACGAATGTGTGGACATGTCCATTGAAACTGGGACAAGTGATTTTTATATTAACAAGCGTGAAGTGATCTATTTACAGGGGAATGCACATGACACTTTAAAACAGTTCTCCAATTAAGAACATAGGCCAACTGTAGATTTTACAAAAACTCAGGAACTGATAGTGCAAGTTAGTGGGCATTCACGAATCTGTTATAAAGCGGCTTCATTCAAGAAAAATACAGTGTAAATAGCTATGTTTCAGTCTCTGGAAAAAGACCTACACAGTTGTAAATCGAGTTACTTGTTTTGGATAATTTTGAAAAATACATTTTCCGGGTTAACAAGGTCAAGATAAGATTTTAATGCTTTAAGGGTATTTAATGTGTTTAATTACGGGATCAACGGGTTGTGCCATGCCTAGTGTGTAAAATGTGATATACGAGTTGCCGCCGACATACGCCTACTACGTTTGGCAACACTACTCCGCAGGATCACTTGCCGAGCGTCCATATGCCATTAAGTCTTGCACTTTCTCTAGCTATGAAGATTACTGCTCGCTGCTGCCTGGGGCTACATCCGAGGCCTTGGCAATCGAACGTAGCGTCGTTGTCGTTCACCTCAATACTGTAGAGCCAATCATCACCCACCAGTGGCCACCATGTGCCTGACGACAGGAATGAGATTTTGGTCAGCAACATGGTCGAAAAGATAGTACGGCAATTGTCCACTGTAAGAGAGTCACTGCAACAGAGCAAGATTGAAAGCATCCCACAAAATGTATCCGAGATGTGTAGATGCATTAATAATCAATATCTGCTGTAACAAAATAATTGCATTGTTAATTTCATTTTAATTGTAGCTGCAACTTTGATTTCCGTTGAGGATATACTTTATTCCATTGCTCAGGGTATAAGCTCTGAAACCGCAGTCAAACCTGCCATTGCAATGAGCCAACTTGTGTGAGAAACGATTATGCCTGTAACTATTTCTAATGGTTTACTTGAATTTTTTAAACGGCTTAAAATTTGCTATATTTAATATTATTTTACTGTACCACTCCTATTTGAAAAGCTTCACAGGGAACTGAGGCAACTAAATATAAAGCATGGAAAAGCACTGCAAGTTGGTCTCGGTGATGTCTTTGTGCTCCCAAGACTCCTGGGTCAAGAGAATGTGGGGCAAACTCGATCTGAATCAAGATATGCGCTAGCAAAAATCGTGGTTCCTAATAATTTCAATATTTCACCATCCTTGAGACCGGCTAGCCTTACTTTAGCCAACGCGCAATCACAGTTACAGAAACAGACGACATAGCTTGCATGAAAGTGGAGGGATCTAGCAGTCCGCCAAGTTCTAGGTAGAAATACTTCCATTGCAATTTCCGTCTTCCTGCCGCAACACACCAACCGCCGTCACCTGGTCTGAAAACCTTGTAACTGATGAAGTGAAACATAAAGGAAATATGGAGACAAAATTATGGAGAATAAATATGCGGGGCACCAGAATAAGTGCATGTTAAAGGTGGCCCGGAGCTCCCCAACTAGGTTCAAAACTTTATAAAGCTATCGTGATATGAGCCGATCGCAAGCTAGCTGCCATATGGACAGGGAGTGGCGTCATTGTGTGCGTACAGTGACAGCACAAACAACTGGGCTCACTGCTTACAGTACATAATGCTTCTCGAATGTGTTGACTTGAATGCCTCCAACACAAAAATTGAAAAATTCACGTATTGCCAAATTTGTACAGTAATGTGGGAGTGAATATTTCACTGCAAATGGTGACAGTATTGAATGTGAGCAAACTTACCTACAGCGCTGTTGCGCCGGATGTAACTGGCTTCCCTGTTTTATGATCATGTAACAGACTGACCCCTCCCATTTTTATAGTCCAAATTCCGCAACCTTTTGTTTCCTGTATGAAGGTTCGCTCCCTACCTCCAAAGAAATCCTCTTAGGTTTCGCTCGGTTAATTTTGTATAGTGTGTTAGGAGTATAAAATCAAATGTTTTTATAAACGGTACCTTAATATTATAATGTATGGGCCAGTCCGATTTGTAGCAAGGTCACTTGAATGGCTGGGTCATGCACCTACCTAGGTCTCTCACCCGCAGTCATTGCTGACATATTCCTGACCAAGTACGGCTAAGGATGTACATTTAAACCCCGAATTCTGATCAAGCCGAGAGACCTGTTTTCACGTGCTACACAAATCCACGTCACCGTGAACGGTCAGCAGGGCAGGCCGGAGCAGCCGTGGGTTCTTCGAGACATCGCCCCTAACCTGGACTTATTTATTATCTGCTCAAGGTAACCTTAAAGACCTCTATTGTTGCTTGCTTCTTGTAATTTCCTATCGTATTTAGTTATATGAAAAGTCTATTTTTTAACATGTGCTGGTACTATGAGTTGCTCAACCATTCCCACGTTACGTCCTGTCACACATCCTTTCAAGGCAGGGCGTGACAACATGTATCCACTTCGGGATGTTAAGTTATTTTTTCTCTTTTTCTAGCAGTTGTCCCATAAATCAATCACATCACATATTTTAGTGCCTGATGTGTTTTGCATGCTCATAACTGCGTCGCAAAATGAACAACGTATGTGAGCTAGACTATCCATTTGGCTTCACAAATCAATGAGTGACCAATTGGCCTTGACTCGTATGAAGTCATTGGCCTTGCTTCGTTCCGCCAATCCGTCATAGGCTTGTTGGAGTTACACATGTTCTAGAGCAGAGGAAGACAGGTATCGCTGCTGTGACGTCAGCTCACTTAGCTCACATGCTCCCATCGAAAGTCAGTTGAACGTGTGACGTCAGAAGAGGATACTGCGTGCGCGAACTCGTAATTTTAATCTGTTTCAATTACAGAATAGTCACAGATTATAAATAATTACATTTCGGCTTTATGCCATATATATATATATATATATATATATATATATATATATAAATTCTCGTTTATGTGAACAGTCATGTTATAACGCAAACAGAACAGAAATTATAACTATTTTGCCTGAGCTAGAGGAGAGCTATAGACAGAACAATTAGGTGGACAATTTCCGACATTTGCCGTTTCGCTTTTCTTTAACTAGTTTGTCAATGTTAGGGCTTACGGCCCATTTGTGACCGAAGACTGCATGTTAGATTATGATCTGACCATATGCTTCGGGATTTTAACTTAGAAGGGTTCATAACAGAAAAGAATTGTTCGCACACATACGTAGAACCAAACACACATAATATCCGTGCATACAACCTCAGAAATCTGGTTTAAGGAACATTCTTACAAAAATCATCCAAGTCCTACTTGCGTTTATATTTGTTCTTCAGCAAATCATCGCACTGTAAATTTATCAATTCAATTTGCTACCTGCTAGAAACATTGTTAATATCCAATGAATACGGGGTCGCAAAGACTTGAAGCGTAGTTGGCAATATTTCTATATCTTGAAGCCTGGTCTCAAACTGGTGTGAAACACGGGGAACTGGACACAAACACAAAACCGCAACGCACAACATACACAACGTCAACAAAAACACAAAATAAAAACAAAATTCGCACTAACGCCGTTAAGATCCCGCACACAACAAATAAAAACATCAGATTAGGTTGAAGAGGGTTCTCCCTAAAAAGCCCGGGCGTGTTGTAAGCATGCCCAAATGACATTTTTCGTATTCATTCAGTTTCGTGCAAGTAGCGCCTCTGATCTAGGCAACATAGCAATACACCACTCTCGCTGACGTCACTAGAAAGTACAAGCTGGCTCTTCGTTTAAATATGTCACACGGCCCGAAGTTGTCCTCCCCTGTTCTAGAGGCATTTTAAGAAATTTGGTAGGAGGAAACTGAGCAGTTGGTTTGCAACGTCTCTCTCTCTCTCTCTCTCTCTCTCTCTCTCTCTCTCTCTCTCTAAAAACTCTGCTTTTTATTAGTTTCTTTCCTGAATACCTGGGCCCCGTAGAAAAGTGCATGTTAGCTCAGGTGATAACAAGATCTGTGCGCTGAAGGCTTTTGGGCGTTACAGCCTTTAAAAATGTGAAGCGGTACCTTCCACGTTACTCGACTCATTTAATGGAGATTGGATGTCGTAAAATCTGCCCTGGTTCCCGAAACAAGAGAATATATTGAGGAGATTTTCCAGAGAGAAGTGAGTTTGTTTTACGATATTCAGAACTCGTTGACCACTTCAACTTTAGACAGCCTGACGGATGTACTAGTTCGTTTTTATAGTTCAGCAGGTGCGAATAAGAGTAAAAGAAAAGCAGCAGGTTCCTAAAATACTTTAAAAGAGAATTGAGATATTTTTCTAAATTTCTTCCACGTAATAAGTATATATCTATTATTTCTTATCCTTCAGTTTAAGCCCTTTAATCCGGGGGTAAGTGCATAAATGCTTTTGCTAATCGATTTTTCCCAGGATCATCACCTTTTACTTTCTCTACTGCGTTTGCAATTAGGGGAGCTATTATATTCAACCCAAAATTTCGTTTTGAGGTCCCCTGAATAAAAAGATGAATTTTTTAGAAAAAGGCGTGTGTGTGTGTGTGTGTGTGTGTGTGTGTGTGTGTGTGTGTGTGTGTGTGTGTGTGTGTGTGTGTGCATAGCTCAAAAACGAAAACTGCTAAAAACCAAAGTTGGTATTTAACTTTAATATCCTTCAAGAATGCGACTCAAAAATTATGAAGAAAATTCCTCATACCTAAAATACCCTTCACTACGAAATAATTCGAAAATTTAGTTTTTCTCCAAGGATTTGATTAAAATGCCTCATGTTTAAGATATTTTTATGGCAAATGAAATGAATATTTTGAATTAGTCCTGTTTACTCTTGCATAACTGGTAAACCATTAGAGACAGACCAAATCTTACTCTACAAAAAATATAGATCTCGTTAAAACACATAGGTTATGTCGAATTTTTTTTTTTTTTTGTGGAATGAACCATTTCGGAAATATTGCTTGTTATTTTTGTGAATTTCGCCATACTTATACTTTTTCAAATTGTAAGTCATCGTTCGGTTTTTATGCTTTGGCCGTGCAAAGAGAATGGAATTTTAAGGCCTTCATATAGCGACCACCTTTAAAGAATTTGACTATCACTCAAAGTCTACTGTATTCCCATGTTCATCTTGTAGCTACAAGAAATTTAGCAGTAAGATAATTTCTGCAAATTTTTTATCTCGACTAACACGAAGAAGATAGACGAATAAGAGTTTGCAACAATACTTCAAGAGTAGAGAAAGTCATGTGAGTGCAACACATAAGATATTTAAAATTTCAGGCACATCAGAGTGAGCCAGGGTCAAAGTGCCTCACGCCACTGCTTGTGAATACGTGGCTGGCAACAGTAGAGCGGCAGAACAAAGGAGTTTCGGAAACATTCGCCGGCTTGTTAGTAAATTTCAAGAAAAATCCGTGTTACGTCATTCCGTGCTACGATTGTGTTAGCGAGTGAGGAGTTTTTGGCACAGTTGTTATTCTGCGACGTAATCGTGCGTGCTGAACGAGACAGGTGATAGCAGTGCACAGGTGGGTACATTCGTAGTAGTCTTCGATGTGAGAAAACTGTTTGTGTCAACAGAGACGGTTTGGACGTTGATTCGTCACATCGAAGTTATTGTGAAAAGCAGCTTTGGTGAGTTGATAATTTAAGACAGCAGTTCGTTAGAGAGAGAGAGCTGCAGTTAGAGGAAATTAAGGTGACGGAAAAGGTAATCTGGCTTAGCTGTCGTTTTGTTACAATATGATTTATAAGATTTTACAAAATATCTTGACTTTTACTTACTGACCTGCTCCAATGTTCCTTTTAGCTCATTGTCTGCCTCCATCCCAAACCAAGACCTTAGTCTAGTCATTGAAATTTGCTCTGTAGAAGTTGGAGGTTATTCCATATGTGTGATAATAATTTTGCTTAATGTAATCTATTCGCAATAAAAGTATTACCACAGTATTGGCGAGTAAATAGTAATTAAGAAATGACTTAACTTTGCAAGATAATTAATCTGAAATTTAATTATCCTAATTGTTAATTTATGTAATGTATACACAATTTACAATGTTAGCAGAATATGCTGTTGTAATCAAATCAGTACTGCATCGAAATGTAGTATAAATATTGCATAAGCTGACATTACATTTCCATTATCTCTCCAAAAAGGAAGGAAAATATAAAACCCAAAAGTTGAAAATGTAATTTTGAAGTTTGACGTTCTGGTGAAGTGGCTGTTGGCCAAACTTACGGAGGTTCACAACTGCGAGATATAATATATTGTGACACTGGGGGTGGTGCACAACTAAGGACGGTCGGGTCTAAGCTACCTCACATCACATACATGGCCGGCGAGCAAACAAGGGCTTCAAATGGGGTCTGCTTCGCGTGACTGTTTCTGTCTGCGTGACTAATATCAATGCGCGCGGGGCATTAAAAAGGATTGCTGGAACCTTCCACGGGCATTCGACGCCGGCGTGTTTGCGGAATTCTAGAAAGGTCTATGTTACGCAATCCTCGATATATAAGGAGTGAGGGAACAGCAGGTACTGTCGTGAAAGGTACGTCACGTTGAAGTAAAGAAGTGTCAACGAGCATCAAGTGATTGTATCGTCGGAGTTAGTGTATGAGAGGCAGAGAAAGTGAAGACAGACAGTAAAAGGAGTGGTCAAGAGTACGAGAAGAAAATAGTTGTGAGTTGTAATATCACAAAGACAGTAGACGGTGTTAATGTCACTGGAAGAGAACTGTGTTTTTGTGCAAATGTTTAGTAGGAAAATAACAACACCGCTAGTTTAAATCAAGCAGTCAATCCTTTGTTATGACGTACGCAGGTATGGTTAGTTAGGTTCTCACAATATGCTTTACAGATGAAGTTGGCGCATGAGTGAACCACTTTACGTTAATGATACTTACTGAAGAGGCAGAAAATTACGCAAAAACAAATGAGAGCAGTAACGCGTGTTTACCGCTGTTTTCAACAAAGTCAGCAGTCAAAAAGTGGATGAAAGAAGCATGCTTCGGAAACGCAACGAAAGACTGCAAGCACACTTCACTACCTAATTAACGTATATGCGCCTGCCTCAACAAAGAGCCAATATCCCAGTTAAACAACTCCTTTTATAGTTCACCTACTCATTCTTTGAAAACCAAGAGTTGTTTTATCCGTTTCTTTCGAAAAATGCTTTCATACAATCACGTTCACTTTTATTTCACATATCTATGACTTAGTTGTACCTACAGACTAATATTACGCTAGCAAAAAATTACACTATCATTCGAATATGAAGTATTCAAATTCAGGCAGTCTAAAGAAGAGTTCCCAATTATACAGCGTGGAAAGAAAGTCATTACATTCTTTCTAATGTGTGCTTCATAGAAGCGTTACAAATAAAAATGTCTCTCATTTTGTTCCTTCATCAACCGATTTACAAGAAAATAAGTTTTTTTTTTAAATCCTAATTGGATGCATAATCCACAAGAATCTACGAAGATAACAGTTTGTAGTATGCGCAGAGTAACTTGTTTCTGACATAACTTCGGTAGTAATTATGTAACATCACACAAGTTTCGAAATAATTAACCGCTTAAAAGAATTGAAGGAATACTCCGAATACTTTCAGACGTGAACTAAGTCGACAACGTTGCGTTGAGGTTGGTCAGTCAATTGACCTTGTTTGTGGATGTAAACAAGTCGGGCGCTTTCGCTTTTATGTAATGTTTTGGGAGCTAACGCTTGTGATTGGCCCACACTCGCACAGTAAACATGGAAGGACCAGGTAGGGTACTTGTTTCTGTTCTCAAGAAGCATCGTTATGGAGTTTGTTTATGTACTGAGCTAGTGAAAGTGACATCCACACAATCTGCAGTGTTACCAGCTTGTTTTCGACAAAACCAAAATATATCCGTAAGAAAAGTCAGAGAGAAAAACGTAAGATACAAAATATGTTCCCAATACTAAAATCTATTACTGGTTTAATGTAATGAGGCACTGCCTCACTCATACATTAACCATAGGTTCTACATGACTAACGGATATGTTCAGTACAATTATTGTCAATCTAGAGCCGTTTCGCCGAAGAAAATATTTGCAGCCCTCTAGGTCGTATTTGAGGATGAATATCTTCTTTACTTCATGGCATGGAGAATCAACTGCCTATTCCGCCTTCTAAGCCCTCTAGCTATAGTTTCTTGGGTCTGCTCACGTATCCTTCCTTTAGGATAATCTTACATTATTCGTTTAGTAAGTCTGATCTCTGGCATTCTTTCAACAAGTTCATTCCAATTTTGTTTGAAATCTTTTAACCTTTAATTTATATTAAAAATTCCTAACTCTTCTTACACGTTCTTTTGTTATTAGGTCTCCCTTCGTACCTCCCTTCACACCTTTTGAGAATTTAATTTCTAAAGCACGAATGAATATAAATAGTTTATTCTTTTAATAACTTAACGCAAACCTATGAACAATGCGGTAGGACCCTTTTATCTTAATTGAAATTAATTTAGCCACAATTTAATGTTAAAATGTGAAGTAAAGTTTAATTTCTAATAGAACCGTGGCAACGTTTGTCGGGTGTTCTCGCCTTGATGGTTGAAGTACCGGCATACTCGGATGGAGGAGACATTAGGAGTGGTATCACCTGATCTTACCAAAGGTGCATGGATGGGAAGCACAGAAAATAAGTTCATGTACCAGGTATAAGCATTGGTCGGTGGGCGGTAGCTCCTATTGCCAGATGATTAGTTTTATTCCACTCTGGTAATCCACCAAAGAGCGCAATTGTTTCAGGAAATTAAGCAAGACTTTTATTTATTTGTGTTTTCAAAGAAATTGCTATTATTTTATCTCGTAATGGATGATAATAATAATGTGCATTATTGGGAAAGTCTGTATCCTTTTATCTCTGCATTTTTTTAATCATCATTTCCCTGCTTTCTTATCTATGAAAACTGAATGTTCTTGTAACTTAAACGCATGCAGTATTTCAGTAATGCTCACAATATCAGGCGTAACATTTGATTCGTATGGCTTTTCCCGAGATAGTGCCCACCTCAGCAACACGGTAAACACATTGGACGAGTGTTTTGTTTAATCTGAGAGCAGTGCTTGCTCGGAGCACACGCTGATCTGGTACAAACAGGCCGCAGGCATGTACGTGAACTAATCTCTTCAGCTCAGCGCCGCTGTTTACATTGCCGAAAAAATGAATGTTTTTACAAATCGATTAAACCTACTGAAACGATACCAAGTATTTTATATTTCTCATCCCTACATCTATTAGTATTATTCTGACCGCAGCAATTCCTTTTATTCTTTATAACCAAACAATTTGGTTTTTAAGAAATTTCACATAATGTTATATCTTGACATGCATTATAGCTTTACAAAACGGAACAATTCGTCTGCTTCGAAAAGAACCCATACAGGCTGACCAGGTTAGCTTGTATATACGCACCTGCTAGATCAGGGATGTCCAAACTTCCCTCTTTGGAGAACCTTATGTAATCAGCAGCTATTCCCCGACCTGCAGGCGGAGGGTGCGCTAGACGGGTAAGATCACAAGCAGACAGTCAGAATCCAGTAAGGGACACAAAGAGGCCATTACATGGTATTTTCTGATATCGAAACGTTTCATGTTTCATAAAGGATGGGAGTGGCCGATTTAATTTCTCTTATTGTTTGTGGAGCTAACCATGACACATTCATACATTCATGACTAGAGTGACCTGATCCGTGATTTCAAGCTACTGATGTATTCTGTCTTGTCACGTGTCCCCTAAGCACAGACTGTGGGTAAAAAAATATACCGGTACATATCAGGAAAGTGATCAATGCTTTAGATTTCAATAAGTCATATGCAATTCAAATTGCAAAATCCCTAGTGTCAATGGACATTTGGAGTACTTACATTTCATAAACAATAACTTTAACTTCTGTTGCTTATCCAATACCATGACCTCCTTAGAAATATCTGAGTTATACATGTCAAGGAGTATAGGCACGGTGGAAGAAGTATGTGTAAAAATTAAGGAAATCAAAGACTGAGAATTTAGCGAAAATGTGAACTCCAAACTCCAGAATGAGTTAGACAAATACCACGGATATTTCCATAAAGTGTGCCGTACGCGTACGAGATCTCTTGCTGCAAAAGGTAACCGAGCCCTCAAGATCGTCAGGTTACATACATTAATTTTATTGTTATAGGTTAGTATAATGTGAATATAACAAAAACACTTTAAAGACTCTAAAAGTAGCCTAAAAGTATCCTTTGCACATATGCAAAGCAGTTCAGTGAGTAAGGCACACTCTTAATGTGCGAGAGGACTCAGGTTCGATTCCGGCTGGGGAGTGGGAATTTTTCTCTATTCAAGATTATTCCTTATCTTCGCCAGAGTCTGGAAGTATGAATGACTGTCAATCTGTGTGTGAGATCTAATGCAGCAATATGCAAAGATCTTAAAAAGTCACTGTATAGAAATTGGCAAGTTTCAATGGCAAATATTCCAAGGAAAAGGTCACGATATGGCCATTGAAGTTAAAGATGCGATACACATGGAACGATTAGAAAAAGTCTGATATGTTGCACTCCGTAACTTTTTCTTCTCTCATAATAACCATTCTTACAAACTCTTATTCCTCTACCTTCTTCGTGTTAGTAGAGATAAACATTTGCAGCAATTATCTTACTGCTTACTTCTTTGTAGGTGCAAGGGGAATAGGGGAATGTAGTAGGTGTTGAGCGATAGTCAAATCTTTTTAACCCTCTCATGCATAATGTCCACTACAGTGGACAGCTGTTTTAGGTTAACCTTGCAGCTGTAGAATGATGCATATGAGTTCTCTGATACATGAAGTCCACTCCAGTGGGCATCATCTGTTCAGCGCTGTCACCTTCAGGCCAAGGAAACAAACGTTTGAACAGCAATTGCCATCCTTGTGGAACTGTGTGTAACAAAATGGTGGACAAGCATTTTGGTGATATGACATGGTAAAAAATTGTTTTTGTTTTTATTAGATTCTATAGTTATGGTCAAGCCAAATAAAATGTTTGTTAACTTTCACATTATGTTTATAAAACGAAATATGTATCTGTCCACTGTAGTAGACATCATGCACGTGTGGTTACAGATATGCATGTTTTGTGTGTTTGGCAGTTTTGTGACCTGTGATGACGATATGAGTACCAACCACTGTAGACAGATTATATTCAATTTTAAAATAATAATTATGATGTATAATGATTATTTATGTTATTCTGACTGTAAAATGTGTTTAATTGCTGTTTTTATTCATCTACACAAAATTCTAGAAATACATGATGACTCAGATTGCACCATTGCAGATGACAGGGAAGATGCTGAAGATTAGGAAACTAACACACCCCAATATACTCGCACAATAGTGTCTGAATCCAGCTCTGAGGAAGATGAAGAGGAACAAGCAAATGCTCAGCAGGACCAGCAGGTTGCTACTACATCTCGAAGTTGTGCTTCATCTTCGGAAAACAAAAATAAACCATTTCACACATGGAGCAAAACTGACAATAGATTTTCTGGTGCTATTCCACCATTTTTGGGAGAAAACAAAGTGAAAATCGAGGGAGAAAATCCAATCGATTTTTTATCCTCATTCCTTTCTCCTAAACTGTTGCAACACATTGTGTATGAAACAAATCTTTACGCAATGCAAAATGGAAAGGAAAACCTTTGTTTCACGGAACCAGAGCTCAAAAAGTTTTTAGGCATGGACTTTGTAAAGTCATACATCAAGTACCCAAGAATGAGATCTGATTGGTCTTCAGATCCAGGACTGAGGATGGACTTGGTCGCCGATGCAATACCTGTCAATCGTTTTGAAACGATTATGCGATTTTTGCACTTTGCAGATAACAGTACTCGAGATCCAACCAACACAGATCGTCTGTTCAAGATCCGCCCAGTGTTGGGGACTGAAAGTGTGGGTTCGAGCAGGCAGTTCAGGATATGTATATAGGTTTAAAATTTATCAAGGGGCAAGCGGTGGAAGAGTCTGTGAGCCATTTTGGTGTATGTGCTGACCACTGTACCTCTACTTGAAGAACTGCAGAAACGAGGTATCTATGGCACTGGGACATGTCGTAGTAACAGACTTCAAGGAGCTCAGTCAGAGCTTCCTTCCAACAAAGAGCTGAAAAAGAAAGGTAACAAATGAGAACAATATTACTATCACGAAATGGATGGACAACCCTTCTATTCACATTGCTTCAACATGTGCAGGAGAACAACCTCAAAATCTTGCTCAGCGTTGGAGCAAAAAGGACGAGTCAACAATAGGAATTCCTCGGCCTTTTGCAGTCGAGTTTTGTAATAAGAGTATGGGAGGTGTAGATCTTATGAATCAATGTGTTGCCCTTTATCCACACCGTCGTCGCAATAAGAGACGGTATCTGCGATTGTGTTCTTCCATTTCCTGAATATGACAGTAGTAAACAGTTGGTTTTCCTACCGACAAGCAGGAAATATAATGCCTCTTCTTGATTTTAAGGCTTCAGTAGCAAGAGCTCTTATCAATCTTGGCTCTCAAAGTCAAACAGGGAAAAGAGGTCGTCCAAGCACCACTCCCCCTAAGGTAAAAAGACGCCGGGTTTTGAAAACTTCACCAGAAATAAAATATCATGAGGGAAATCACTGGCCAAAACTGATGGACATCAAGAATGCTAACCGATGCCATGATGAACAGTGCAAAAGTAAAACAAAATACATGTGTATAAAATGCAAAGAACCACTATGCCCAGACTGTTTTGAAAACTTCCATGCCAAGAAATAGTGTAACCACATGAGCATAATGTTTACTATAATGCGTGAAGTCCACTGTAGTGGACAATTCCTTATGTTTTTAATATTGTAAAAAAAATTGAAACAAAGCTTTTAATGGCTTATTACACTTATAACAAAAATCTCAACCTTAAAATTATCCAAAATGCTTTAATAGATAGATGCATGCATGAGAGGGTTAAGCTTTGAGATTTGGCTCCCTTTGCAAGGCTTGGATATAACAAAATGAATAACGATGTTCCATTTGACGAAAATTTAAGTATTCCTTGACTCACAAACCTAGTTGTCGACGGGCCCTTAAACAAAACTCACTCACTCACTTGACTCACAAAAATAACAAGGAAGATCTCCGAGATGGTTCTGTCTACAAAACAAATGTTACTTAGACATAAATTGCAAGTTGTACATTTTTTGTATAGTAAGATTTTCTCTATCTCTTACGGTTTACACATTTCAATTGCCATAAGAATATCTCAAACATATGGCATTTTAAACTAGTTTTTAATCGACCTTTCGTTTTTGGGTTATGTTGTCCACAGACTGAAACACACCCACGCCCGCGCGGTCCTTTTTCTAAAAATGCTTTTTTGTGCATTCAAGGGGTATTTATGTGTGGAGTACAATACTTCCTCTACTTACTACACGTTGTAGGGAAAGTAAAAATAACAAGATTAACAGTTTGTCTCTCTAAGCATTATTTGCTTACGTTTTCTTCTAGTAACTAAATGTTATTAACACATGTGTTTAATGAATGTTTCCTTTGCTCTATCTACTGCTAACACACTTCTCAAGGAACAAAGGTTATCGAAAGCGTAATAGCAAAATCGCTACAGTACCGCATATCAACAGCTTCCTGGTGGTAAACGAAACAAGTGAGGAGAGTGGAAACAGCAACACTATCTTTGAAGTTATATTGCCCACATGTGTGAGAGATTTAGTCAATATATCACACCTCTCTGAGTGGTAGTCACGGTTCCTCTATATTCATAGCTGAACCTCTGGTATGTAACATAGTCAAACTTACATCTGCCGACGGGTAAGGCTAATGATTGTTGCGATCAAACCAACAGAATCAAATATGCTCCAGAAACTTTGATGTTTCCAGCTTTGCAGACAGAAACATCCTGGTAATAAACTTCTGCCAGGTGGCGTGCTTATTTACCACTGTAACGGCATAAAGAGCGGTAGTGTAGGTTAGTATTTTAGATTACCTACAGGGGCGAGGCAAAATGGTACCGAGGTAGCGATAGACACAGACTGGCTCCACGGTAACTTGTAAGACTCGCATTCGTCGTTTGGATAAATAGATAAATAAAATAAGAGAATTCTCTGCAAAACGATTTACTGTAATTCTCCAATTTTTTAAATTTTCGCTGTTTATTGCAGTTGTATTATGCATGTAGTGCTCATGACTATTCTCTAGTTGACGAATTATGGCAAAAATACATGCATATAGAAACATCGTGACTGTCGCGATGTGCAAAAATACCTAGCTTTAGTTACACGTGATAGAATAGTAGCATGGATAGTTGTCCAGGATAAGATTTCAGTCTTTAATTGTGGATGGAGAATGGCACCAGTGCTCGATGTGAGTCTGGAATATGATTGCTCTCTATCAGATAACTGAGGTATAAATGGAATACAAAGAGTGAAAGAACGTGGCCACTATTAAATGATGCCTGTTTTACGTTCTACCATAAAATGAAATTCATTTCTAAGCAAATACACAAGAATAAACTACAGCAGAACTTGGATAATTCGAACGTTTATAATTCGAAATCGTTGTCAATCCAAAGATGTTTCTACTCCCTTGAATTTTCTATTGAAGCAATGTAGAGAGGTCACATGTAATTGAATTTAGTTATGAACGTATTCCAAAACTTTTCTGCTAAACTGAGCAAATTTGTAAAATAGAAATGAACTATTTTCTGTAGTTGTATTACAATCTCCGCGTAAAACTATTCTATTTTGTTAGTTACAGATGGATGTAATTAGCACGTCATTGTGTGGGAACATGAACCGATGCACATTGAGTTTCAATTGTTTTGATCGCCTGTATTGAAACTTAATGCAGCGTGGAGTTAACCGATGTATATCGCCATTGTTCTCTTTTCCGCACACATCTCAGATGATCACATGCATACATTTCCAGCTTGGTAGCGCCACTGTCCTGATTAATGGTCTGTTGCTCATTAGAGCAGTTTACAGCCTGTTATTTGGGTTGCACATGCACCAGCATATTACAACACTTCCTCCTGTAAGAAGACGGGTGGTAGCCTTCTCTATTCTCTATTCCAAATATTGAATTCCATCCAAAAACTTCAGTATCGATATTATACACTGTAGATTTCCCGAATGCCTTACTACAATAGTATAAAAGGCAAATATATATTTGTAATTTCTCTACCAGTGTTACATCCCATCTAAAATTCGACACACATTTTAGTTGAAATATGCTGTGGCAAATGACACATTCATACTTTTTGTGGCAGTTAATTTCGCTTAAACTTTAATCACAAAGACACGGTTCTCTACTTTGTCATTACAATCTACAATTCATCATGACCTTGCAACTCGCAGGCTGTTCTGTCCGATCATAATTAATTAATTAACCAAAACATTTGTAGAAATAGTTTTATTACCTGCACATTTCCTGTAGTAAGTAGGTTGAAGAGATAATCAGATCTTTTGAAGCTGGTCGTTATGTTATGGCTTTGATATTCTCTTTGCCTATCCAAGAGATAAGAATATTAATAACCACTTCTCATATGAAGAAAGTATTGGTAAAATTGGCACAAATAACAAGCAGTTCACCTGTCGAAAAAAGTATTTGACATAAATTGTTTGATATAGCATGCACTACTTTTTTGTATAGTAAAATTTCGGTTATCACGTGCCTTTTACTAGTAATACAAACGTGATAGAATAAATCATGTAATTATTATTACTTTTACTATTCCCTTTTCTTTACATTCAACAGAATTAAACTGTTTCCTAAAATATCAAAAATTTTTGTGCACCTTACACCAAAATGTAGGGAAGTAAGCTAAATTTAAGCTAATGGGTTCATACCCCATTTATAGAGTTTTATCTCTCTTGCCTCACTAAGGATGAGCACTTCTAAGAACATTCTAAGAAAACTCGAGATATTAATTTAACTTGTTATGAAAAAGACTTGAACATATGCTATTTCAATCAAAATTGTTAGAGCCCTGTTTTCATAAAATCAGACTTTTTTAAAAAATAAAGGGTAACCTGGGATAGGAGGATTTATTTTCTGTCACATCTTTGGAAGATGCTAAACTGAAATAAAAGTTTTGGTATTGAACAAACCCTCGTTTTTTAATTACGCTGTTCATGGATAAATGCTTTTTTTTATTTGGGGGCCTCAAAACACACATTTCCGGTGAAATTTCAATATCGCATTTTTTACTATGCGGAATAGAGAAATTAAAAATACTTGTTTATGATAGGACAACACCATCAGGAGTCATAACGGTACGACGTAACAGAAATCTGTCCTCCTAGAAGAATAGTACATAGATCGAAAATGTCTTAGGAGGATTACCATGCACAAAATGCTTCTTGGAGCACTTCGGTCTGGACAAGATTGTATGAATAAACATTAGTACTTCACAACGGCAAAATTCTAACTTAAACACCGAATGCTTAAACTTAGTCCATATTTAACTGTCTTTTACCATGCCAAAGCTACCAAGAGGATACAGCATTGCTTACATGTTGTACAAGAAGAAATTACGTGGCTGGTGCCACAACAGAACAAATCTCTGCGTAATGGAAATACAACCTTGCCCACCTCAGTAAAGTGGAACTAACGTGTCGGTTGGTCTCTTAACTTCAGAATTGTTCTCATTTGGGCGAGCCATGTGACTAGAACATTCCGACGGTTGCTCTTACACTCCTCAACTTCAAGCAACTCTTACTTAATTTGTACTGCATTCCTTGGATTTCATTCAGCGTATTGTTTACAACAAATACAACTTTCTTCACTAGTTGTTAACAAGTGTTTTCTTATCTGTTCTTAAATTATTCGTGCAAATTCTTATTCGTCTATATTTATCCTGTTGATCATGTACCAAATTACTCTAAAGTAACTTTCCATTTTGAAACAACTGTACTTTGACATATTAGCAGTTTGGTTTCCTGTTAGAACCACTAGGTTTAGGTTTTCTTTATTTGCTGTCGTAGCTGTGTCATGTTTGTATAAACATATGACTGCGGACGGCAGTTGTAGAAGCAATGTCTTTATCTATGCGAGTTTGAATTGGCGTCCTTCATTGTTATTACGAGAGTAATAGTATGCACTGAGCAGATATCGAACAATAAATGCATTGAGAAGAGGACTCTGCTCTGTAAAATCATTTGGCTCCTTCCCACATGCACAATACTGTAAAAACACTATTAAGCAACACATTTTCCGAGCAGTTGGTCTTCTAGGTCACCGGGCATACATAAATCCAGTTGATTACTGGTTATAGAGTTATGTTTGTTACAAGACCCACTACACATGATGAACTGAAGCAGTCAATATCGGATGCCATTGAGAACACGTTTGCTAATGCCATTTATAGCATATTGCTTACTGAATATCATGACGTTATCATATTTAATTCTACCTTATTTTAATAAAATCCCATTTCTTTACTAACAAAATTGTATTTAAAGATTTTTTTATTTTGTCAGAATTTCAAATTTGAGAACTTGGTTAAGAAGGCTGACGACAGCCAGACAATTAAATGGAGATTCAGGCGATATATTGGTTTTGAAGTTCCACCTTTGGACGAGTTCAATAAAAATAACAAACAATTACTTAACAGTTCAAGTTATTTTGATTAAAATCTAAACTAAACAGTGACGATTTTTCCGAAAAGGATTAAAAGGATTAAAATATAAATTTTAGCCAGAACTGCGTCTTTTCTGTAATAAGCTGGGTATAATCAGTACAATATCTGAAATCTTTCATACATTAATTAAAATCGTTGGATTATTTTCGGAAGCTTTAAGATAACGCATACTTTTTCCACGTGGAGAATTTTTTAAGTCCTTTATTGAGAATGTTTTATCTGCATCCAGCAAATATGTTTGACGTGTGAAATTTTTTATGTTGCGTCTTCGGTTAACTCTATGGTCGAAATTGATGTTAATAAAACTCAGTTCTGGACTGTTGTGTCAAGATAACCATATAGTTCGACAATGCTAGTGGATCGGCCTTGGGGGATTGTAGGAATTGGCTTTTTGGAAGGGTAGCGTATCAGTGGATCGGCCTTGGGGGATTGTAGGAATTGGCTTTTTGGAAGGGTAGCGTATCATGTTTTTGGAGAGGGTAGTGTAAGCAAATGATCTTAATCCAGCACAGAGTCCACAAACTCTTCTGTCGATATAACCTCTAAAAGGGAAAGTATGATATAATTAGGTACATTTTCTTCAGCATGGAATGAAGTAATTTTGATATTAGATTTTGCAACAAACCAGCTTGCATTTATAAGTTAAACACCTACCCATAAGCAAATATAGCAGATTTTGTTTTGTTTTGTTTTGTGTTACTCCGGCGTTCTGGGGACTGCATAGCAGTTAGGCAATTGAGTATACACATGGTTATCTAGACTTCAGGTGGTCCACTCTTTCAGATAAGTGGAGGAAAAGGGGTTGTCCATAATGGTTCATTGTGAAAGTGACTTTCGGCTGCAACTCAGGAAGAGAAGTTTGATTTTCTTTCCTTTGCTAACATGGAAACAAAAGAGTAAGTTACATCGTGTACCTTGAAAGATCTCGAGTAAACCAAAGATCCAAGAAGAACTCAGAGCTCTTGCATATATAACAATAACCAAGGTACAACAGCCCTTTCCGGGCCAAGGTCTATCGTCCAGCCGCTGCGTCCCTCACATCTGTCCACCACAGGTGGGGTGCAATACTGGAGGATGGGATATGATCCCTCCTGACTAGTTATGCGGCCTACGGAACCAGGACCGTTAATTTTCAATCAACTAGCTCCTGAGTGACCCCTAAGGGACATAACGAGGCTGGGTGCACCCCGGTCCGTCCCCCAGTGGGAGAAAATCCCCATGCCGCTATCAGGAATCGAACGGGGGTCTCTCGCTTGGTAAAAATGACGAATTCTTGCTGAATGAGCTTGTAAATATACGAAAGAGTAATTAATCATTAATAAAAAAGAAAACAAACTCAATGGAGAGCTCTCAGAGAACAAAAGTAATATAATAGTTCGTTTGCTTATTAATGTCCCACAACATAATGTTATATCGGATGGTGAATGAATGAAATGGGTGAAATGATGCTCAAATGAGCCCGAGGTCCATCGAGCTTTAAGTTACCCGACATTCGCCTTCTCAGGGTAAGGGAAAACCTCGGAAGAAACCATATCCGAATAGCTCACCCTAACCAAAATTCGAACTGGGGACCTCTTAGACGTGAGGCAGACGCGCTATCAGCCCAATTACTTTTTTCTCACTTTATTTGTTTCCAAACTTTTGCACAACTACACAGATCTCTTCTACTGACGTAAACAAAGTCTACAATCTGGTGATATTACGTACAACTCACAACTGTTATCTTCTCGTAGCCTTGACTAAGTTGTTTAAGGTCTTTCTTCACTTTCTGTCTCTCATACACTAAAGGCAGGCTCACACTTGGACGCGCAGAAGCGAAGCGCAGCGCGCCGAAAAATATCTTTTCCATGTTAATAAATGGAACGGCTCTCACCTAAGCGCGGCGCGACGCGTAGAATTTCAGGTTTCCACTGGCTTCCGCTCGCAGAGAATACTTCTTCTACCGCGGGTGTGGTTTCACAACCGGTATCAATCTTGTCTCTGTCGGGAGTCTTCGTGCTAATCAAGGTCATCTCTAATGCTGTGTGGCTGTGACATTTGTATTCAGTAGCAGTAAATCATTCATTGTGCTTGATATATTTGCAGCAATAGATGAGGAAAACTTATCACTTTGGTTCAACAATAGATATACCTTTTTGTTCGATAAATGCCACAAATTATACAGTAATAACAATGCCTGGGATAAGCTTGGGAACAAATACCTGCGGAAATTGGAAATATTCTAAGAAAATTAATATAAACGCTATAATTTAAGGAAGAGCTGCATGGAATTACTACATATTTGATGTTATATTGTGCGTTCTTATTAAATAGTAATACAATAAACGCTATAATCATACCAGAACAAGCTTTGTAAGGGCTTGTGCAGTGTCTTAGTCATACACACACGTGTGAAAATTATTATACTCAAATTAATTTCTTATGATAAAATGGATGCGATATCTGAACTTGAAAACAGTTTACAACTAAGGTAAAATAAAACACTTTCTGTGAGTATGCACCCACTGTTGCTCACTGTAAATATTTATTTCCCTCCATTAACAACTCTGAGCGGTAGTTTTTGTTACGGATAGCTTTTCCTAGGCCTAAAGCCCTATAAAAGAAATAGATTCCCATGATGAACAAATATTATATATATAATTTAATTTCCATATATGGTGTGGTCTGGATTATTTACAGATAATACTGAGTTGATGTATGACTGACAATGGTCAGCAAAAGTATAGTTTATAGCCTGTTTTACAGAGAGAGGAAATTAGTGTATATATTTCCTGATGCCTAGGACTACATGTTACAATATAGACAACAACCTCTGAATCGTCGAAAATGCTGTAAGCTTTTTATAATAGTAACCACCAATGTTTAAAACATAATCCTCGATCAATATGTAATATTGCATAAATAAAACCTTATTTTGAGTCAAATAATTTTTACACCTCTGTAATTCTAAATCACTTTATAATGAATGAACAAAACGTTTAAAAAGTATCTAAGTATGTTTATTCAAATGGGAATCCAGTTAAAAAATAAGAATAGCTAATTTATCTACTATGGTTTAAAATAGCGTTATTGTTTCAAATCATCAAAATATATTAAAGGCCAAATAAGCATAATACTAATAATAATAATAATAATAATAATAATAATAATAATAATAATAATAATAATAATAATAATAATAATAATAATAATAATAATAATAATAATAATAATAATAATAATAATAATAATAATAATAATAATAATAATTAATAATTAGTGGTGGTAGTGGGGGTGGTACAAAATATCTTGTGAGGCAAACAATAACAATACGAGTATACATACGCATACACGCATACTTGAATTTGGAAAATGGCCATTTAAAATAGTAGTTTAACATGAAATGTATTGTATTGTAATGCAGTAAGATGAAATATCTGCTGAAACTTCGTTACGCTCATTCTAAAGTACACTTTCAATTTTTTTTATTTTGCTGTTTTAACGACGCTGTCAATTGCCAGGATCACGTCAGCGTCGTCGGTGTGCCGGAATTTCGTCCCGCAGGAGTTCTTTAACATGTCAGTAAATCTACTGACATGGAGCTGTCGTTTTTCAACACACTTAAAAACCATCGGTCTGGGCCGGATTTGAACCCGCGACCTTGGGATCAGTAGGCCAGCGTCTAACCAACTGAGCCACCCAGACCGACCACTGACATGGATCTGTCGTTTTTAAGCATACTTAAAAAACATCGGTCTGGGCCGGATTGGAACCCGCGACCTTGGGATCAGTACACATAACAGACAATCAAACAGTGTAACAAAAATCATGCTTTATATTCCTGGATAAGTTTATATCATGCACCAAGAATCTTCTGTTTTCCCTAAGCTCCTCTATTTGTGCTTCTTCGCAAATTAGCGCTAGTACAGCCAAGCGATCCATTGTGCTGATTGACAATGTGCTTGACACATCTACTCTTCGGCGCGTCTTGCTTCCGATAGATGTGAGCGAGCTAGTTTTCTTCGGCGCGCAGCGCTTCGCTTCTGCGCGTCCAAGTGTGAGCCTGCCTTAACTCGGACGATACAATCACTCGACACTCGTTACAACTTGGTCACTACTCGACGACACACGCACCGCTGTCTCGCACTTGCTGACACACTGGCCTAGCCATGTCTCTCTCCGCTGTTTCCTCGCCTCCTTAAAGTAATACGGACCTTCCGCGAACTTCTTCAAATAAACCGGCCGTGAGTACCTTTGATGCGCGCCACGTCCATTGTTGTTAGCCAAACACAAACAGTCGCGCCTTTCTCTACTCTCTAGCCTGATGTGTAGTGTGAAGTAGCTTAGCCTCGACCGTCCATTGTTGTGCGCCGTGGTCCGTGTCACAATATAGTAGTAGTTTTAATAATAATAATAATAATAATAATAATAATAATAATAATAATAATAATAATAATAATAATAATAATAATAATAATAATAATAGCAATAAGATCAAGTGATCATCTCAACGTAAGTTTTAAATTCGCATAAGTGGCTAACATATCTTAAAAGTTTTGGAACAAAATAATAAACATTACCTTGCACAATTAACTCCTTGTTCCTAGGACCTGAAATTGGCTTCCTGGTTGTCTGATTCGTGCACCGAATTGCTACTGAGCCTTACTGCTATGGATTACGTTTTAGGAACCTACAGGCGTTAATTTCCAGTTAAACTTTGATACCAAATTATGGATCGAACAAAATAGTTTTTGTACCATAGGAGTAGCTATAGTAGGGAAAATGCCAAAATAAATAAAAAATAAAAGGATACTTTATTTTCCCTAAACAACTTCAGGTTTACTTTTGACGTATACAGAACAGAGGTTTACAATATTATTTCTTATCTGAAGCCATCTCTTGCTTGATATTTTAAAATTGCTGTAATTAATCTGCATTCTCTTCATAGCAGCCGCATTGCACTCGCCTGCATTTCTTTCTGGATATAGCGCGACTTAATTTACTTTGTCTTCCAAGCTCCAGACAAAGAGCGATATCAGATTTTCTTTCCCTTTCTGTAGTAGCTTGAATTGTATCCTAATGGGATTATTGCTGGGCTAAGAACAAAGGAATTCTCGTCGATATTGAGTTTTCTTTTTGCTTTACTTTTCTTCGTCATTCCTTTATTTTTTTATGGTTCAGATGTTTGCGCTGTTCTGACAGATACAGCCGTTATTTCCTGAGTCTCGCTATCTATTAATCAAGAAAGCTTGGAGTAGATGAAGCGAAAGTTCTAACGTAGCGAGCATAAAGTGATTGCAATTAGAGATGAAGCATAAATGCCGTAAGTTCTAAAAACTAGCAAACGCTAATTACCTCATCAATATTAAAGTGGAACTGAAAAAGGAATTGATTCAAGCGGAGCTGAGAAGACATATCCCGTAGGTCCACTCTTGAGGAAAGCACTTTCAAATATTGTGCGATAAACATCTATTCATTGGTGACTTGTTTGGTACTACTTAGTCGTCCGATGTTCGCTGCATAATAAAGATATTTCGGGCTCGAATCCGAATATGGTGTTAGTTTTTGTTTACTTATAATTTCCTCCTACCTATGGAGATATGCATATGAAGTGAATATGAGACTGTTTCAAGACAGAAACTAGAAAACCCAACATTAAACTACATCAAACGAGTTGTTTCCCGAGTCAAACCTCCAATATGCAACGGAAAATAGCTGGATCGTATAATACGCAGAAACCAAAGGTGCAATTTCTTTGCCATGGTTTGCAGCGTCATGGTGTAACGTGCTTTCATGTTTCAGCGGTAGAGTTACACCGGGTTAGTATTGTGACGCCGGCCGCGACGCACGAGAAAAGACGGTTGAGGCCAAGCTACATCACAACACTTACCAGACCCGTGAGCAAACGCCGAGCGTTCAGGTCAAGATTCACCACACCTTTCACGCAAGGAAACACGTGACTAACAAAATCAAGCTGCAACACAAAGGGCTTTTTTTCAGAGCCTTCGACAACTGTACGGCAGCCGGCGGCTTTGTGGAAGTCGAGAAAGGTCCATGTTACGTTATCTTCGCCAAATAAGGAGGCGTGGAAACACTAAACGGGAGAGTTAGACATGAGTCAGTCAATGCGTCAGTTAAGTGCGAGACAGCTGTGTGTATGTGTATGTGTGTGTGTGTGTGTGTGTGTGTGTGTGTGTGTGTGTGTGTGTGTGTGTGTGTGTGTGTGTGTGTGTGTAGACACTCGTGTGATAACGGTTGCTCAGAAAAGAAGATATCGAAGAGTTAAAGAGTGTTGATTGAGTTAGAGTTAGTGTTCGAGAGATGAGTCAAGGTTACAAGAAGAAAAAACCTGCGAGTTGTAATATCACGAAGGACTGTAGACCGTGTTAACTCAGCAAAAGAGAACTGTGTTGTTGTGCATTCAGCTAGAAGAAAATAAAGTGAGAAAAAATAACTGGACTGCACGTTTGTCAGTTCGCTACGTTGGTGTCAGAAGTGGGTTTTGCCGAATTGTCCTTTATTGCAGTATAAAACGAAATAACACGAAACATCACCCCTTTTGTTGAACCCGGCTCTAAGCAATTTGATAACGGAAGTGTAAGTGCCCAATTTCATTATATGTGCACAATTATGTACCAGATGAGAAAGGGAAAGTTCAATCACTGGATTTTAAAAATGGATAAGCTGAGAACCTTCAATAAGTATTTAAAATGAGTATATATTTATGTAATTACATGACCAATTAGTAAAGAGTCAGAGGGGCATCCAGTAATTGAAGCACAGAACTCTACATAGGACATAGCGGGCCTTTGTGCTCTCAACGTGATATCTGGTAGCCAAGCACAAGCTGGAGCTCCTGGGAATAGAGGTCATTCTCACCCAATGTCCATAGCCCAGTCAATAGAAAGCCCAATACATAAAAGTTCGGAAGTTATTGGGGTAAAGCTAATGTTTACGTAATAATTGTTCTTTCGTACCAGCCCCATATAGGACGTGGTTAAGAAAGGTAGAATCAGACTGAAAAATCAATGATAGTAATATAAATGATATAGCAGTAATGTTAATAACAAACAATAATAATAAAACATACAACAATCCAATTTCTAAGAAACGAACAAATGCCAATGAAACGTTACGTGACCTCATGCTTGCAGTTTACAATCTGTAATTCGTAATGTCAGACAATAGGATCATATACAGGAGTGAGTTTATTCCCTGGAAAATGAATATCCTGTAAGTTGGGTATATGTTATTCTTTATTATCACGGACTAAACAGGCTATTTCAACTGCCTCTCATCTGACTCTTCGCTGAGAGGCAGAACACGCCACTGGCCTCTCTATAGCTAGAATTGTCCCGTGGTGTTCTACAACACTTTTAACGCACAAAGGAATATCTTCTTACGCTAATGCCGAGTGAAGTGGATCACCTGGTATGTTTTGAGGCCCCCTGAATCCAAACAAAGCCATTTTTATAAAAGGTCCGCACGTGTGTAGGTGCGTGCGTGTGTGTGTGTGTGAGTGTGAGTGTAAGTGTGAGTGTGTGTGTGTGTGTAGGTGGGTGGGTGTGGGGTGTGTGTGTGTGTGTGTGTGGGGTGTGTGTGTGTGTGTGTGTGTGTGTGTGTGTGTGTGTGTGTGTGTGTGTGTGTGTGTAAGACTATGGGCAGCATAACTCAAAAACGAAAAGTTGGTTAAACAACAAAGTTGGTATTTAAGTTTAATATCTTTCAAGGATGTGACACGAAGATTTTGAAGACAGTTCCTGCACACTAAACTACCCTTTACATAAAAAATGTTTGTTTTCTCGAAAACTCTACAGTTTAGGATATTTATATGACAAATTAAACGTATATTTTGAATTTTCTGGCCATAGCCTATGTAGCCCTCTTTACGCTTGATGACGTTTGTAAAACTAGTGCTTAAACTTTCGTCAAATGTAAGATTGCTTTTAATTTTGCATATCTTAGCCGTGCAAAGAGAGCGGATTCTGAGAACTTAAAAGGCAATAAGATATTTCTGCAAATGTTTATCTCAACTAAGGCGAGGAAGATATAGAACTAAGAGTTTGTAAGAATGGTTAGTACAAGAGTAGAGAAAGTCATGCGAGTGCAACACATCATGTCTTTAAATTTTCTCGTCCTTACAATACTTGAAAATGTGGCTGGACTGCGATTTAAAATTGAGTCGTTTATAATTCGTGACATTGACTTGTTCTTTCTTTCTCAATCAGATCATAACCCATTTCCACATAAACTTGGATATTATTGCAAATACTTATAGAATAATTCTTTAATTTTTCTAACCTTTACAAATCATAAATTTCACTAGATTATTAGACCAGGTTGCATCTTCTCAAAAGATAAACCCTGGATAGAATAGCAATAAAATTGTAGCATGCGACTTCTCCAATAAAAGAAAACGAGATCAGGTTTCCCTTGGGGCATTTGTTAGCTTTAAATAAAACTTGGAAATGGAAATCTGCTGCAGCTCGCAGACCAATTTCGTTTAACATGCCGTTGTTTCAGACACACTCCGTGGATATATCTCAAACTTGGAGCAAAATAACGAGTTTAAGGAACATTTGTCAAAACAGATGGACGCCTTGATACCGTAGCGGATGAAAAATCGGTATGGATGGATGAGAGGGGTGGGGAGGTTAGCGATGATGATGGGATGTTGTGCCGTAACCATGGTGACGGGGTGCGATGACGTCACAGAGGTTGGGAGGATAAGCTTGCTTACCCGTACCACGTGCCGCTTATATATGTCAGCGTAAGGCTATCGGAAGGAAGGTCGTAAACTCTGCACACACGCCCTCGTGTTTAAGCCCGGCGTAGATGCAATCTGCAGACGGTCTTAATGACCGTCGCTTTACATCTCCTTTATTAATTCTATCCTTACATATACCACTACCAGCTACCAACCTTGCGACATAATAACGAGATTAACTCTATATATTAATTTACTTTTAGCACCTTACGTTAGGAAACTATTTTTTAATACCCTAAGGCGACAAAGCGCGACAAACTAATAGCACGTGTTTTAGAAGTTCTAATTGTAATTTTCGTGATTAAAAAAAATCTGATATTACCCCAAGCACAAAATTTTGAAACACTTTTTAAAATATTTAAATTTGGTGCGATTTTTTTCTAAAGCATGATAACCAAATGTGAAAAATAAAGACTTTGGAAACTGATCGTCCTAGTTTTGAGTGAAATAAACAGTAAAACTGAAAAAGGAATGTAATATACCTGAAATCCAGAAGGGAAAAGAATAAACTGTAATTTATCTGTATGTTAAGGGTGTTATAAACCATTATAAAACATAATGAAGATAAAGTCTATGGTATACAAAGATGAAGTTTTGTAACTGTAGTTTCGGTAATTGTTGCTTTTCCGTCGCCAACGCCTGCAAACAAAACAGAAGTGGGTTAGAACCGGGCGCAATAAACAGTAAAAAAATCTTATGTGTTACTCACATGACTTTCCTTACTCCTGTACCTACTACTCCTACAAACAGGTATTCCTCTGTCTTCTTCATGTTAATCGAGATAAACATATGCAGAAATTATTTCTAGTATCCTTGTAGGCGCAAAGGTAATATGAGAGGAAATCCAGTAATTGAATGGCTGTCCTATTTCAGTGTTGTCACAAGGAAACACCTGGTAATACCTATATATGTAGAAAAAAACGTCGGTCTGGGTGGCTCAGTTGGTTAGACGCTGGCTTACTAATCCCAAGGTCGTGGGTTCAAACCCGGCCTAGGCCGATGGTTTTTAAGTGTGCTTAAAAACGACAGCTCCATGTCAGTAGATTTACTGGCATGTAAAAGAACTCCTGCGGGACAAAATTCCGGCACACCGGTGACGCTGATGTGATCACTGCAATTGACAGCGTCGTTAAACAACAACAAAAAATAATAATTTGTACAAAAATACAATTTTAAATATGAATGATAAAGAATAAAAAAGTGTAATAATGTACAAAACTATTATAAAATTTAAAAAATAGGACACATAACTACTTTATCATTATATATTTATTTAATTTAGTTTAGTACACAGATCATTGAGTAAAATGTACAATAGATCACGGATAATTTGTAAAACAATATCTTCTAAAGCACTTAATTGCAATTCAAGCGTCGGAACAAATTAACAGTACATTTAGTAATCACTCCACGAGCACCAAAATGTAGAGCAATCACTTCTCGTTTTGAAATTTTGTATTTCTCTCTCAAATAAGGAATGCAAGTCTCATAGTCCATCCCTTTAGCCATCTGTGTACTCAAATGAACAACCTGAGTATAATAACATTCCTGGGCATGCGCTAAACATCAGAAACATTGTGATACCGGCCGGCAGCCGCCAGAGAAACTTAACGTCAAGCTATCTCACACCACTGGGCGGCCATGCGCCTCAAAGAAGCTCGGAGTAAGGTACCTCACACCAGTGCGTGGCGAGTAAACAACGTTAACAATGGAACGCGGTAGAACAAAGCGTTTCCAAATGTTGGAGACTGCTAGCCTATTCACAAGAGGTTTGAGAAAAGGTGAATTTCAAGAAAAATCCTTGCTGCGTCATTCTCGCATAGATAAGCGAGGCAAGATGGTGAAAGAAATCAATTTTTAGGATCCTTAGGTGTTTAATGAGAAAATTGTGTGTATCTGTGTGTTTGTGTGTGTCTACAGTCTGTACCGCCAGAGACACTTCTAGTCATCGCCTCGGAGTTGTTTGTTGTGTGAAACGGTTTTAGTGCGTGTGATAGTCGAAAACAGCAGAGAGAGTAGAACTAAAAGACAGTGAAGTATGCGTCGAGGTAGTGATTGGATAGAATGTGAGTTGCAAGGTCATGATGAACTGTAGACTGTGTTAACGGTAAACCAGAACTGTGTTTTTATGCTTCAGCTTTAGAAGACAAATAATGTGACAATAAAAAATAAGTGAAAGGTCTAATTTGTCACAACATATTTTCTTGTTTCCCAATGAGATTATAGGAATATAATAGTCAAATCTTTTAAGAGGTAGCCGCTATTTGATGGTTTTGAAGTTCAGTACCAAAGAGTACCCGCTAAAAAAATTAAATAACGACTAAAGGCTTCCCATTTGCGAAAGTAAATATGTATTGGACAGCTTAAACAAACTATATAGAATATCTCGAAAATGTCAACTCCAAAAAAATCCATATTTGTTTGGTAATAAGTGTGTCTATCTCTTAAGGTTTACGTCTTACGCAAGTCGTTCAGAACAATACGACTTTCAGGCAATTCAAAGACAATTCATATATGCACTTTAACTTGAAAATATCTTGGGTACTTAAACCAAAATTGCTAAAGCAATTTTTAAGAAAATCAAATCCTTTGAAAAGTTTTCCTGCGAAAGGCAGTTTAGAGCGGTGAAAATCAGAAATATCAATTTAGTAACAAATCAGCTCTTTGTTTTTGGGTTATATTGACCACACAAAACATTTGCCACGAAAAATACGTGGTCGAGTGCACAGTCTTCGAGAATTGAACCCGAGATCTCAAAGAATTGAGGCTCGTATATCACCACCGAGCTGCCTCGTTCGGTACTGGTGCACTTAACTCCAGAAACGTTTCAACGCCAAGTTTACAAAAGGAAACATTGGGCAGCCAGGACTATGCTGCACAATAAAAGTATCACAAGCACTGAAGGAGAACCATATTTAAGACTGGAAATAGAAGTGTACTTCAGAGCAACAGGCCAGCGTTTAGTTATAGCCCAGATTAGACTCACTTTTACTGTTTTATACTTTAATTTATCACGTATCTACTAGAGAGAAACTATTGCATTCCACGTTCGGGATTTGACACAAAATAGTTTTAAGGCCCATGGGTCCAAAAACATGGAAAAGCTTTCATATGGGTATATGTCCCAACAGTATTGCTCAAAAAAGAAGTTTTAGATTAACAATAAGCTGGATACTTAAGACCAGTATCTTTCAAAATCCAACACGTAGATTCCCTACCCCAATCTATACTTAACGTGGAAAAAATGGAATATTTCCTATTTTCCCAAAACTAAGTTCACAAAGTTTATTGAAATACCATATGTACAATGTAAAAAACATCCCAGTCCAGTTATTCTTTGTAGATTTATTTTCTCCTAACTGAATGCACAAATACATAGCTCTACATTCTCCAGTCCTTCGTGATATTACAATTCCAACTGTTGTTTTCTCTTAACGTTAACGTACAATTTTCACAAACTCTGATGACACTACCACTCAAACTCATTAATTGCTTCGCTATCTCCTTTTCAGTGCGACAGTGCACGCACAACTATCTCGTTCCAAATTTTACTGACACGCTAAAACACGCTAATTCTCGTCGCCTCAGCTTCTTATATAATATGACGTAACACGGATCATTCTCGAACTTCTACAAACATGCCGGCCACCGGAATAATCTCAAAAACCTCTTTGCGATTCTGTTTGTCACGTGTTCACAAACAGTGGAGCTAGTTAGCCTGACCTTGAGCGTCTTTGATGCATGTACCGTCAGTGGATAGGTGACCCACTTCCTTTGATGTGCGCCTCCGCGGATGGCCGGCGTCACACACGATTTATTTTGAATAATGTTTTTGAAAAATTAGCCAATATCTAGATATTCATGATTTTTAGTTTGAGAGTTTCAGTACCTTTGTAGGCATATGTTGTAGACACTACATAAAAATAGTGTAAAGAGAACAAAGAAAATCGGTGCCTTTAACACTCTACAAATGTAAGATAATTCAGCCAGGACTTTAAGTATTATGTAAAGTTTTCGAACCATATCTTTGGACAAACTTCCCTCTTTTTTGTGTTCTGAACTTTCAAGCAACTCTGCATATAGAACTGGTGTCTTCATTTGAGCGAAAACCTTCTTTAAAGAAAGATGAATCTTATAAGAAGTCTCATGGACAGCAAATAACTGAAGATGTTGAATAGAAAGCAGAGTGAATCGAAAAGAGGAATCGACTACACAATGCATGTCATGTCATGCACAATGATGTATTGGGAGTAGGTACATTATTCATGGCCCTCCTTCTCTACTACCCTACTTCCCAGGATATTAATTCCAACTTCCGAAACTTGCCTTCAATGGTATAATATCAGTTCTCTTTGTAAACATTCTATGTAGATTAATTCGGACTTCCCTCTACGAAGCGTAAATATTGGTCTGTCTGTTCAGATAGATTACTTAAGGAAGCTAGCAAGTTACTCGTCGAAACTACGATGAGGTGGTCTTGGGTTCATTTTTTAGTGTAGAGACAGAATTAAATGCTCCAATAATCCCTTTATATTTATGCAATGGAAACTTGTACAATATTTACATAAACATGTCCATAGAAAATTAATATTGACATAAAATAAGGTTTAAAATAGTTAATTTGATCTCTTCGTGAACAAAAATAACCTACAAACTATATGAATACTCAATTAATCAAACTTTATATTTGGCATTGAAAAGATAGGTTATATTTTCCTGAAAATAAAATAAAACGTGATAAATAATATAATAGTGCAAATATTTTTTGTTCTCCACTCTAAACTTCTCTGAACTTTCAACAAAAAATCAATATTAATTAATAACATTAAGCAGGCAAAAGCTAAATATTGACCGTTGGGGGGCCCTAATGACCAAGTTGTCGACGGTCCCTTAAACCTGACACACTCACTCACTCATTTGACCGTTGGTAACATCGATTAATGAACTTATTTATTATTAGAGATAAAACTTTTAGGACCCCCACTTAACTTTACCATAGATAGCCTATTCCTTTTTAAGATTCTTTGTGAGCACTAAAAGCTTCGCCCCACCTCATTGGAGCAGAAGTGCGTAATTTTGTGGTATATTTAACTATGATAAGATTTATTGTATCTCATGCATTTGTGCTGGGGTTTTCTTATAATTATTCCGTCGTTACAGTGGTAGTACATCCAGTTTAATTTTGAGATTGGTTTTCAAATCAATTAACGACTGGTGCAGCTTAATATCGTAAGAGTATTGTAACATTGGAAAAAGCTTCGGAGATGTGTAAATATGTAAATTTGGTTCCTACTTCTGTTTCTTAATACATTGTGCATAAAGTGGATAACTTTGAAGCTCTGGAAAACTGCCAAGAATATATGTGATTTCTTAAATATGCACAAAAATAACAGCAGAAGGATGCCAAGTGTCTATAGATTGAGTACAACGTATATTGAAGGGTGTACAGCAGTTGCGCTCGGAATTCATCAGTTGCGCTTGGAATTCATCAGTTGCGCTCGGAATTCATCAGTTGCGCTCGGAATTCATCAGTTGCGTTCTGTAACCCTCCTAACAGACCTAGGAGTAACATCGCTTACGCTGCAAACCATTTATAACAGACTCAGTTAATTACATGAGTTGCGCTCCGAATATCTTGAAGAGGAACACATTGTTAGACAAGGAAGAAATAAGGTATAAACTACATAGTACTCGCTTCTCGCTTGTACTGTATTTAGAAGTAGGTCAGTATTTGGAGATTGCGTCACTAAACAGTTGCCAGCTTATGTACATGGTACGCTTGACGCTTCTCGCTTGTTCTCTTATTGAAAATGTGTGTCAACCTCTGTCACCACCCCTCGCGCGAATGTCATACGACATGGATCAAATGGAGCATATGATAAGTGAGAAAGGAAATGATTTGGTTGTGGTGAAAGGGTTAAAGTTTAGAAAAGATAAAGAGGTACAGCGTGGAGTGGCTTGGAAATGCAATGTTGAAATATAAGTTTTTACTCTCTGACGAGTGCCAACCTATTGGTACGATACTTAAGCAGCATTTTTAACTATACCGATCAAATGATAGACTCCTAAATCCCTACAGAATTGGAAGGAAATGCTGAAGTTGAAAAACTGACCGCAAGCGCAACTGAGGAATACCCTATCTGGGGTAATCTAACCGCCGAGCGCAACTGGTGAATTTGAAGCAAGTATAAACTGACGCGAGCGCAGCTGATCTACTCCGGATGAAGGTATAGAGGCCCTAGAACCACACTGTTCCACTCCAAGAAAGAAAATAATAAACGTGTCCCAAACTATTCACAGGTTAGATAATTTCCAGAAAGACTTAATTCATTGGCCAATACAGAACTTTTATAATCGTGTTCAGTACCATACCTTAAAGTAGTTTTAAAATACAAAATAGACTATACAGAGGGTATTACTTCATTACGCAACTTTTTGAGATAACGGATATCGAAAATGTAACAATGGATACAATCGTTTACTGCACTCAGGTGGAGTGGGTTTAGACAGCGTGACCTTGACACGCCTGGTGGAAGTGAAAACACTTGTGCTCCGATGCGCTGCAAACTTCAACTTGAAACCCCATCCTGTTTTTAAATCAAACTCGAGTGGCCGGTTGGGGAAGCTTCGTTCTTAATTTTCTCATATCAGAACTATCAATTTAATAGGAAGTAAACCTCCAGAATGGAATACTTACCCTGAGTCTCCCTCCCCGTAAACCGATTCCCACAATGGAAAATCGGGTATCATTGTACAATTCTAATGGTTAACATACGGCGCGTCAGAGTCCGGTGAAAACATGAAGGCATTCTGTGTCGCGAAAAACAACGTTGTCACGTTTTCTCCAAGTAACCCTTTGCACTCCACACGTCGACATTTTGTAATTCTTAGAACATCAATGTCACGAGAAAACTTACAGAATGAGAGAGAAAATGGGAGATTTTGCAACGTGGAGTTCAAACTCTTTGTCACTTGTGATTTCGTTGATTTTATTGGCTGAAGTGACACGCTCATTGCTGCAATCTGAAACATTAGCGATTTCTGAAAACACACAACGCTTGCTGTGTGTGCTGCCTGAGAGGCTCCTGTTGAACTGAGGTAAAGCGCATGTTAACCATTAGAGTAGTACAATAATACGTCTGGGGCGTGGCGGTAAGACGCCTTAATGTCCTCCGGTACTAACCTAGAGAACTTGTAGACGGCCCTACAAAGGTTTTTCGATAATGTTCTCTTTGGGGTTGTCGCATCCACTTCAATCTCTTTGTACGTGGGACAGGGGGCTCTTTAGAGTCTGCAGCTATTTTCGCTGGTTTAGGGGGGAGCTTAGTTCCACGCATATCTCTGAGTTCATAAAGCATATTAAACTTAAAGTAAAACAAAGAAAATAATACTCATAATATAACAAAAACCTGGAGGGCGTTTAATACTGTGAAGGAATTTACGGCATGCTAACAGGAAAATACTCGTACAATAGGTACAGCACGGTTTCTTCCTCATATAGGTATGTTAATATTAATATCTACGACAGACACAAAATTTAATAGCTACTTCTTGATCAGTCCCTTTGATGCTACGTTAATAAGTTTTGTGGGCGCAATAGAATGATTTCAGAGCATGTTTAATTGCAACTTCGCAAGGCGGGACAAACTATTGGATGTTATGTTGACCAGCTCCTCCTGACATTCGCCATTAAATTTTGTGTAATGCCGGTGCACAGGATGTTTGTTAACAGGAATATAAAGTAACGTCATTAATCAATGATGTGTGATCTTGGCTTCCGGTGAAGGCCGCGTCATCTTGGTCGAAATCGCCGACGTTTCGCTCATCTTGTCATGAGCCCAGAGCCAAGAAGAAGCTCATGACAAGATGAGCGAAACGTCGGCGATTTCGACCAAGATGACGCGGCCTTCACCGGAAGCCAAGATCACACATCAGGACACAGGCCGTGGAAGCCTACGCATCCATCCGTCATTAATCAACTCTATTAGTATTTTTATTTACATTGGTCTTTTTATACTTAAGGTATGAGTACGTCTTGCTACCACATACAATGAAAACCAGTTGTTTAAATATGTTCATTTTCTCCCATTTTCATTATCATCATCTGCAATGATGATCCATGCAATCCATGCCCATTTGTCTCCAAGATTATCTCTTCAGTGCGTTCGAGGTTGTCCAATGTACAACCTGGTGTACTACTCTTTCTGGATTAAACGTCAAAATATGTTCATTCCGTGCAATTTTGTTTACTTATCCAAGGACAAGTCAGGGACTTTCAAAGCTTAATAGCACCGGGCGCAATCTAAGGTGCAGAAGTTATTTGCACCATGCATCGTGGTGACTCGGGTGTACTCGGTTCTTCCTGAGCGAAAAAGCGAGGAAGCGTGTGTTATAGACGGATATACATATGTGCAATATAAGTAACTAATAATGGAGAAATCTACTATAGAGAAAGCAAAGAGTGCCTAAAGACCACTTAAATTAGAGTGGTTACATTGTAAACTTTACACAGTAAGGAAGAATCAGTGCTGAAAGTGTGGTAGAGGGAAACGGCAAAGCAAGCAAGACAAGCGTAAGGAAAGAGCCATTGGATGTTTATACAGAGGTCAAATTTTCGTGGTCGCAGTTTGCACCTACTAACATAGAACGCAAAGCTGCATGGACCCTGAGAGGCCCTGGTTTCAGTTCAGATGTTTGATTCTTGTTAGATGGTTTCGTTCCTGAGTGGAATGAACTTTACAGGATGTACTTTTGCCGTACATCCAATTAATTTTTCTGAGACATTTCATTTGTTTTTCTATTTTTCTCATGCATCAGTTTGAATATGAATAGAAATTTGTAAACCTTGAGCATAGTTATTTTCTATCTTTACTTGTAATATTATTATTGCAGTCTATATGTTTTGAAATGAGTTTATTATGTGATGTAAAACTCCATTGGGATAACACTTATCACGAATTTACGAACTAAAAGATCAAGGTTTCGCAATATTTATAGAAATAATTGTCATTTCGTAATTTTTTCCCTATGAATTATAAATTGAATCCTTAAAATGCAATGCAATGCGAAAATATGCCGTTTTAGTTTAATAAAAACAATATAACCATAACAATTGTAGTGTATGGTATAGAGGCTATAGGAATAAAGGTAGAAAGAGGTAGTATTAATCACAGAAGTGCACAATGAGTACCACGAATATAAAAGGTATTTAATTCTAAAGCACACTTGGAGTTCCTTTTTTGCGGTTTGTATTTTAGTGAAGAAGCCATACAATTAAAAGCAAATCTAGAACCATAACGGACCACATTTTTGCTGCTTAAAGGGAAGGCAATCTGGTCAGGGCTACGTGACGATGTTCTGTATCTATGGCAACAGGTGGGACGGAATTATAATGTCTGCGGTCTCTGTTCCACGCCCTGGATAATGCTGTCCACTTCTACAGCATCCCGCGTTCCACCGATTTTCTACTGGATTACGACAAATAACTGCAGCTCATCCCAGCTATATAGCTTTGTCTTCACGTACAGAATAAACTTAACCATCACAGTGACCATCGTGTTCTCTGAACCTTCATCTAATCTCTGATCTCCTTTCTTTCTTTTTTCAGTCCTTTAGAGCAACGAATTAAATTCTCTTTGTGGGAGCAACCTAACACCTTTTCGTTTCATTTATATGCTGTCTTTAACATTAAGGCCATATCGGTGGTGTTGCCTTTGCAACAATTGGAACATTGTCATGACGTTCACTGTTCTGGTATTCTGAATAAAAACATTACTATCCTTTGCCGGGAATCGAACCCGGGACCTCTGGGCTTGGAAACTAGCTTGCTAATCACGAGCTCAATAAACGAATTCTTCACTCTTTCCTGCATCATATTGGTGGGTCCATTTTCAGCTCTGTAATTATCCTGTAACCCAGGGGTTGGAAAACCTGTACGGCTGATGATATGACGTAATATACCGTTAAGGGCAAGTTATACGTAAGTCTGTTTCAACCTTACCTCCTTCACTCAACACGCGTTCAAACGAAAACAAGCAGTGATGGACACCTCATCGATAGACATAGCTCTTTGGAAACCACGAAAACCCAAACGAACCTTACTATTCCAAGAGGAGTGGGAAGGAAAATGTTTTTGCTGCACTATGGGCAAGAATGTGAAACGTTTGTGTGTTTGAAAGTTTTGATTGGTGCTTACATTAAACATCACAAACATTGTCACAAAGACTACAACCAAGTTAAAAATAGAAATCTTAAGGTATTTTAGAATACTATAAAACCAATCTTTGTACGTAAATGTAACAACAAAGTTTAAATATTCAATGAATATTCATAGTCTAGTCAAGTAATGAATTAGAATGTACCTATATCAAGTTTATAAAACCCGTTGTGTAAAATCACAGTTACAAATTGAGGTTGCGAATTTACAAACAAAGTAATTTTGAAATCACAATTAAAAACAAGGCTGGTTTACTTTTATGTAGAGAACTTGGTATGACATCATTTCCGTCCCTCCGATCATTTTCTGCGTATATTAATGCTATGTGTAAGCAATTTTGTTTCTAAACTAAAGATTGTAAAATCTAAAAGCAGCTCGCCATTGACAGATAAAAACATACCTACGTGCTGTGTTGTATGTCAGTACTTATGAATTAGTGTTAGACTAACGTTAGTCTAATGACTTGACTCTGAGAGATTTCATTTGGTTGTTATGAATGACCTTGTAGCTTGTTGGTTGCCATACTTGCTGAAGCGAAAGAAGTAGACGCGAACCGGATAAAAAAGGAGAAAAAAGTAGAATTTTGAATATCACTGCAACAGGAACGAACCATGACCCTCATTGTCCTTATATATGAGAACGCGAAATTTATGGGTAATATTATTTATTTAGAGCTCATTTATCGGTTTTAAGTGTTGAACAACGACATTTTTTTCGTCTTTCGGCGTCCCTCACTACACGGAACAGATTCCTATGTGCCCCTCCCGCCCTTTGGATCTGTCACTGCGCTGGAACGAGCATTATGATGCTTAAACTTCAGCACTGAAACGTAAATATAGGCCTGAAAACATAAAATAATTTGTTCTTAGACACTCACTAGTGGAAGTCCATGGCATCTAGCACAATTAAGTATCTGTGGTCAGTGGCGATAGCGACTTACCTGTAAATCACACAGCGTTGTCAACAGTGAATTTCCCACTAATTAGGTTACTCAAAACCACCAGAAACCACTAGATTTATTTTGAGACAATTACATTTGTCATACATTATGTGAGCTAGAACAGTATTATGAAATGTCTCCGCGAACTCGCCTCATGTTCATGCACATTAGGATCATAATTTCGTACCTTCAGCTTACGAATGATAACTACACAATATATAATACACTGTTTGTGTATTTGAATGCCTGTGTTTGACATTAATCGCTTTTTCCCCACCACCCCAGTCACTTCTCCTAATTTCTCCTCTCTTGCACATATGGAGTGTCAGGACGATCTGGACAAACTGTAGTCAAAGACGTTTATGGTCACTGATTTCTAACTCATTCCCTTCCATAAATAAGCAAAACAATACGGAAAAGAAACAGAGTTGCAAATCAAACTATTTAGGCGTTAGAAATTTCGGAGCTACAAGAGTTATTAGCTGTATGTTGAATAAATGAAATAATTTTGAATAACGTTTCCGTAAAACCACCCATATAGTTTTAGGACCACCATAATTCCCACTAGCTACTGGATACAAAATTCGTCCACTACATAGGTCCTCAAAACCACGAGATTTAGAAGGAAAACCAGTAACTGGGCAACACTGGAATCACAGAACTAATAAGGTGATGGGAAGCCCCTTTCGTTTCTCAACGGGTAGAGGCATTATGCAGTTAGTTTAATCTTATCTTGTGTTTCTCATGAGAGGCTGAGAGAAAGGGACTTCAGTGTAATAATGAACATGAATGCACTCTTTATCAGTTAGGAAATTTTAATTACCTTTAAAAAAGCATTAAGTAGATTTTCCTGCATTTTTAAAAAAGGAGACTTTTTTGTAACCAACCGAAAGTGGAAAAGTAGATGTGCAAAAATTAAGGAGATCTCCTTCCAAAAAAGTATATCTGGCAACACTGCTGGTCATATGTCTACATAGATGACCATCTTTGTTTTTGCTGTATTTACTGCGGTTTCATCAGTCCATACATGCGTACTACACCGGTCTGCTGGAAACTGAATAAATTGACAACAGACAATGTTTATTAGGAGCAATTCAAGCAAGCACGGAAGGGAAGGGAAGAAACAGAGAAAAAATGTTGTGGAAACATGAGCACATTTTTTTTGCTTCCTGCAGAACCTGGCCCATAAAACAAAAACTTTTTTTAACATTTACGCCTATAAGTTCTTACAATCAAACAGTATATCGTTTGTAGCTGTTTTGGAACTTACACGAAGATGTGACCGGAGATGGAATTAGCTGCTTCAAGAATAGAAAAGAAAGAAGCACAGATGCCTGATAAGGCAGACTAAACGTAGGTAAAATTTAAGATCAAAGCAATACAGTTTTAATCAGTTCTCCGAAATATGCATTAAGGGCCCCATAAGAAAAGAAAATTCACCGTGCGTTCAAAGAGAAAAAATATTCTTTTCAAAAGAGCGTATTGTAGCTTGAAAATTGATTCTACTTTAAAAACATTTGTTTTTGAAGTCATTGCTGAAATTGCCATTTCAAAGCAACGATTTTATGGTTCCTACGGTAGAAGCAAATACCATAGACGTTTATTAATTATAATCAGTGGACCAGAAATGAGAATGTCCATTATTTAAGCGGAATAATAAAACATGCGATATTAACGTTTAGAAAGATCACTTCAAACGCCTTTTTCAGCCAAAATGCCAAATACTTTTAAAAATGCCAGAGCTTTTCTTTAATCAGTTGCTTCCTGCAAGCAGAAAATCACGTTCTTTAACATATTTTTCAAAACTTGCTCGACTCTGGCTATTCTGAAACAACCAATGCAACTTGCTGCTTTCTAAAGCGAAAATATACAAACTTAATAAACCCTTATTAATGAATGAACTTCGTCTTTCTAAACGTTCATAGCTAAGATTACATAAACTCGTCCTTGAACTCAATTTACATTTAGGTCAACCATGAGGTGCATTATACATGGAGTGTAAGAGTGTAATATAATGGCTCTGTATTTACACAATTCCTTCAGTGCACTTCTAAAGTATTGGTGCAAAATAAACGAAAGTGAATAAATTAGCAGTATTTGAGATTGACAACAAATTAAAAATTGGGGAATTTAACCTCTCAACCAAGAGCGTTTAAGTGCAATTGAGAATGTCTATATAATTAGCTATTCAAATGGTCATTCGAATTTTCTTAACTGTTGACAACTTGTAATATATAATTTTTCGTTATTTACAAGTCTAATTGTTACACTGTAAATTGTACTTCGGATTCTGAAATACGAGGGATGCTCAATAAAGACCGGTACTAATGTTCATTCAATAATGTATTGTAAAAAATCACCCATATAGACTTTTATCCCCCTCAGAATGCTTCTCTGCCCCTCCCCCAATACAATATACTTGTCCCACCTTCTTTGCTATTTCTGCAAAATGTGGAGCAAGCCATTATTTGATATTCTGTTCAGGGTTGCCTCTAAAGCTTTCACTGCTTTGGTCTCGTCGAACCGACGTCCCTGAAGTGCCTTTTTGACTTTTGAGCTAAGAAAAAGGTTACATGGAGCTAGGTCAGGACTATAAGGTGGATGAGGTACTGTATAGACATGATTTTTTGCCAGGTATTTGATAACAGCATTAGCAACTTGAGGTGTCGTGATAAAACTTGCACTGTTGAATGAGATTCTTTCGCATTTTGGGGATTTAATCCTGTACCAATTTCCACAGAACATTCTTATAGTGATCTGCAGTGACTTTAGTGTAACTTGGAACTGTGTGAGCGTACGCCATCCCCTGGTAATCACAAAAAGGATGAGCATGGCCTAATTGGCTGACTTCTGTACTCATTACGATATTTAGAGGCGATTATCAAGCACGTTCACTGTCACAGGCTGTTAATAATCAGCTCAAGCTAAAGGGTACTAACACATTAATAGGAAAAATAACATGTTTTACAATAGCACGATAAGATAAACAATCCAACACGTTAGTCTTTTTTCATAATCCTACCAATGTCCATTCTACAAAGGTATTGCTTTTATTTGCATTCGCAGAAGGAAACCATAATGCTCTATTGTCAAATTCTTATTAATTTACAACGATAACAAGTACCTTGCCGTGACGTACCTTTGTTCATGACCAAATAAAACAATGTGAAAAAGGTTTTGTGCAACGTATACTTTGTAGAATGATGTATAAGGTTCTTACGTTCAGGCGGAACGCCTTACTGTATAGGCAACTTCTCCGACATATCAGTCATACACGTCTGCGGAAGTTCAGGCGTTTCATTTCTGATTGCTGCATGCATAGAATTAAGTGGAATTTCATTTTAAGTAATGAAAAAATCGAAAAAGAATTTACATTCACTACTGCTCCATTATCTATGATTTCATATTTGCTATATATGCAATAAAAACATACTAAATTACAAAAGTGCACCCTTTGATTTTTATTAATGCCGAAGATTAAACTAAGACACCACTTCTTTAACGATTATTGTAATTATCGCGCATTACTTTCAACAAAATTTGTCTCAAAAATATTTCTTCATTAAATTTTAGAGTAAGAAATGGAACTTTCCATTAATAGGAAAACAACGACTCTGATATTACAAAGAAGCCTTAGTCAATAAAATGCTAAGTGTAACTTGGCCGCAATTCCTTGGAGAAAACAGAGGCTTCACAATGTTTCGCTAATCAAATTAATGTGAGTGAGATCGAAAGAAAAGTTAGTATCAGTCTCGGAAGTAAACTTTAAATTAACTCTTAAAAGTGAAGCCACGAATACTGCGGAACTCGGACTAAACAGAGTTCATGGACTTAACCTAAAGGAAGGAAGAAAAAACTGGGAAAAGCCACCGTAAACGGGCTGCGGCTATTGGCAATATTCTGAGAACATCTTGCGGGAAGGTGTATTAGAGGGTTTAGGATAGAAGTGGAAGGGGTATAAACATATTCTATTCTTAACCAAAGCTAAGTCTGAAATATAGCTACAGTTTTTAACGACACCCTCCCCGCTGTCTCAGCGATATGGTAGGCGTATCACAAAGAGCACCAAAAAAATCTCACTACAGCTTGTGTCAATTTCAGATTATATGCTTTAAATGAAACCATAGCCATTTCATTGGTTACTCAGGCCACGGTGAAAGGGTGACGCCAACAACCAATACAAAAGTTGCAAAACAGCGTAGGAGCGAACTATATGTTTACACTCTATCGTATTGGTTAAAAGTAAAAGGGGCATTCACTTTGTTATACAGACTTATTATCACGATTGGTAGCTATACCTTATCGGCTACTGCAGCACACACCTTGAAGCTGTTAAATATAAGGGGGAAACTTGTGAGTGCCCAGGTTAGCGAAACGTATAATATGTATGTGTGAGAAGATTTTCAGCGGGTTCAAATTAATGCTTGATTGGCAAGGAAGCACTATACACGAAAAAGTGTAAATAGAACTGTATTATCACATTGTAATCAATGCTTCTTGCTGCATAGAAACAAAACTAACTAAATAAACAAAATAACACATTTTTGTCTAATTCAAACTATAATTGTTTAATTTACCTTTATTAACTTATTGGTAAGTGGTTAATAAAGCTAAAGTATTAATAATAGGAGTACAACAGAATGTAGATAAAAAATATACACACAAGTTCCTTTCGATAATGTGTGTGTCATATTCATGTAAACCATATAAAAATATATATTTATCTCTAGTTTTGAAACATGACAACTTAATTATAATAGATGCGTAATTTAGTTAATCATAAAGATCTTTATTGTCATAAGAGTATTGCATAAAGCATAAATTACCATAAACTAACGTGTATAGTATATTATAATTAATACAGAAATTCAAATATAATGATCACTTCGGTCACTGTGATCAAAACAAAACGTACTTTTCGGTTCACACAAAGCGTATGGATAATTCGGGTAGGTTCTTAGCTGACCAATTCCCAGGAAAACTACCGTAGTCCACATATCACAGCTCCAGTTTTGCATAATCCCCAACTGAATTAATTCGCCAATTCCGTGCTTATGGAAATTTCTTAGGTCACAGAATTTTTTAGAGCAAAAACGAATGTTTCACAGCATGAGTCTTGCATCCATATCATGGGACCTTAGCTTGGCTCTGTTAATTTTTCTGTATTTAGTCTTCTGTAGGCACATCAAGACATACTTATAAAATTTCCTGATTTCGCAACACCCGCGCTTTGATTCTGAAAATCCCGGAAATCCAAGAATGCTAGTTTGTGATTGGATCAATTTTCCACTGTGGATCTTAAATTTTTGCGTAAAAAAGTTTAGAATTTACGTTAACGTAGTTATTTTCCAGTAATTTCCAGCACTGAATCGATATTTTGCTTTAAAATTCTTCTTTTTTAAGCTGCAATTGAACCAATAGCTAAAAATGTTGCAAAAATAATTAGTAGGTTAAGGGGAGGGAAAAAACAAATTGATCTCGGTGAAAAGGTGCCCGAACTTTACTAAATTTTAACTGCACCGCAGCCTTCCACTGTATTTCTATATCATTTTAGATATAATTTGTATCTAACTAAAACATAGCATGACTGAAATTATACGGCGTAGTATTAAATAGTTAAATGGACAATAAATCCGCTAATAATAAAGACAAAGCGAGAGTGTTAACCACAGTATAATATTAGTTTCATGCTAAACTAAGTGTATTAATCAATGCTTTCATATTAGTTTCAATCCAAGATGGTACTATCTTTTATACAAGCCAAATTCCCCAGGATTGAAAATTAAACTAACCGCTCCGCTCATCCTGCTCATCTGTATTTACTTTATACCACATATTTGAGAAAGCGAATCCAATAGGAAAGATGCGTTCACCTTTTTTACATTTGCTTGAGACATAAATTCCTGAAATGTAAATTGTTTTGTTTAACGTGTTTTAGTGTATTTAAACACTCAAGGAGATATATGAGGGCCAAGTTGTTTTATTTTTCATCCTTTGCGCTTTCCTCTTTAACGTTTAAAATTCCGCTGGGATTGGCTTTGGATAGCTGAAGAGGGTTTAGAGGCAGTGTCGGCTGAGCTGAATCTATTTCATACAATCACGTGCTTCTGAAGTAGGTAAGAGGATATTTCTTGCAAGATCCAGGTTGCTAAAGAGAGGCAGGGAACAGGACAGTTGGCTGTGCCTCCGCATTACTCTGTTGGAAACTGCCTCGGGTTAAGTGGTGTTGATTTGCGTATGAGAATTTTTTATAGAGATATATTTTGTGCATTAATGGGTGTGTACTAAAACGCTGCGCAGAGGATCAGTGCTTTGAAATCTCGCAAAGATTAGATTAAAATTAAATGTAGTTATTTTTTCTTTACCTGATTACCTTCTCAGTATGCAGGGCTGACACCTCCATACACGCCTGTGCCTTTGGTCAGAAGCCTGTAGGGGAGCAGACGAACCGGTGGACCGGACAGAGTGAAGACCGGGTCGCAGCACCAGGTATGTGAGTGAGGAAGAAGGTGTTATGAAATGGAAGTGAAATGGATGAATGAAAGGTTATGATGGAGCAGTTGGTGAAATGAGTGGCGGGGGAAATGTGAGAACTCCCACCCAGGTGTCGCTTCGTCCTTCAGGAATGCCACATGCGGATCCCTGGGATCGAATCCGGCCGCCTTGGTGATAGGCTAACGGTCTAACCACTTGGCCACGCACTAAACGTAGTAGGTCTTAAAGCTTCTAAACATATCTAGGTAGACGGCAGAATAAATTGTGAAAAGATTTACAATGAACCCAAAGGGAATAAAAATACAATACTATACAATCTGCAGCACGATTTTGTGTAAAAATTGAACAAATGTTTTAATTGCAGAACAACGCTTAGGAAGTTCACCTGCAAAGTTGACTTTAAGGATTAACATTTTCAACAAGAACAGCATCACATCAATATCAAATGCTGCATGCTTAGAGTCATGCTATGTTATCCAACGTCTGTTTTAAAACATTATGCGTTATTTATAATGTCACGACTGTGTTTAACAGAAGTAGCATTTATTCAAATAGTACATTATTTAATTTCTCGTTGCATTACCTAATGTAGAAGACACATCTGAACGACACTACGTAACACTTCGATAAATGAAATGTTAGGAAACAAAGAATGGGATCAGTACATTCATGTGAAAACGCGCGTAAATTTCCACTGAAGCTATAATGTTGCAACAACAGTAACGTCATGCCTCTGATGGTGGTGTATTCTCAGTTTTTGAGCCTTCTTTGTTGAGCAAGATAGTTGCTAGTTAGCTATGCTTTAAGTGCACACCTAAGCCTATCTTAAGTGGGTACGGGTGCATCATCGTAAGCAGTTGTTTGTGAGACGGACAGAAAGAAAGTATTAGTGAAATGTCTGTCAAGCTTATGTTAGGATACAACAGCTGTGAATTACAAGGTCACGATGAATTGCAGATTGTGTTAACAGTAAACTAGAGAACCGTATTTTTGTGATTGTACTTTAGTAGGGAAATAAAATGACAGAAAAAGTAACTGAAAGTGTTAATTTGTCACACTATATGAAAGTAAATGATAGATACGTGAATGTACTCGTATCAATTCAAAGTTTTTGAACTAAAGGTTTATGGAAATCATAGCGATTGACTTATTAAGAATTTCACTAGTGCCTTGCTCTTCACTCTTCATCAGGCATGTCAAACAGCACTCGCCAGGTGTGAAAATATTCCCCTATTTTCCCTCCCTTCAAATCGGAGAACGAGAAAAACAAAGCGAAAATCGGTTCTACTAGAGCGTGCTACTGCAGTTAAGGAGGGGTGGACTCCTCTATTCACACCCTGGGAGTGATGCTTGACATGCCTGCTCTTCATTATGCCTATAACAAAATGTAAAAATTTGTTATGAAAGTTCATCGTGATTAGCAAGAAGTAGAGAGAGCAATGGTCTTTTACAAGAATGGTTTATAAACACTCGTGTCGATCGCAGTTTACTCTTGCTATTACTTTTGGCACCACGGCCATTACGTTGATTAGCGCTGATCTCAGTTGTCTTTTCTATTTACTTGTCATTTTCTATATATTTATTCGTAATTTTTTGTCATGTCTGTTGGATTCTGCTTGGTTCGTAAAGCGAAAAACTGGCTTAAAAAGGAATGCCATAGTAATTTATTAGAGTTCGAGTGGTGTGGTCTTCGTCTTTTTTTAGTGTTTTAGGTAATACATTGGCACATAACATTTTTATGCAGATTGCTCTAACCTTGTAGTTCTTAATAAACTACTAAAGTAAGAATTGGCTATATTCATATTACGCTCTTATTGCAAAAATCTTGAGGCGAGCTTTTCTTTTCTTCTTTAGGCTTCTTTCTTTATTAATATGTGTTTTATAATACTGTATTATGTGACGAGAGTATAATTGCCGTTATAATAACGTTTCATAGGACCGTTTAAGCTCGACCATATATGTACAAAGTGTGTTTGATATTCTGATATTCTACGTTGCATGTTATGTGTCACTGGTGTCTGCCATTTTAATCGTGTATTTATTATTATTCGATTATACACACGAGAATCGATAATTGCGCTTTCAACTGCGAAATTATTGATTTTACAAAAATGAGGTTATGCATCTTAGTTTTTCTCTAATCCATGAATTGTGCTTAGCTTTTTTCATACACTTTCCTCTATTTAAGGGGCCATAAGTTATTCTTGACATTGTAGTATATATGCCTTTGCGGAAATTTACTGCTGTGTAAATTGCATGTCACTTTAATTCATGTCCAACATTTTTAGTTTTTCTAAGTTTGAACCAGTTGTTATTCATTGTTAGACACTAAGGTTTCCATAACTTAATCGAAATAAGTACATGGCATCATTCTTTCACATTTGTCTAGGCTATAGATGAATTGTGCGTGAAGTTACTAAAATCAAGCCGTGATTACTACACTATCAGAAAATATATTTTAAGATGTTAAAAGTTAGAACATAATTATTATGGTAACCCAAATAAACATCTGAATAACATTTATATGACTTTCTCTACCCATTATGTATCAGTACTTCTTACGAAATCTTATTATACTACTTTACATTAATCGAATTAAACCTTCTAAGAAATAGTTTCACAAGTTGTGAAGTTATAGAGAAAACCGAAGCTATAGTTATATGTTTAAAATCTACTCAGAAAAATTTATGGTGTTCTTGAAATGATATACTATTTTTGTTAAATTTCGAGAAAAACTGCATACCAACAGCATTTTAAGAAAACGCCAAAGGTTGAAAATTTCTGAACAATAACAACGGACATCTCAAAATAGTGTAATACAACAAAAACGTTATTCGAAAAAGTTACGTGTTTTAAGGCTATCAACATCGTCTGCGTTCTAGGTTTTAGTCTCTCTCTCTCTCTCTCTCTCTCTCTCTCTCTCTCTCTCTCTCTCTCTCTCTCTCTCTTTGTGCTTCCTTTCTTGTGCTTTTTTATTTTTATTTTTTTTCTTTATTTCTTTATTTATTTTTTAAAATTTTTTAAAGGAACCATTATCATAAAGAAAGGTGGGAAGGGATAAGAGTAGCGGGAAGGTAATTTCAGAAAGGAGCAAATGAGGTCTCTCTTTTTTTTTAATGATGGCAAGGTCATATTTGAAGTATCCAGGGCTTAAAGGGTGCTGTTCGCTGTTGTTGTTGTATTTTCCATCTCTTCGCACGTAAAAATTCCTTTAACTGAGGCAGCATCCAATCAGGTGACTGGTCCAAAGTTTGTAACCAAGTAATGGTGCACATTATCATCCAGAGAAGACAATTTTAAAGGGATTTGCACACCTTAGGAATATTTAAGTGCAATATATCCGTCTGTGAAGCCGTCCAACCACCAGGTACCCACGCTCTGCACTTTCCTAGAACCCAAGTCCATATCGCTCTTTTACCGGAACATTCCAGTACTCGATGTGGAAGAGAGTCTATTTCCTGACAAATTGGACAGCGTTGATCGATAGCCATCCGGTGACGGTTTGTCCGATGTGGGAAGGATTTCATTGACTATTTGTATGTTATCGCTATCCATTCCAAGTTTATCTGCGGGATGCTAAAGTACTTTCAAATGCTTTGCCAGGGTAGCTGTGGATATTTCAGCTCTACATGAGGGGTAACAACAGCAGATCGACGAAGAAAGGCATAAATCTCCTTCACCTTACAAAGGGTACCATCGTCCACTTTCTTTACCGGTAACTGGTCTAAACCGGAATAGGTGTTGCGTAACATCGGAGGTACCCCCTCACGTTCACCCCGACTCCAAAATGATTGGTGAGTGCGCTGTATCATTGTACCCACCGGGTCACCCTGATCCTTTAGGGCAAGCAGAATCATCTTCATCAGCAGGGCTTTCACGTTCAGGGCCACATCTCTTAATCCCCAGCCACCTTGTCCTTTAGGGAGACACAGTTGAGCCCGCGCAACACGATATAGCTTCCCACTCCAGAGAAAATAACCCAATAGCTGTTCTATCCTTTGGCAATGTTGTTTTGTCGGTGGAATCACACGCGCAAGAAACCAAATTCTGCTCAGCGTAAAGGTGTTACAGAACCATATTCGTTGAACCAAATTCAGCATCCTGGTTTTCTGGGTATACATCACTCGACGTAAAACATTAATACGGGAAGTCCAGTTGTATTCTCGCATATCCTCCTCTTTGTTACTGAAATAAATCCCCAGAATCTTTGTGCACTGCACAATCGGAATTCCTAAAGCTGTTGTGTCTGGATGTCGTGATCCAATCGGAAGTATCTCAGATTTACTCCTATTAAAAGTCATTCCTGTACTGGTCTCGTATTGCTGTAAGCATCCTTTCAGGCGAAGACAATCTTCGGGTGTGGTAACCACTACCGTAATATCATCGGCGTAAGCTCTCTCCACAATTCTCTGCCCATATATCTCAAGTCCAGTAAGGGTAGACTGCAACTGTTGTATCAGTGGATCAACATATAGGGCAAAAAGGATCATGGACATGGGGCAACCTTGTCGTACTGCGCGTTTGATGGGTATCCTCTCTGTTAAATATCCGTTACAGAGAATCTTGGAAGAAGCAAAATCATACAGGGCTTGGATAAGCTTGCAGAGCTTGTTAGGCAGTTTCACTGCGGCCAAACGTTTCCAAAGTCCTTCATGAACAACACTGTCGAAGGCTTTCTCGAGATCCAAGTTAAGTAAAGCAGCGGACTTGTGTTGTTGTGCACAGTGCAGAATGCAGCCTCTTAAGGTAGCTAACGTGGTGGAAATATTCACTCCTTGATACACTGCAGTCTGGAATTCACTTATCGTATAGGGTAGCAGTTTGGTCATCCGAGCACTGAGTATTTTTACAAACAACTTGTAATCATAGTTCAATAGAGTGATCGGTCGATAGTCCTGAGGAGTCTTGGGCTGAGTACATTTCGGAAGCTGGACTATTATTCCGTCTGAAAAGGTAGGCGGCAAGGGCTGCTCTATTGTCCACATTTCCTGGAAGACTTGATGAACTTCGTTCTGAATATAGGGCCAACAGTGTTTGTAGAACTCATATGGAAGGCCATCTGGTCCTGGGGAAGCATGTAATTTGGATCATTGGACTACTGCCAGTAACTCTGATCTGGAAAGTGATGGTGTATCATTCCGTAACTCTGCCGGGATATCTTGCACAAATTGTGACATGTATACCTCTAGGTTGTTGGAGCTGACAGCGGAATCGGAGAAGCGTTGTACGTATGAAGTCTGCTGTATTGCAAACTGTCTGCCAATTAACTTCCAGGTGCGTGACTAGCTGCCGGCAACCATGTTTTCGTTCCTTTGCCAGATGATAAAAGCTTGCCTTTTCCCCTCTAACGACTTCGTCCGAGTGGACTCTGGCTAAGGTTCCCTATAGCTCGTGTGTTTTGCGAGTTTTGGTGTGCTCTTTGACACCTTTCATGAGCTGTTGAACATTTTCTCCTTATTGCTGACGTAGGTGCAGCTCGTGCAGGACCTGAAGGTAAAAATCCATGGTTTCTCTCCTAGCCAGAGCTCGACGACAGGCAGCAGCCCGAAAGAACCACCGTAAGGCTGGTTTGGCTCTATGTACCCATATGAGGCCTTATTTGGTGCGAGCAGAAAGAAATTTAGCAATCTTGACCAGCAGTCCTGGAAATCAGTCATAACTTCCTCATCCCTAAACAACGAGCAGTTGAGTTGAGTCTCTACTGTAGATCGCTGCCCTACCTTCAAAGGCATGTACAAGTGCGTTATGGTCGCTAAATGCCATCGGGATTATTTCTATACGATGAAGTCGGGGTACCATTTCAGCCGTATTATACATACGATCCAGTCGCGACGCCGACGGGCCTCTCACAAAGGTAAACTGGTCGTTGGCACCATGCAAATGTTCCCAGGTATCCTTCAGGCGCATTTGTTCCACCAATTGCTGCAAGGTCGGACAGCCATTAAAGGCTCCACGTTGATCTTTCGGTGCCAATGTACAGTTAAAAGCGCCGACCAGCACGGAGCTTGCACCTGCTAGTATATGGGTCAGGAGTTCTTGCCGAAAAAATTGTTCTCGTTGTCGGCGATTTTGACTACCAGCAGGAGCGTAGATGTTCACGAGCGTAACGCCTTGATATCCTGCCGAAATGATTCTACCAGTGGAGTGGTATCCAAAGGTATGTAGCTGCAAGCCTTGACGGTAAACAATTGCCTTACCGGTGCCCTCAGGACCAATATTGGTCTCATAGTTGTAGCCAGACAAAATATCCATATTACAAATATTCACCTCTTGTAGAACACAAATATCTATGTCATTTTTTAGCAGGAAGTCCCGTAACAGTTGCTGTTTGGCCACCTGTCGCAGACCGTTAACATTCAGCCCATATTTGAACACTTATAGGCATTTAAAGGTCAGGGCGTGAAGTCTCAACAGTGCCAAGAGTAGATGATCGGGGTAGCAATCCAGAACCATACCAGCATCAATTATCACGGTCCGAGTTGGGGTCATCTTTAGTTAGTTTCGGTGAACGGAGTAAATCTTCATCCTCCTCGGTGTCATCCACCGCCGGGCGCTTGCCAGAGTCGACCTCTTTTACTTTTGTACGAGCAGTAAGACTACCTAATAGCTGGGGCGTCTCTGGTGGGTGCTGTCGTGTTGGGGCATCCTCCACTTCTATCCGCCAATGCTGGCGTCTTAGCCTGGGGTCTCGAGCCGACATCGAAGTCGAAAATTTCTGTCTAAGCTGGACGACCTCACTAGCCGAAACCTCATTGCATACTTCCATTTCTCCATCTAGATATCTCTCAGAAGGGGCAGGAACAGCAGACCTGTCGCACACCTCTTTGTTTGCAATCACTGGACTAGGGGGGCTGTCCACTTCTGCATTGTCGGACTCTATCGTAAACATGGAAATCTTCGGCGCCGTAGGAGAGACGGTCTCCTGTGGTAAATGTTGACCTCAGACGTTGACCTCAGACGGCTCCACTGCAGACGGAAGTGTCGTACTGGAGGACTGTTGTTGGACGACTGCACCAACACGCGTGCTATCACCCACCGCCTCTCGGAAGGTTACCGGTCGATGCCTGGGTGTCACGGGTAGTTTCGTAGCACAAAGGGGGCAGTCTGCTTTCAGGTGCGTCGTGTCATGACACAAATGACAAGCCTGGGGTTGACCGAGGTAACTGATGTTGACCAAATACGTATCAATCACCATACTAGCCGGTATGTTGCGTTTGAGCCCAATTTTTACAGCCTGCACTCCATTGTTAGCCGGGAGAAGATACTGAGTGCTCCATTTTTCTCTTCGGATGTCGTACACAGTGCCATATTTACTTATCGCCTGTGTTAACACTGCAAAAGGCACCTCCGAAGGCAGGTTAAACACTTGAACATTAACTGTTTGCTGGTCTCCAAGTGTAATGGTAACTTTGGTGATTTCTCCATAGGCATATACAAAGTTTTGCTCGTCTATAAAACGAGCAATCAGATTGTCATACAGAACTGCTGATATCAATTTAACATAGATAGTACATTCTCTGGTGTTGAACTCTAACGTATCCACTTGATCAGCTTGTAGTCCGATGAAGTTAACGAGCCACTGGTGGATTTCTAGTGCACTTGGTTTCGTAGCCGTAGTAGCAAACTGAATCTTCAGTGTATTCACACGTTTATACATTGCCATGGTTTCCGTTTTAGATTTACTGCACAGGTATTAACTTAACCAATTAAACAAAACTGCGCGCCGACACAGCACACGTGGTACAACCAGCGCGAACAAACAACTTTCGCTAGTTCAAACTGGTTCACTCACACGCGATAGCCAGCCGTCCGCTCTGGACGACAGACACTGGACCACTGACTCTTAAAGCTAGCCATTATACAAAATTACGCAAAATCCCTTCCAAACTAAGAGGGCTTCATGGCTATTCCCATAAAATTCAAGCTATACCTACCATAAATTTGACATGCAGCTATCTTAACCATGTGGTATTTTACTCAAAAAAGTGACCCCTTTTTCTAAGAAAACTGAAAATTTACACAAATCTTCGTCTCGCATTTTTAGAAGGTGTTGTACTTATACTAAATTTGGTATTTAATTCCCATATTTCGCTTTTGACGTATGCCTTTCATATACATACACACATATGCATATGGATGTCTTTTTCTACACTTTTTCATTATTAACATAAATAGAAACGTGTATTGCTGGTGCAAACTCGAAACAACCTTATGTGGAATATGATACATCCTCTACTTACTAGCAGAGAAAGTAAAGCTTAAACGACACCGAATGTTATAAAACATACACATCCTTTGGGGATATTTAGTTAACATTTTTGGTATCCATGACAGGTAAACAGTAATATCAAGCTTGCATAATACATGTATATTATATCACGGTGGTGAACAAAAATTACTGTGAAATTAAGCTATAATTTATTTTAGAGTAATGTTACGCCCAATTACGGTTTCAAAATATCCGTGCAAGTTGAGTGACGTTTGCGTGCAGAGAACAGAGAGAAGGGGGATGATAATGTTATCCATGATGTCAGCAAATACTACACATTTGTTTAGAGTGTTTTTAATATCCAGTTATTTCATAAATGATACAAGTTACAAATTTAATACCAATTTTAGGAATCACATCAGGCTTCTTTAAAATTACACTTACTACAAGTCTTTACAATGTGGTCTAATTTAACCCTCAAATGCGTAATGTTGCCATTTGTCAACAAAAATGTTTAGTGAAATTTATAATATTGTAACAGTGTTTCTTGTCATTTTCATATTATATTGGCATTTAACAATAAAATGAACCATTTGTGGCTATTTGTCATAAAGTACAATTGTATTTCAGTATTATAGTAGTTCCTTTTATTTGTTTTTCTAAAATCATAATTCATACAATTTTAGTCTGTCACCCCGTCATCACCCACGTGTACTATTTCACTTGTTATTTTACGTGGGCCCACCCCATCCTTTGCTACAGCCACATTTGATTGCAGTCGCTGGGATTAAACTCGCAACGTTCAGCTTTGAGAGGATACTCAGTCCGTTTCGTCTGGTCAATCAAACCTTAAATCTACAAGAGTTTTGCTCCAATAACTCAATGCACTATAGAATTGATTCTGGATTAATATTTTAAACTGTTAGAATATTGTTACGGTTTAGAAACTCTTTCTTGCTAAGTTCTTAAATGCCGCGTGAGTGTTTCTTTGAACAGGTTCGTCTACTGTCCCATTGACATACAATGTGACATAGTAACTTGTTACATGGCCATTTCTATGCTGACGACACGTACAGAAGCTTTAAATCATCGTGTTGAATCCCATTTGTGTACGGAGCGGGAAGGCACAGGTGGTTTCGTTGATTCCAGCGACAGCCTTTCCTTGGGCCACCAGGGGAATACTAGGTAGGTTAATTACACTTCTCGAAATTCCTGTCTCTCGATTTCATCTCGGCGGCGCACACCAAAGGAAGGTTAGGGTCAAGCTACCTCACATCACATTGCAGCCGGTACGTGCATCACAGACACCCAAGATCAGACTGCCTCGCGCGAATTTTGTGAATATGTGACAACAATCGGAGCGGCAAAGAATGAAGTTGATAGAACCTTCGTGAATGTTCTAGCTACCGGCAAGTTCGAGAAAAAGGTGCGTTTCTAGAAAATGTTGGATACGTCATTGCCGGTATACGGGCTCTCGGAATGCGAGAGTCAGTTTTTAGTTAGTCGTTGAGAGCGGAACAACACAGCTGCATGTGTACGGTCTTCGTGAGAGAACCGTCCCGTCGAAAGGAAGACAGAAGCAGTTTATACCTGTTGACTGATCGTGCTGTCAGTTATTTTTGTGAGACAAAGAGAGAACTGAGTCACAGACAATTTTGTATTAAGGTTGCGAGAAGACAATAGCTGTAATATCACGAACTACTGTAGACTGTGTTAACGTCAGTAAAAGGGGACTGTTATGCATTCAGTTACAAGAAAATAAAGAAAGAACAAAAAGAAATAACTGGATCGGACTTTTGTCATTTTCTCACAATATTTTCATGAATATAAAGTACATTATTCAATGTTTAAAAACCGGCGTTTTCTTAATACTCTACATATATTGTGACGCCGGGCTCGGTACATAACAATGGACGGACGGGGGCCGGGCTACTTCACTTTGATGTACGGAGAGGCAAGAGATAATGTACAAGCAGCTCAGCATCTATAGCGGGAGAGATATATGCATATACAATAAAACTATTAAGAATTAAAATAACAGCTTTAAACTCAAATAATCTTTCAACCAGCGTTATTTCTGAATATTACATGATAAAAACAACTGGTACATGCAGGGGATTCGAACCACCTCTGGAGAAGACGGATTACTTACGAATTGTGTGCTCGTTCCAGCTAAGCTATCTAAACTTCAGAAGAAAACATTCCGTTTAACATGTGAATGTTAAATACTTGGATAGAACCAAGCATAGGCCCTGATGTTTTCATGTCCTGTTATATGTTGTATATACTGGGTGTCCCAAAAAATACCGAAAACGCTTAGTATGTTGTGCGGGATATCAAAACTGATCTGTTTTCAAATAGGAACCCCTGTTATGTATAGTACTCCCTTTGTTATCTGCTCTTCCCTTTGTAAGTGCTGATTTTAACTTTAATGCATCGAATATTATTTATGCCTTAGAGTCAACAAGAAAATTAATTACCAAGCTCCTCAATAACGAAACCTGAGCGAGGAAATTATTTCAAGAAGCAGCAGAGATACTAGCTTTGCGATTTAAATAATTCAGTGTAATTAACTTGCTGAACTAAAGAGAGACTGCAGCAACAGAGAAAGTAAATAAAGACTGCAATTAATTATCCCCTTTTTAATGACAAACTTGTAAAGGCGGTAAAAGCTGAAATAGTTCATGCGCTTATTTGTTAACGCAGATCATGGTGCTTTTTATAAACCTTATAACGGGTATCAAATACCAAAGGTGAATGTATCAACGATTCACAAATATATTATTGACTACAATCAGATTTTCCAAAGCTTCAACTACTTGTTCCTGGTTTCTATTTTATCAATTCCATTGGGCAATATTTGCTACTACAAAGACGATAAAGGATGGCGTTAGCTCACAATAATAAATCGAGATTAACTACGTTGGTAAAGTTAAAGATGGAACTGACAAAAGCCAAAACTTCCAGCAATCTGTGACGTTTCAGCAAATTATTTATGCGGTATGAAAGATATTGTGACAAAAGTCCAATTCAAGTACTCCTTCTCACTATATTTTCTTCTAAAAGTTTAGCACAACAACACAGTTGCCCTTCACTGAAGTTAACACAGTCTACAGTGTTTCGTGATATTACAACTCACAACTCTTTTCTTTTCGTAAACTTGCTGCACTCCTTTCTGTCTTTCTTCACTTTCTCTGTTTATCAAACAGCTGACTTTGACGATACAATCACTCAACACTCGTAAACTGCTTCGCTATCTTCTCTCACAACGCGCTGATCCTCACACGTAGCTGACACACACAAGCACTAAAACTGAAAGCTGAATAATGCTGACTCCCGCCGCCTCGCCTCCTTAGATAGCGGAGATAACGTAACACGGTATTTTCTTCAATTTCTACAACTAAGCCGGCGGTCGAACACTTCTCGAATGATCTAGAAAATCCCTTTTGGTATTGCTGCTCTGTTGTAACGTGCTCACTAGTCGCGTAAGGCAGCCTGATCTTGAGCGCCCACAATTTATTGCGACAAAAAGGCAACTATTTGTGGGTTCTTTTAAATTTAATTTACACAGAAACCGTTGAATCTATTGAAATACGCCAATGGAAAAAGTTGCCATTGATTCAATTTTCTATGAATATAGCCATAAATCAAGAACCTGTAACCAATAATTCAGCCCGGTGAGGATACATTTTTTTGATACAAATATTTTTTTCTAGTAAGCTATAAACTTTTCGACATTTTTGTATTAGACTTTCTTGTTATTTATAACATGAGAAATTCGCTGTTGAAAAGAGCTGGTGAAAGTGACCACTCTTGTCTTATTCCTTTATTTGTTGTTATATTCTTTCCTTTCATTGATGTAATTCTCATAATTTTACTCTCGATATTAAATTGTTGAGAGTCAAAACTCAATAGAGAATAAAGTAGTACTCAAAATATCCATAGATTTAATTACTGAGAAGGAGTTCCAATTTTCTTTAAAGAACATGAAAAATAGAAGGATTCTAGGACCAAATGGAAGAAACTCAGAATTAATAAAGTAAGGAGGAATAAAATTAAATATAACACTATTTAATTTTATCAAAAAATACTGGAAAATGAATAGAATTCATAAAAGCTTGTGCGATGCACATTTATTAATTTATTTAAACAGGGAAAAATAAATTTGTGATAATAGAGGTATAAGTCTCCTTAATACAGGCTATAAGTTGTATACATAAAACATAAACAAACGTCTAAGTATAATTACAGAACCCTTATTACTACAAAACCAAATGAGACTTAGAAAAAGAACATCCTGCATAGATATACGAGATTTTCTATTAAAAACTATCAAAAAGAAAATATAATTTTAGAACAAATATGGCCTTTGTGAATTTAGAAAAGGTTTTGATAAGATAAGCAGGAATACACTTTGGCAAGTATTAGGCAAAAAAGGATATTCAGAACAATTGATAGATGTACTCAGAAATATATGTATGTTAACAAATAAGAATAAAACTAGTTTTAGGAAGTGGACAATTATCACAACATATGATAATTAATAATGGTTTAAGACAATGATGTAGTTTTTCTCCACTGTTATTTAACATTCATATGAACATTTATTTATTTAACATTATTTAAGATTTATATTCTTAGAAAATTAAAAGACGAAATATTATTAGGAATAAAAATAAATAAAAGTAATGCGTTAAGTATGCTACTCTTTGCAGATGGCACAATGTTAATACAAGACAGACAGGGTAAGCTGCAAAAAGTACGTGTGAGTTACAACATTTCATCCAGGATTATGTTTAAATGTGTCAGTAGAAAAGTCAAAGAATATGGCATTTATAGGAAGACAGAAACATCCAATGTTGTTAAATAATAAAGTGTTAGAACAGGCAGAAAGTTTTAATTAACTGGGCTGTAATGCAACCTTTAGGACAAAAAACGAAGAATTCTGTAGTAAACTGGGTAACTTCCAATATATTTATGTAATAATAGCTCATACCTTGAAAACAATCTAAAATTTTATAAGATAATGGCTTTACTATATCTGCTGGTAGTAAAAGAATTTACAAGGCAATGGAAAGTGATAAATAAGGAAATAACTATATTTTCGTTAAAAGAAAAGATGCACACGAATAGAGAAAAATGGAAAAGTCATTTGTGAAGAATGATAACTCTCGCATTTGATTACAGTGATACAAATATAAAACTTCTGGTTATACAACAATAGGAAGACCAATAGAAACATGAGGATGGAGCAGGAGAAATCTCTTAAACCATGAAGAGTTGACATAAAATTGTGTATTATTCAAGTATAAAACATTATCCGTCCGATGTTTCTGTTGCGAGATATTTTCCGCTCATCTTTTCTTTCTCTCGATCACCTTCTCTCGGTCTCTATCTTTCTTTCTCTCTCTCACACACGCATACACATATATTCCAATAGTGATAGTATAATACCAGAGATCAGAGCTATCTTCAACATTTTGACATGGAGGTAATATGCGCTGCTGCAACTATTAAAAACTGCCATCTTTTTTAGGTAAGGATGCAGATAATAAAGGTACACCTTTATCGATATTTGCACAAGGGAAACGAGGCATTTAAACGTAGATTATTGAAGAAGGGAGACGACAAATCTCAGGGTTAGTGGCTATACTCCACCATACATGATGCAATCACCACATCGAATTTTAGCATAGGTCTTCGAAATTACACCACCTCGCAATCCTCTCTTTGATCGAATTATCACCTAAATCCCAAGAGCGAGAGCTTTGGGAATCAAAGCTACATGTAAAACGGATGCGACCAAGGGAGCATGCAATTCCCGAGGGAATAATGAACCCGACGACGAGCCCCGGATGTTATTGCCACAGCTACGTCGCTATTTGGAATGTATCTAGGAGAGCGTGTAGCTGTAAAACAGGTAATTGGCTAGGCGTCCGCACTGGAGCTAGTGCTCTGTGATCTCAAAACGGTCGCCTGTAGATTATCAGGATGAAACAATGAACCGACACGCCATCCAAAAGAGCAAGGGACTTTTGAGTTTCGCTTTCCATTTACGAAACGTTAAAGTGATTCTGAGTGGAATATGCAATCTTTAACAAGGGTAACGAAGGATCTGGAACATTGTGTATGCTATTCTGTTGGTTCACTATAAAGAGGCACGTTCGAATGCCCCATCGCGATATAATGTATGGAGGTTTATGTAAAAATACTCTTCTTTTAAGTGTCTAACATTTTAGATACTTATTTGAACTCTTAACCCTCCGCTAGTTATACGTGCTGGCAAACACAGTTGTCAGATCGGGGTCTAGTAGACCCGAGCTACATTTTTGTTCTTCTATGCTTGTATTTATTTTTATCTTCTCTACTACGTATTGTAACTAGAGGAAGTACTTATTCCATCCAAAAATTTGATGTCGATATTCCACTGGAAACATGTGTTTAGAGGCCCATTGATTAAAACAAAGTGTACAAAAAGGTGTGTGTGTGTGTGTGTGCGTGCGTGCGTGCGTGCGTGCGTGCGCGTGTGCGTGTGCGTGTGCGTGTGCGTGTGCGTGTGCGTGTGCGTGTGCGTGTGCGTGTGCGTGTGCGTGTGCGTGTGCGTGTGCGTGTGCGTGTGCGTGTGTGTGTGTGTGTGTGTGTGAGAACATTGCAACTCTAAAACGAAAAGTCAGTTAAAAACCAAAGTTGGTATTTAAGTTTAATATCCTTCAAGGGTGCGACTCGAGGATTATGAAGAAAATTCCACCACCCTAAACTACACTCTACATGGAACATGTTTCTAAAAGTTTGATTTTCCCAAAAATGGCTCTAACCACTTTGATTAAACTGCCATATATTTAAGATATTTTTATGACAAATTAAACGTACATTTTGAATTTTCTGGCCCATGTAGGCCTGTCTACTCTTGATGAATTTTGCATAACTGGTAAACCGTAAGAGATAGACCAAGTCTTACTACACAGAAAATGCAGATCTCGTTAAAACAATTTATATAAAAATAATTTCGTTTTGTAGAGTGAACCATTTCGTAGATATTCCTTGTGATTTGTGTGAGTTTTTGAAACTTTCCTGAAATGGAAGGTGCTTATTCGCTTTTTTACTTTCTCTACTGGTAAGTAGGGGAAGTATTGTATTCCACCCAAAAATTCGAAGTCGAGATTTCACCGGAAATACATGTTTTGAGGCCCCCTGAATCCAAAAAAAGCATTTTTAGAAAAAGGTCAGTGTGTGTCTGTCAGTCTGTGGACAGCATAGCTCAAAAACGAAAAGTCGATTAAAAACCAAAGTTGGTATTTAAGTTTAATGTCGTTCAAGGATGTGACACGAAGATTTTGAAGAAAATAGCCCCACCCTAAACTACCCTTTACATGGAAAATTTTTCGAAAATTTTGATTTCCTTGAAAATGGCTCTAACGATTTTGATTAAAATGTCATATGTTGGAGATATTTTTATGACAAATGAAATGTATATCTTGAATTTTCTGGCTATAGCCCCTGTAGTCGTATTTACTCTGGACGACTTTTGCATAACTGGTAAACCGTTAGAGATAGACCAAATTATACTATACAAAAATGTAGATCTTGCTAAAATACACAATTTATGTCTCAATAAATTTTCTTGTAGGGTGAACCATTTCGGAGATATACCTTGTTATTTCGGAAAACTTGGAACTTTCGTGAAATGGGTCATCGTTGTTCACTTTTTTATATGTTACGTGTACAAAGAGAACGGAATCTCAAAGCTTTAAAAGATTTGACTATCGCACAAAGCCTACTGTATTCCAATATTCCCCTTGCACCTACAAGGAAATAAGCAATAAGATAATTTGTACAAATGTTTATTTTAACTAACACGAAGAAGATATAGGAATAAGAGTTTGTAAGAATGGTTAGTACAAGAGTAGAGAAAGTCATGTGAGTGCAACACATCAGATTTTTTTCCTTGCCTGTGCAAAGGAAACGGAACTTCAGAGCCTTCATATACTAGCTACCAGCTTTAAAAGAGTTAATCATTTCCCAAAGCCTACTGTATTCCCATATTCCTCTTGTGTCGGAATTTTGTCCCGCAAGAGTTCTTTTAAATGTCAGGAAATCTACTGACATGGCGCCGTCGCCTTTAAGCACACTTAAAACCCATCGGTCTGGGCCGGATATGAGCCCGCGACTTTGGGATCAGTAGGTCAGCGTCTAACCAACTGAGCCACACAGGCCGACATCTCTACAACTTTGTTAACAAGGAGAAGAAAATTGTGCACCTGTAGTAAAATTTATTTCACACTTGTTCACAACTAGCCGTGAATATTATCCTATAATTGTTTACAGCGTTGATGTAGTATTACTGACTAGCATCCTAGTGTTTCGGTTGCCAGTAAGAAATTATGATTTGACAAGAAATCTGTAGAAACATTGCTGGGGTAGCCATGAAGCAGGCGAGAGGTATGTTTTGAGATCTAAATTTTACTAAAAGGTGTTCTATGTGAAGGTCAGTCCGGGATGGAGAGTTTAATCGAAAGTAATTGTTGTATGTTGATTTTGACCTTAAATACCATGTTTGGTATTTTAGAGATCTTTCGTAACCGAGTTGTGCTGCCACGGACACACGCAAGCACGCACGCACGCGCACACCTACACACACATACACACAGGTCAAGCAGACACAGACGAACGTCTTTTCTAAAAATACTATTCGATTCAGAGGACCTCAAAATATGTATTTCCAGTGAAATAACGCTATCATATTTTTGGGAGGAATAGAGTACCTTCTATAACTACCATGTATGTAATAGAGAAAGTAAAAAGTAATTGCTGATTAATTGCAATAAAAATGTTGTAATTAAGAAACGAATTATATTTTTAGTAAACCGTATTATTGTATAAAATAAATAATTCAATTAAGAAGGCAAACGTTACACTCTGTAACAATTCCAGTATGATATCTTAAATAGTTTTTGAGATAATGGCTTGCGAAATAGCATTGGTGGTATAGAACATTTAACCCTTGTGATAAATTTGTCACACTGTGGTGACGTGACGTCGGAATGTTTTAAATTGCTAAGCTTTTTACTTAATTAAGGCTTCTTTGAGCATGAATTTGACATTTGACAAGTTTAACTGTTGCATGTATTTAAAACATTAAAAAAGAACTCTCTTGTGTAAAAACTTGAGACAAAAAAGCTTGTTTTCTAACGTTTTCACCTACCTGGAAATCATGAATGCTGTATTTACAAAAACCAGGTGCTCTCAGATACAGCAATGAATACCGACTCAGAAACAATATCAGGTATTTGAATTGAAATCACTGTCCCAAAAGCGTGCTTCTACTAGCTATTGTCAGTTTTTTCCGCACTGGTACAGTCCCTATTGTCACGCTGTTTCTTGGTTTCCAGTTTCTGTTCTGCTCCAGTAGTTCCCAGCTTTATCTTCATGATCCCTAACATACCTTCACGTGTCCCTCTAAGAATCCTGTCGTTCAACAATTATGTGGCGTCTAATAACTGTGCTGCAAGAGTTTTGTTTAAACTTAGTTTAGTAAGCTTATATCTTCCAGGACAGAGAATACATGCATTATTAACTGCCATACCTATTTACCAATCTAAAGCAAAGAGCAATCAGTCATCATCTTGTTCGGCGACCAGTATAATAAAGTGAACACTTGTGATCCAGACTGTCAATTTATATGCACCTATTGTTTCTGGTTTTGTTGATGCTATAAAACGCCCTTATCATGTTGCATAGATGAATGAACGATCACTTGTTTTTCTCAGGATACTAGAGTGAGCATGTTAATAAAAGCATAGGCTGCAAATCATACTGCTCTTTTGTTTTCTTGCATCAAATGCTTTTTTATTCGTTTGCGCTGTCTCGATACAGGTAAGCTGTTTTAATATTCGCTTTTTCAGCCAGTTCTACTCAAGTAAATTAGTTATCAAATGTTATATTTCTGTTGGTTCCTTCAATTGGCTTGCATAAACGAAGAGCTGCTTGTGTTGGTTCTTTCTTCCGCCAAAAGTCCAAGCCATCACGTAGGCAATTTGTTTGTGCACATAATTAAAGAAAGTATTTCTCGGCCAGGACCATTTGTTACAAACATGGACGAAATGTCTTTGTCATTTGATTTGAAAGCAGCAGTGTATAGCTACCAATTCCATTAACAATTGAATTTCTGAACGACCCGTACGTAGATATTTCAGCCGCATGGCACTAAGTATGTCAATTGGTCCATTTTATAATTATTCTGTCACCTCAGAGAAAAAATAGTCCCAAGGAGTCTTTTAATCCAGTAAGTTTTCGAGCCGTCTAACAGTACTCAAAGCAGGTCAGCGGCTTGGAGTGCGAACATTTCTCACTTTCCATCTTTGCCCAATTTATAATGATTTTTGGCATATCAATAGTCATTGCTGACTTCACCTTCTATTTCATTTGCAGCATTTTCTCTTCATTGCAAGTTTTCTGCCACTTCATCAGAATTACCGTTTACGATTTCTCTGTATCGGTATCATGTTCGCTTTCAATCACACATTAACTATCCACATTATTTCAAACGTCACGGATATCTTCATTCAACCATTCAAGCGCTTGACATTCAAATTCATGGTCAGACAATGGGAGGTTATAGCACGATTTGCCTCTTCACAGAGGCAATCACGCAACAGGTGACGTGACGTGTCAGACGTTCTCATATATAATGCAGGATATTGCTTCATATCTTTATATTACCTAAGAGACGTCACGTCATCAGTTCAGGGTTGATATCTCCTTAAACTTAGGCACATAATGATGTTAAGACGTCAGGTTGGAAGATAGAACAAATAGTCTAACACAGGTGGTCTCAACTCAATGTACTGTGACGTCATAATCTTGCCCCGACAGTTGAAAGCGGACAGAATGGATGGTTAAATGAGCCTTCCATTTTGTAGCCCTTCTGCCACTTCAGAGTATATACCGGTACTACATTCAATATTTACAATTGTATTCAATCCTGATTCACACGTGGAGCTTTTTCTACCCTTTTCCCTCTAATTACCTTTGCAGTTTTTGTAGTAATGTCCTTGTTATACAAAGCCAAAGAGTACATGTCAAATTCTCATATAAATGGCTTCTGTGACCAGGTTTACAGGTTTCATTAATGAGAAAAACTACTCCCACAGGTAAAATAGATCCAAACATGCTTAATATGTGAACAACGTGTTGTGCAATCGTGGAAATTTGGACTGCGGAATTTTTAAGTTTAAATTTGAAGTTCTCAATCAAGCTTCTTTTGTGAAGAAGGTACTTCTTCGTTTCCCGATAATATTGCAAGCAAGAAGTTCCAATTGAAACTCGTTTTTACTTTCTCTACTGGTGAGTAGGGGAAGTATTGTATTCCACCCAAAAATTCGATATCGAGATTTCACTGGAAATATATGTTTTGAGACCCACTGAACCCAAAAAAAAGCATTGTTAAGAAAGGTCCGTGTGTGTGAGTGTGTCTGAGTGTCTGTGCGTCTGTCTGTGGACAGCATAACTCAAAAACGAAAAGTCGGTTAAAAACTAAAGTTGGTATTTAAGTTTAATGTCTTTCAAGGATGTGACACGAAGATTTTGAAGAAAATTCCTCCGCCCTAAACTACTCCTTACATGGAAAATTTTTGAAAGTTTTGATTTTCTCGAAAATAGCTCTAATAAGTTTGATTAAAATTCCATATGTTTGAGGTATTTCTATGACAAATGAAATGTACATCTTGGATTTTCTGGCTATAGCCCATGAAGTCCTATTTACTCTGGATGATTTTTGGATAACTGGTAAACTGTAAGAGATGGACAAAATCTTACTATACAAAAAATGTAGATCTTGCTAAAACAAATTCATGTCTAAATAATTTTTTAATGAGTGAACCATTTCGGAGATATTCCTGGTTATTTGTGTGAGTTTTGGAGAACTTGTACTTCTGTCAAATGGAACATCGCTGTACATTTTTTTATATGTTAACCGTACAAAGGGAACGAAATTTGAAAGCTTTCAAAGATATGACTATCGCTCAAAGCCTACTCCATATTCCCCTTGCACCTACAAGGAAATAAACAATAGGATAATTTCTGCAAATGTTTATCTCATCTAACACGAAGCAGATATGGGAATAAATAAGAGTTTGTAGGAATAGTTAGTACAAAAGTAGAGAAAGTCGCATGATACTACATATGTATATGGGTCTATAGTTTGTGTTATATGTTTGTTGTTGTTCTTTCCTGACGTAATAATTAATAGGTTTGTATGTGGTAAGACCTTTCTTGCTTTTAACGTTACTTACAAGGCAAGATCTCAATTTATTACATGTTTACTGTTTATTATTTCGTGTTCTAACTCACCTGATCTTTGCATGAAACTCTTGTCTGCAGGAGTTGGTGATGGAAATGCTACTATTACCTCCTATGCAATGACAGGAGTTAATCCTTTTATGCCATTGACTTATTTTGATTGATGATTTGTAACACTCTTGAGTTACAGATGCGCTGGATACATTACAGTTTACTTTTCTCATGTACATTTTAGAATACATTGGATACTTCTCGGCGGCGCCGTGGCCAAGCGGTTAGCGTGCTCGCCTACCACCTAGGCGGCCCGGGTTCGATCCCAGGGACCCGCATGTGGTATTCGTGATGGACGAAGCGGCCTCAGGGCGGGTTTTCTCCGGGTTCGCCGGTTTCCCCTGCTATCTCATTCCACCGGTGCTCCATCTTCATTCCATGTTTCATCAGTGTCACGCCTGCGGTGCCGTAGTAGTAAAAGCGGGCGTTAAACACAACAACAACATTGGATACTTTTCGCTATATTTCGAAGCGTTGTAATTTATTTATCGGAAAAATAAGACGGTCATCTTCCTAAATCCTCTGTTTCACACTCTTACGAGGCCTTGCAAAGGAAAACTATCTTAATGCTAAGTGTACAAATAAAAATGATGAATTTACAATTTAAAAAGCATTAAAAATGACCACCTCTATTGATGAGTGATATATTTAGGCAGGCGAGAAGCAGTCTCCTTCATCTACTCTACTGAGTTGATGGAAAGTGTTCTAAGTCATATATCTTTATTAGACCTTGTATCTCAGGAGCAGCTCGGTATTTCATGCTCGTAAGTGCATATGGGGCTGGAGAATAAAACTGCAGAAGGAAAAGAGAGGATTCTTAGAAAAGTTGAAACGTTCATTACCATTGTTTGCATCTGCATATTTTCCTGAAGTGATAAAAGATGCATTTTAAAATTTTATACCTCCGTTTTTCCTTCCACACTGCTTTATTTCACCAGTTTTATGTACCCAAGGTAGAAACTTGTTTGTTAGTTTATGTGTGTGATAAAATGGGAATATGGAACCTGTCAATCGTCGGAAAAGAGCGTGTACGTTGGGCATAACAAGGAAAAGAAGGGACTTCTCTCAACATCAGCTGCTCCTTAAAACGTTACGGCCCATTAAACAGAAGCATCCATAAGGTTATAGCTCTCGTTATACTACCAAATTATTGTAATTTTAAAAACCGTTGTCTTTCAAGAGGGGGCGTTATACCTGTTTGAAATTCTACTGTTACAGCTGCAGCTAATATTCGTTGCTAGCAGTATTAACATTATTATGGGGGAAAAAGTTATGTCGTTTACGGTTAAAGCTTGACACCGGAATTATTGACGTGTGAGATTTATAATGTGCTTAGCAAGTTACAGGAAGATAGGTAAATTGTCATAATTAATATCCGCATCTTGAAAACAATGCATAATATAACAGTTATAGTCTTAGAGAATCTAAAGAAGCTTTATTCTGCATTACGTTTCTTTTTGGTAGTGTTTAACGCCTGCTTTTACTATATGCGGCTCCTTGATTGTCCGTGATACGTTTATGAGGACCAGTTCCTTGGCCTGTGTCTTACACTGCACTCAATTCGATTACCGTGACGTTTGGTTGAGGCCCGTTTACCTAATAATATGCCAAACTCGATAAACTTTATCCAGGAAACAGCTTCCTCCTACACACACACACGCACGCACGCACCCACTTCTTTACCCTTTTTCTACTCCTGCAGTACCTTAACTTTATCTGTAGTAATTCCACGAGACGGTTTCATATGACAATTCTCAATCGAGAAACATGAGAAAAGTTATCCCAAATAAGAAAATTAGAGTGGTATTCTTTAGATTACTCTACGTAATAATAATTAATTTATTTAATGCTATATAATGTTATTCATTTAAAAATAAACAACTTATAACTTACAGTAACATTCATACATTTTAAATAGCATCTATTTTCACAGCCAGTAGTAAAATTAATCCAGAAGACTGTAAAATAAATATTTTATGTTTTAACGACGCTGTCAATTGCCAGGATCACATCGGCGTCACCGGTGTGCCGGAATTTCGCCCCACAGGAGTTCTTCTACAAGCCAGTAAATCTACTGACATGGAGCTGTCGTTTTTAAGTGCACTTAAAAACCGTCTATCTGGACCGGGTTTGAACCCGCGACCTTGGGATCAGCAGACCAGCATCTAACCAACTGATCCAGCCAGTAGGCTGTGAGAACAATAACAATAATTTTAGTGTCTAATCCAGGGAAATGAGGAATTAGATATATGATGAATGTAAATGAAGGAACTTGCGTTAATGGTCTATTCATTAAAGGTAGTTCTGATCTATTAACAATTACAGTTGTTAAAGATATTTTTGAATTCGACTCTTCCATTAAAATATCGCTATCCTCACCAGAATAATTGTCAAAGCTTTTGTTTGCCGTTTTAATGACTTGGTAATTGTTATTACTGCGCAGAGTACTTCAAATGTTCAGAAATGTAAGAAACTTTTTAGGTTGGCGGAACCGCAAAGAGAAGGTGACAATAGCACGACCAAGAAGTGATAATCCGGCATGAGTTGAATAGTCCAGGCACTTCTACTCTCCAACTGAGGAAATCCATAGTGACAGACTTTCATTATGTAATTCTATTGGCTATTTTACAGTTACACAATTCATGGCCATATATAAAAACCTGGCGGGTGACGTGCCCTTGTACCATACAAACTGAAGCAGAATCAATAGTCATGTATGCATGTATGCATGCGGAGCTGCTTAGTTTTTGCTTATCTACATTATCTTTGTGCATGCACATCGCGATCCCAATTAATATTTCATCATTTCAGTAGTGCACCACTATTCATATGGACGCAGTAAAACCACAACAAAATACTTTTGCCAGTAACGATTTTCTGCCCTCTATGTCCTTGTATTTCGTGTCTGGTAAAGAGAATAAGGCTCTGCCTAGCAGCATAGAGAGTTCTGGTTCATTAAAGCCAGAACGAAAGGAAATGTTTGGATATTACATAGTGACGTCGAGGGTTGATTTATTTTATTTTTAAGGGGGCTGTACTTTTGAAAAGATTTCATTTTTCCCAAAATCCTTTGTTTTCTTTTTTTTCCCTCTGAAAATTGTAATACTGTGTCTTTCTGTATTATAAAGGGTCTTTCAACAAGAGTATCCTATCTTTACCATGTGATAGCTTCCGTTGTTATTGAGTTACAGCAGTCATTTTTAAGTGTGGTTACAATTGTTATTGAGAAATAGCCATGGAATGTTTCAGCATTCAGCAACATATAGGAATTGTGAAAATTTACGAGATCAAAATGGATCATCTGTTCGCCAAACCTTCCGTGTATTGCGTGAAGTTTACAGTGGGCATATTCGCGAGAGTGTACGCGAGAGCGGAAACAAATCAATTATTGGCCGAGCTCAAGAATTGGGGCTTTCACCGACCACAACTTGGAGAATTCTGCATCTGGACTTTAAGTTTTACGCCTACAAAATGGTGTTAACTCAAGAACTTGGAATTTTTGTCGAAAAATAATTTTCAGTGGCGAAGCCCACTTTTAGATGGATGGTTTTGTTAAACAAAATTGCCACGATTGGAGCAATCACAATCCAATGCAGATTCAAGAACGACCACTTCATCCCCAAAAGGTTACTGTGTGGTGTGGATTTTGGTATGGTGGAATTATTGGTCCATATTTTTCCAAGTCAAGTATGGAGAAGCTCTGTCAATGTAGAAAGATATGGTATGGATCTCATAAACATCTGATTCCACATGCCATACTGCTCTCGAAACAATCCAACTTTTGAAGAAGTTCAGACGTTTATTCATTTCCCGTGGTGGTGATGATGTTAGCTGACCCCCGAGATTCAACACTGCTGGATTACCTCTTGTGGGGTTATGCTAAATTTCGAGTTTATGCCACCAAGCCAGAAACAGTAAATGATCTTATGAATAACATGACGCGTAATTAGTGAAGTTGGGTCTAGTTTACGTTCTTCTGTCTTTGAAAATCGAGTCAACCGTATACGCGCAACCCAACAAAGTGGCGACGGTCACTTAACTGATGTTCTCTTCCACAGGTAATGACATGAATTATCTACCAAATAAAAAAATAAATAAACCTTTATCATTCATAGAACGTGTTTTATGTAAGTTCAAAGAAAGGACGCTCTTGTTGAAAGACCCTTTAGAAGGAGGTGTTCAGGAGTTTCTGTTGGCTTTATATAGGCGCCAAGCAAGGAGCGTTTCCGTCAGAGTTGCGTAGCCTGGAATTTTTTCCTGAAGTTCCCATGTCCAGTGATTATAGTCATTAGTTCCCTTAATTGTTTAAGGATCCTTAAAACTTGCGCTTTAATTAGATATTTATATTATGTTTTGACTATGGGTTTTTTTAATTTTTAGCTAGGGAAGTTCTTCCATCGGTGTGTCTGTTTCTTGTTAGTTTCATTAGCATAGTACAGCTAAAATAGTTATAGTTATTAGTAAGGCATCATCATCATCTGATACAAATTTAAGGCCACTCCACTACATATTTGGTCATTAGTAGGCTGAGGATTTCGTAACCTCTAATGCCAGAACGAACAGAAATTAGATTGCGCTCTGCAGCTGTCTTAGTGCCGTCGAAGGTTCCACCCCTACCCCCACTCCCGGTACAGTCTGTGCGCATATACATTGCACCTTGTCCTGCTGTCTTCAAGTGCCGATTCCGTGTCACTTTCTCTGGTCACAGTAATAGGTACATACGTGGTTATATGCAGAAATACAATGTGCTTAAAACACGCAAAGAAAAGGTACAGAAATATATTAAAGAATTTGGTTCACAGTATTTAACTATTAATGGTGATATAATACAAATAAAACTGTCATTCAGAAATAGAAGGGAACAAACCCTTTAACAATGTGCAATATTGTCGTAGTAAACCACATTGCCAACAGGCACATTAGAAATAAGAAGCTTTCAGAAAAAGGCGAGAATGCGATGGGGAACTTTCTTGAAAATCTTCAGCTACCATTTTTGGAAGATGCTGGACTAAGTTACATTGTTCGGATACTCACATAAGACCTTTTTCCGGATTTAGGGAACATCAAAATGCTTTTTCGTTGAAATCTCGATATCGTATTTTTAGGCATACTTCCCACGCCTACTAAGTAGTACAGCACTTAAAAAGTGAGAGCCGAATTAATTCGAAAGATTAATATGGTGCTAGCAGCAGGTGATCATTTTATTACACTTATGACGATATCGCTTTTTTCTATTACTTGAATTAGTTTTTTTATTAATTGAATCATTTTAAAGTTTCTTATTTATCGTTGCGCATTCTGCTGACAGTCTGCTACATGAGACTCCGTTAAATAAATAAAGTAAAGGTAAAGGTGAAGGTGACGATGATTTCTTTATTATTTTGTTATTTAACGACGCTGTCAATTGCCAGGATCACATCAGCGTCGCCGGTGTGCCGGAATTTTGTCCCGCAGGAGTTCTTTTACATGCCAGTAAATCTAATGACATGGAGCTGTCGTTTTTAAACACACTTAAAAACCATCGGCCTGGGCCGGGTTTGAACCCACAACCTTGGGATCAGTAGGCCAGCGTCTAACCAACTGAGCCACCCAGGCCGACTATGGACAAATAGTTAGGTACCTACCCCATTTGAATCCCTTAGCTAAGGCAAATGCTTTAATAAAGTTGACTTCATTGATAATACCCGACTCCTCCTGGTGTTGATATACAGAACTGGAAACAGTTTGCCTACATCATCTTGATATTCCAACGCTGTATGAGGAGGATATCGTTCACAGATTTTGTGCGTCACTATTCGCTTTCTATAATTTAGTACGAAGTTAGGCTATGGAAACAACTTGCCTCTTCCCTCTTTCTGAATGCGATGTTATGTTAACGTTTAATCAGTTGCAAATATCAATATCATCCAAATAATTTTCCCTTCATTCCGCTTCCTTATCTTTTTGGTTTGCTTATAGGTCCCCCCGGTCCCAGAGAGTCGCTTGATCGAGGGGTCATTCATCATCTTCTCTGGTCAACTCTATAGCGGGACAGCACTTCCGTGTGCTTCTGGGGCCTATAGCCTCCTGTGGTTTCTTCATAGCTTCCTCTTGGGAAGCAATAGATCTGAAATGCGCCAGGTGTCCCCCTCCGCTGCATATGCTCTACCCTAAGGGGAGATTAAAGTCCCTATCACACTTCACGATAAACTCACTAACTTCATGACCCTTTACCCTAAAGTATTTAAGATATGATATCCAAAAGTTGATGTTTCCAAGGTTGGAAGGGGCGTAAAATCCTTAGCAAGACCTCTTCGGAAAGGAAGTAAATTCGATGGTCCCCTGTCGTAGATTTACGGTGCGTAAAAGAATCTCAAGACTAAAATACTCCTCTCAGCAAAATTAAGCGTCTTTTACTCTGAATGGAACGCTGAGAACACAGCAGTTAAAAAGCTTCCATAAATAAATACTCAATTTCAATGTAAAGCTTTACAGAATGTTCATTGATCTAGTTTTATTCAATGGGTTTGTTAAGGAAGGAGTATTATTTTCTTAATTATATCTTATTTTGATTAAAATTTATCAGCATTAATCTTGTTTAAAAAGTAGTCCAACCATGCTATTAACACCAAAAGGATGCCTAGTAGCACTTGCAAATTGGCTTATCAGCCTAAAATGAAATTAGTTGTCTTAAAGATTACTGAGAAGAAGAGTATTTATACCAGATAAATGTCATTCTTAGACAAACTTGTTCAAGGCAAAATGGAGAATACAATCTGCAAAGAAAGAAGCTACAATTAATCTAATATTAGTATCAATTTATAAAGAAAACCTCCTCTTAAAGTTAGCCATTCTTTCCAAAGTGAGTAAGAGTTATGATTTACTTATTTTTTTTAGTGGAGTGCTGCAGAATTCGCAGTAAAACAATTGTAGGTATACTACCATTTTTAAAACTGTATCTCTCTCTCTCTCTCTTTCTCTCTGTATGTCTGCCTACATTTCTTTGTTGTGGATGCCACACTTCAAGAAGGAAACCTTATTTCTGGTTAAATATGAGCGATATCAAGATTTAATTTGTAACCATAAGCACTATTGCTCAATTATTCACTATCATCGCCCCAGGAGAGAGAATATTTATACTATTGCACGCGGTTCAGCGATTCCTATATCTACAACGTCAGTTACATAGATAAACCCCACATGTATTGCATCTGTTTACGCATGTGCGCACACAAATTGCATGAATTGCTATGGGAGCCGAAGCAATGCCAAACAATTCTGTTTACTCAGCATCAAATGCATCAGCTTGGAATATTATGTAGATGTTGTGCAATTGCACAGCAACCCAGTTTCGGTATTCGTAATGTACGCGAATGCTCAGAAATTGTACTTTGTCTCAAATATATTGCATTTGTAGGTCTTACTATTTTACAGAAGCTCATGAACTTAAAACATAAGTAACTCACAGCTCTGAAATGTTGGTACAAAGAGCGCTGATGAAAATCTCACTGCACGTCACGTCTGTCACGTTATTTATCATTTTGCAGAGCCAAGACCTTTTTTATTCGTTGCTTTAGGTCAAGGAGCAAGGATATGCCACTCCTTTTGCTAAATAACCTTAACCAGTAACCAAACAAGGGTTACAAATGGCGTAGAAACGAAATATAGTTTACGCTAAAAGATAGAGTGAATGCATTCAGTTTGTCTTACAGACCTCTTATGACTGACCGCTATAACTATGGGCTAGTACAGAACACGCTTTTGAAGAGGTTAAAGTGTAAGGGGAAAACTTCTGTTAGTGGTGAAGCTCACACCTCAAAAGGCTTCAGAAATCGATACAAAGTCCACCGGTAAATGGAACCAATAGGAGATAATGCTAACTCGAGTTACAGCACATTTACTTAATGAGTACATACCAGCAAAACAAAGAGTACATCAAGGCCAGTACACGAAACGCACCAATACTTTTGCACTTTTTGTAGTGTTGTTTATGTAATGTTGACAGAAGTTTATCATCTACGATCCACCCTATCTTGGATCAGTCAATTTTTTATTGGTTTGAATGCCCACCACAACATACACATTAGCCTATCAACAAAACTCAGGTCTAGGTGAGCGACGAAAGCGAGGAGTATGAAGATATTTACCCTGAATGGCTGGAAGGCATGCTTCACACCAAACGTCCACGCCATTCCATTGATGAATCTGCCTCGTTTCTAAGCTAAATAGTGTGATTAATGTTGTTATAATCAGTATTGGTTACATTTTGTTAGCTACATTTTGCCCCGTCAGTTTGGTACCGCTTTGCCTACCTCTGTTAGCAGTGGCCATGCAAGCGAGCAGCTTTTGTTTGTGTTGCTTAGGTTATGCTAATAACAGAGATTGTTTTACAAATAAAATGGTGGTAAGCTTCACTTTTACCTTTACTTACAGTTATAGAATGTGCGTTGTGGCATTAACGACGCAGAATAACTTCACTCGTGTAGCATTCCCACTAATACCTACTTGTTCCTCTGTGCCTATTTTTTGTCATTTGTCACAAGAGAAACAACTGTTTTGACTCTAACCAACAGTTTCTTTTAATAGATCAGTGGTCAAGAAAGTTATAGCCTCAAACCGGGAGATAAAGAGCTAGATAAATCCGGACTTCTTCGGTGCCTGTCGTTTTTGTGTCAGGAAGCTATCATATTTCTTAATATTCTTTTGTAAATGTCCAGTGTAACGTTCCCGTTATTACCAAATAAATCACACAGTAATGGGAGGTTCATATTCTTGAACCGAGATTCCAAGCTTTCTAACTGGCGCCACTCTGATATACAGTTGCTTAGCACCATCTTAGATACACACAAAACTGTTTTGTTTAATCTACTTGAAATGTAAAGGACGAAAACAACGCTACCAACTGCCCTACAGTTTTATAAATATATTCAAAGATAAAATTAACAGTTGCAGCTGATATAAAATGATATAAATGATATATAACTCTGATATAAAATGTTTCAATAAGTAGTAAACGTAATCAAAATTAAACTGGCGTAACGTAAATAAAACGAGGAGCTGAAATTATTGAATTTAACACTTCAAAACGCTCAAATAAACTCTAGAAATATAATACAATACAGAGTGATTAATTTACAGCAACACACTTCTTTATTTAATTATCCGGATGGAAATTCACTTAAATGCGCAGCATTAACTTCAGATTTACTAGAATGTTCAGTAGTTTCGACTCCCTATAAGGAGATGCGCATATGTTTGTTTATTCCTTGTTTGTGTCTTTTGTCTTATTGTTGGCTGGTTTTAGGCCAACACTCAAGGTAACTAGAGAAAGAAGGTAGGCCACTCCGGCACAATTGCTGCCATTGGTTGCAAGCAACATACGTCACACGGAGGTCTCAGAGCGCGCGCAGTTCAGACGGCAATAGAAAGTGAGCGCTTCAAACCCGTTTCGACATATACCATTTAAAGCATTGACTGAGAGTTCCAGTGCGTAAACACTTAAGCATTAATTAATAAAGCGTAGAAAAATACAGTGATATTTGATAGAAAAGATACCTTAACTGAAAACACATTAGAAACGTTCGTCAATACATTCTACTAATTACAAACCAATTTTACCACCGCCACCGAAACTACTATCAAAATACGAAGTAACAAATTATTGTTTGATCTTAAAAGTAGACTTACATTTGGTCATGTTGTTGCAGAAGAAGTAGCTGACGCCCACTGCTGACACTTCCTCGCGTTCGTTTTTGTCATACTTACAGCTTTTAGTTTGTTATTTAAATGCCGTATCCTAATGAAAGTGTGGGTCCTGACGTATAGGGAAACAATTCTTTCATCCAATTCAAGAAATTTAGAGCAAATCATGCCAGTAAGCGCTTTCATCACTCCAGCACCTTTTGAAACATTAAAGCCATGGAATCCCGCAAATATAACTTCAAATTCCTTCACTTTTTGGTACCACTGTTCAGTGTCGGCCGAACAAGTTCCCCAAGTTAAAGACATTATTTAAAATATTGTTCTGTGATTTGTCGAAATAATTGTATAGGCGTGACTTCAAGATGTGTTTTCCAGAAAATACGAAATTTTCTGACTGAGAAATTAGTGCGTTAACAAGTACCACAAAATGCATCTCATAGGGCAATTCGGCACGTTTTGTTATGCTACTTCGTGCCATTTTAAATGCACCATGGCTGAGACAGAATGACTCCAACCCTTTTAAGATAAACAGAAAGATAAAAGGAAGCGAAATACAATGACCTTTGTTTTGTCAAAGAGTGTGCACCGCCTTATCCCAAACCGTACTGAAATTTAGGTATAACATGAACGAAAGGCTAATGACCCTTCCTGTATAGCTATGCAGTGCTTCTTTCACATTCGGGAAATACGGACAATATTTTCTTTCCCATTTTAAAGAAAAGGAGCAATCGGCCCTGCTGTAATAACCTTGCAGTTATACAATACTTTGATGATATTTCACAAATAAACGTAATTTGCAATTAATCACACTATTTTACAGCCTCAAATCAGACTTTCTCTAGTTTTGATCACTGAGGTCATCTATGAAAACGCGCAATATGTATAACTAAAATTATGTATAGTTGTTTAATGTATTAAAATATGCACAGCGTATATTTCAATGATAAAAATCTTATGTGCTATATATAAATGATTTTCTTTGCTCACTCTTGCGCAAAGTATTCTTACCAAGGCTTATCCTTCTATATATTCATGTTAACAGAGATAAAATTTCATTATACATTATAAAGGATTCATAGGTGAAAGCGATAGGCAAAGCTTCTCCCCCACCCCCCCCCCCTCTCTCTCTCTCTCTCTCTCTCTCTCTCTCTCTTCATGTCAAATATATTGCTATTTCCAAAAATGATAGCTGTCGTAATTGTGTTATTTATTTCATTTTCCTCTGAGCTGCATTTTCATATTGTTGAAAACGAGTGGCCACACAGCTATTCTTAGAACAGCTGTCAATAAAATACTGTCTTAATAGGGAAAGAATGTCAGTATCACATTCTGTTTTCGTTTATTACATTATTAAAAGGCCTTTTAGTAAGGGCTGCGTTGCAATTATAACCTAAATCCTAAAGAAAGTGAAAAAAGCGTGTTGAGAGCTCTTAACAAAGTAATAATTGCACGATTATGTGGCACACTGTTGTTCCTTCCTCCTACAGATAATTTTCATTTATGTTTTACGAAATATTACACAATGAGAGCTTTGTTTTTGTTCAATTAAAACGCCTGCGTTGACATCTCATGTCAGAAAACAAGGAAAGTAGAGTAGAGATACTTAGATAGTACGATGGGATTTGAATTATATCGTAAAATGTAAGCTGCACGTGTGAATATCGGTACTACGTGACTCCCTTGTGACGTCATCATCAGACAGCTCTATGAAGAGCAATTGCGCGGGAAGCGGGAAGAGGCCCCCCTGGAGAAAGACCAGCACTTTTGGCAGCTCTGACACATTGGGTAAGTGTACCCGATCTAATGCGACAAACGTCTGAAAGACTTCTGGGGTGACCTCTCCAATAGTGTCCTTTTGTCAACTACAACCGAAATGTAGGATGTTTGGCTTTCCCATTCATCTAACATTCAGTTGTTTCCAATTCGTTTACCAACGCCAATAACGCGTTTCTTTCGAGAGGATTGCCAACACCAAATTTTCTCTGGTATGACCTTAAAGTAGCTGGAATTGAATTCATAATCCAGTATTGTTTCACAAGGAAGAACTATTATGTTGTTGTAGTGTTTAACGCCCGCTTTTACTACTACGGCACCGCAGGCGGTGACACTGATGATACATGGAATGAAGATGGAGCACCGGTGGAATGAGATGGCGGGGGAAACCGGAGCACCCGGAGAAAACCCGCCCAGACGCCGCTTCGTCCACCACGAATACCACATGCGGGTCCCTGGGATCGAACCCGGGCCGCCTAGGTGGTAGGCGAGCGCGCTAACCCCTCGGCCACGGCGCCGCCGAAGAACTATTAATTTAATGTGTACTCCAATTTCCGTGACTAGTACAAAACAGCTGACGTTAAAAACAGCGCATTTAGGGAATTGCCAACCGAATAAATTAAAGAAGTGTCAGTTCTACACAAATCATTATTCAGTAGGTACTCATGTCCAATGTTATGAGAACCCTGTGAACAGAATTACAAGTTGAAGCATTTAGTAATTTATATTCATCTTAACCCTTAACCCTTAACTTGATTTCGTCTATGTAAAATGCATAAAATGGAAAAAAAAAAAAACTCCAAACAAAATTGGGCTTTACCTCCGAAATTTGAACTAAAAATATTGTGAGATTTGAAAAGAGTGTTCCTTTGTTCATAAAATAGCTAAATAGTTACGTTTAAGTCATATTGTGAACGTAGCAACATGAAAGGACCTATGTCTTGCCACTACCTATACTGCATAAAACCAAAATTTAAGCATAATTAAGCATCATCGACCTGGTCCACAACTGAAGCCCTAAATGCACAAGCCAGGAGGACTAGGCAACAAAAAGAAGCGAGTAGTATATGTATTTGCACCAGAAAAGTGGATTCACTCGCTCTATTGATGGCGACGCCATTTGGTAGTCACAGACGATGTACATCCCCCCCCCCCTTTCTGTCGGACATTCAAACATTTCCATCACTGTCTATTGTTCGTAATTCGAATTACCTTCCGGAAAAAGGAGCCTTTGCAGATTATATAGCGGAGGAAATGGTCTGTAATCACAGTGGAAATATTATGGGATATGCTCTGGAAAATCACCAGCGTGAATAATGCAGCACGTTCACTTTTTTTTTACATTTTACATTTTTCAAGAATACACTCTAAGTGTATAAATTTAATTTTTCGAGTTCATGACCTGCATACCTCACATTTAATACTAAAAGCTCTTTTACATAGTCATTTCTCTATGAGCCTAAGATAAAGTACACAAGGTTCTTAGCATTGATGTATGAATGCATTGAGTGTGCAAGGTTTAAGGATCCGTCGACAACTAGCTTATAAGGGCCCGAGAATGAATGTTCGTTCTGTCCTTTAATATAATTTAAGAAATATCCAAATATAACCATACAACAGTAACATTTTTACAATTAAAACTAAAGTGCCAATACTAAATTTCAAATCTAATAGATTTAATGTGCTATACAGGGCGTTGGGAGTGTCTGCAGACTTTAACGGCGACTTTTTGATGTTAAGCTGAAACATAAGTTTCTTTACCATTTTGCTCTGCAGTGCCTGGTTTCATAGGTACAAAAATGAAATTGGTCGAATTTTTATTGCCAATATGTCACTACTCGTTTATCATTAATTCTACAATTAGCATAAAGAGGTGGAGATTCAGAAGACCAGTGTCCATTTTCCATTTCTGCTATATGAGCAGTGTAGTCACAAAATTATATTAAATAATTGCATTTCACACTGTCTATTGCATAGGCTTGGCAATTGCACAACTTTGCCGTGCCGTAAAGCGGAAGGTCAGGGCTATTAAGAGTATACACTGCCTGCTCCGTTGTCAAGATAAAAGAATACCACTCCTCCCTACGTAACTTGCAGTAGCTGATGATAAATACACAGATGCATGGCAAAACCAGATTTCGAGTCATGGTCTAATTTGAACTTTCACTCATTGTAGCTATAAACGTGTGCATTTAATAGGAGCAAAACATTCCCTTGTTCAGTTCTACTCTGTTGCAAAACTGTGCAGATAATGTATTCAATAATTAAATTATCTCCTTTAACTTTCAAGATCGATGAATTTGTTTTTGGGCTGCCTTTATTCATGTTTGAGTCTACGCATTCATACACTTAACACTCTGTATACGAGGCTTCTCAGCACACAACCCCAGGTTTATCTGTATAATAAAGCACCTTCTATTTACAATAGACATTCCATTATTTCACTAATTTATGAATTTCTGTCCCATTTTTCCATTTTAATTGCTCTCATCCATTACTCTCAAATATTATCCCATGGTTTTTTTCCAGTTCTTTTCTCTACCAATTAATATTTTAAGCGCTATAATGACTTACTGCAATTTTTCATTGCATTTACCACACTCTCTTTCAGCTTGCCACTGCATTACCTTCTAACAATCAATGAAGTGTTCCTTGTATCTTGCTAAACATAATACATCATTTCCATTTCCTCTCTAAACATTTACTTGGAAACTTTACTTTCGATCGTATCCTTGTAAAAAATTCTCTTACAAATGTATTATTACAACATTCCATATATTTCTCCCCCTCTAATCCTTTTAAGTCATATAATTTTAAAGAACTCTTTTCACTAAAACTAACCAAAATATCTTGCCTAACTACTCATATTTTCAACTCTTTGTCTTTTTTCCTTCCAAAACCAACTCTACCTTGATCTCTAAATTTCAACGATTCAGTCGAAAAAATTAAATCTGTTATAACGTAAGGCTACATTCGTTTGTCACGTTTAATATATTATTGAGTATTGTGAAACAATACACTCTGTTGGAACTATTTCACAATTAGAGTTAACTGGGGGCCAGTTACAAGTTCTTGAAGCACATAATAGTTACCTCACCCAAGTTAAAAGTACAGATTCTTTAAGAATTTGTATTTAGGACTGTTCTTCTTGAAACAGCACAAATAGAATGATCCAATAGGTATGCACATTACAGTTGTTATAATAGAGATACATAAGAAACAAATCAAGGAAAACTTTAATTTTGGCACCCAGTCTTCAGAGTATCGTAATAAAGGTAATTCAGAGATTTTGACACTATTTACATATATGCTTCCGCATCTGTAGTAATCCATAAATGGCAATTAAGTATGCAAGTATAAAATAGGATCGAACTTTCAGTTATATCATGGCAGTCTAGTAAATGCATTTCGTGCGAAAAAAAGACATTAGGTAGTAAAATATGTGACTGGTCTGTGGGAAAACTTATATCCTTAACATCCTTATGTGGTGTGTTCATATTTGTCATTATTTAATAATGCATTAATAAGGTGTGCATCACAATGACTTTTAGAAATGTCACATTTTAACTTGGGTTTTCATAGTATCTTTATTTTTCTAATTTACTTCTATAGAATTAACTTCTACAGAACTGTATATCAGGTAGGTCTTCATAAGTGTGTAAAATTCACCTTTTTAAACGTGAATTAAGACCTAGAAAATCAAAAAGAAAAGTTGTAAGGGCTCTAGGAATTTTTCCTGAAAAATCAGTTTTATCAAAACTCCTACAGCGATAGGTAATTCAGCATATTATACGTTTAAATGTAACGATAGTGCTCTGAGACAGTCATATAAGATTATAAAATCTATTAGAATGTCTTAAAATGATTTTATCGCTTTTATCTGTAAGGGTTTTCAAATGCAATAAAGAGAAAATAAGAAAAAGAAATAAAGTGGATCGTAGAACCTGACTTCCGAGAATGCCTTTGAACGTTAAGGAATACTGTTTCAAAGAGCAAGGTGTGTTTACGTGACACATTTCTAATCCACACCCCATTCAAAACCACACCGGATGCGGACATCGTTGTTTTAACAAGCATCGTAAGGTGTAACGTAGATGAAAGATCTTCATTCCCTTTATCAAACATTCAAGAGTTAATTATCGGTAATTTTTGGTTTTGGGTGCCTACGATAATTTGAAAGTCCTTTGTAGGAGCAAACATGACCAGTAAATGGATTACCATCTCGTCCATTTATTTCTGCTATTCTGGGCCCAATCAAGAGCTGACCACGTTTGTTGAGGGATTATGGGTAATATTAAATAACGGCAGATTCCGTCTGGTCGTACACTGTGCTCAATGAAAATTAAATTGACTTAGTTTAAACGCCAGAGGTGATGAAACAAGAAAACAACTTTAATGATGGAATCCAAAAGACATTTAAAAAGTGATGATGATTGAAAACCACTAAAGGGTAACGATCGGCGAGTTTTACAAAACCAAGGTATTCTAGTAGCTATTTCGGATTTTTTATCACATCTTACTTCGATATAAAGAAGCATAGCTGCAAAATTTGTAACATTTCTACTAAGCCATTCCTGAACTATGCTTTCTAAAACATAAAGTTGGACTATTTTACCAACAGTGCTCCTTAGAAGTGCAACTTTCAGAATTTTTAAACATTTCATGCTTACTAAATAAAGAATGTGAATCTCCTTTAAAACACGCAATTTATGTAAAATACAATATTTTCTTTTGAGTGAACCAATTCAGATATCTATTATTTGCCAAATTTGCCAATAGTTACACATTTCTGAAGTAGGAATATGTTCTGTTTTTCTTTTGTTTTTATTCGTGGCCTTGCAAACTGAGCGGGGTTTCAAAGGTATCGCATAGCAACCAGTTCTTAAAACATTTCACTATCGCCTAAAGCCTACTGTATTTGTGCATTCCCCTTGCACCTACAGGAGAATTAACAAAGACAATTTCTAAAAATGCTTATGTCGATTAAAATGCAGTATAAAGAAATAAGCATTTACGAGAATAGATGCATAAGAGTGAGTATTGCTCTACATATACGCTTGTACTTTTGGCCAGGTTTGGAAGATGACAGATACATTAAATCTGGAACCGTTAGAAGCCCCGCACATACATGTTCATATTGTCTCCCACATCCGGTTGCCCTTTTCGTCTCTTCGTTATCCCTTATTTTTGAGGTCGTTTTCGAAGCAAAATGGGCATATTGGCCTACTTATGATGATGCTCTGACCTAATGTCGAAGCCTATCTATTATACCGGGTGGAAGGTAAGTCATTACATCAATTTAAACCGGTGGTAGATCTCGGTAATTGGAATACATTTTGTATCTTACGTTTTTGTCTTCGATCATTTGCTATAGAGATATTTTAGTTTTGTCGAAAATAATCTGGCAACACTGCAGATTATGTGGGTGGTCACTTTCCCTGGCTCAGTACATAAACAAACAGCGTAACGGTGCGTTTTGAAGACAAACTCATACCCTGCCTTGTCCTTCCACCTTTACTCTGACAGTGTAGGCCAATCACAAGCGTTAGCTCCCAAAACATTACCAAAAGCTAAAGCTGTTTACATCCACAAACCAGATCAATTACGTGACCAACCTCAACGTAACGTTGTCGAGTTTCGTCATCTCTGAAGTGGCAGCTCAGAGTATTCCTTCACGTCTTTTAAGTGAATAATTATTTCGAAACCCTTGAGATGTCCCATAATTACTACTGAAGTTATTTCAGAAATAAGGTACTGTATGCATTTTACAGGTAACAAACAGTTATATTTGCACATTCTTGTGGAATTACTCATCCAGCTTGTATAAAAAAGCTATTTTTTTCCAAAATCTGCTGATCAAAGAACAAAATGCCATTCGACCTTTTTGATAGTAATGCTTCTATGAATCCATATTACAAGGAATGTAATGACTTCCCTTTCACTCTGTATGTACCATTATAAAACCCGAAGGTCATAATGAGCTGTAGTGAATCGAATACAGACCTCCCAAATGCGAGCCTCATTTGTTACTCTTGAGTAATTACTGGAGATTTTCCTACCAACTTAAGAAAAATAGTATATAGTCTTTGTATAATTAAGAGAATTGGTGCCCGGTAAAATAGAAATATCCAAGGAAAAGTTACAATGTAATGAAAGATCTGTGAAGCCCAATCACCTAAATTTGTGATAGTGTTAGTGTTTCCACTGCGCCAGTGTTATCCTTCTGTTTAAATTTCCCTAAGGAGGTTGTTTTACACGGCGGCGGGCGCGCACGGCCGAGGACCAGAAGATGTTGGGGACGAGTCACTCGAAATGCTGCTGAATGGGCTGATTTTCAATCAATACTCCGAGGAGAAGAGTTGTAATTAGAGATGCTAGAGAGTCCGCAGCAAATTGGACGGGAAAATAAGTTGTCAAGGGACGCGAAATAGCACGCGGCTTATAGGCTAGACTACACATGATTTATTAGAGCACTTTTTCTGTCAGTGACCCCAACAAACTGCTAGAGCTCTTATTACAACGAATTTATAGCTATATCTCAACTTTCATTTTCAACGCTTGGAAATTGCCCCATTTAATGATAATTTGTGGCAAAGTTTGAATGATTATTCAGATATTAAACTTCATTCTGAAATACACATTTTCATGCTTGAAAAAGGGACATTCGAGTGCATGGAATCGTACCGATATGAAATAGATGTACTTAATGCATTTTCACAAACTGCGAAATAAAAGAAGAAAAGAAAATCATTATACGTAATTAGCCACCTTATACTCTTAATAAAGTTAATTATTTGCTTAGAACAAAACATCATAAAACGCAAGCAGTAAAATGGTACTGACATTAATGTTTTAGTAACTTAAAATAAAACATAAGGCAGACCACTGTTTTTTTTTTTTTTTTCTACTCCTCTCATTCTGACAAAATAGTCCAAGGTCACAGGAGCGCCAGACATTACTTACTTTCTGAGTAACAAAATGTGTCGTACAGAGTAGTATTGACATCTACTCTCAAGGTGATAATATCTGCCAGCTCACCAAGGGTTCGATCCCAGGCAAACGCATCTGGGATTTGTAGTGGACTAAGCGGCGCTGGGGCGGGTTTCCTCAGGGTTCTCCGGTTTCCTCCGCCATCTCATTCCACCGGTGCTCCATCTTCATTCCATGTGTCATCAGTGTCAGTGTCTTTAATGGTAATCGTTCAGTAATATCGAGTTCGTTCAGCGCAGTTATTTGGTTATATCCCATAACTGAAGCGTCATTAGCTATGTCCATTTCGATGGTGGTATCGGTAGAATTCAAAAATCTATTTTGATGAAGGCTCTGGAGAAACGTAGAACACAATCCACTTCCTCAGAAAGATATTGAGATAACTGATGATTTCTTCTTACGCCATATTATGATAAATGTCCCAAAGACCTAGGGAAGTGTCTCATAAGAAAATATTGCAAATGGTAACACAACTAAACGCGTCAAGATATGACGTCATTTTTGACCAATAGTTTTCGCCATCAATTAAAGACAATGAGAGATGTCTTCAGCATGAATCAACGCAACTGGAGTTTAACATTACTAGAACGGATCATATATATTCGTGTTAGTTGAGATAAACATTTGTAAAAATTATCTTATTGTTTATTTCCTTGTATGTGCAATGGGAATATTAGAATACAGTAGGCTTTGAGCGATAGTCAAAGCTTTCAAAACTTTGAGGTCCCGTTCTCTTTGCGCGCTTAACATGTAAAAAATGATCAACGATGTTCCATTTCACGAAAGTTTAAGGTTTTCCGAAACTGACACAAATAACATGGAATATCTTCGAAATGGTCCACTCTACAAAAGAAATTATTTGGACACAAATTGTGTGTTTTAGCAAGATCTACATTTTTTGTATCTCAGCAATATGTGTCCTGTGTAACGATCCAGCAGAAATGATCGAAGACCACTTGAAGACCTGTGAAGCATTAAGATCAGAAATAACTACAGTTCAAAAGTATTGGAAAACACGAATGCTAATGGCTTCATTGCCAGATGCAAGGCACTAGAAAACAACAACAACAACAACATTTTTTGTACAGTATGATTTGGTCTATCTCTAACGGTTTACCAGTTATTCAAAACACGTCCAGAGTAAATACGACCACAGGGGCTATAGCCAGAAAATTCAAGATATACATTTCATTTGTCATAAAAATATCTCAAACATATGACATTTTAATCAAAATCGTTAGAACCATTTTCAAGAAAATCAAAATTTTCGAAAAATTTTGAATGTAAAGGGTAGTTTAGGGTGGGGCTATTTTCTTCATAATCTTCGTGTCAGATTCTTGAAAGACATTAAAGTTAAATACCAACTTTTGTTTTTAACCGACTTTTCGTTTTTGAGTTATGGTGTGCTCAGCCTGACATACTGACACGACACACACACACACGCACGCGCGTGCTCGCACGGAGCTTTTTCTAAAAATGCATTTTTTGGATTCAGGAGGTCTCAAAATATTATTTTCGGTGAAATCTCAACATCGAGGTTTTAGGTGGAATACAATACTTACAGCCCTTATCTCAAACCTTACCAGACTTTCACTGGCTATGATTACAAGCCAGCTTTATTAAAGAAACATAAACAAAAGCAACTCAATATTCTTGAAAAAAGGAAGAGTATCAAGAAACATTCATCAGGTTTGTGATGATCACAAAAAAAAAAAAAAAAAAAAAAAAAAAAAAAAAAAAAAAAACTTTAATGGGATTGTGTTATAAAGCCATCATAAATCTCTCTATTCTTGTACTAACTACTCTTCAAAATGCTTATTTCTCCATCTACTTCAAGTTAATTGAGATTAACAATTTCAGAAATTATCTTATTTCTAATTTTCTTCTGGGTGAAAGGCATATATAGAAATACATACAGTAGGCTTTAAACGATATTCAAGCGTTTTATCAATTGGTCACCGTGTGTGGCTTTGAAATTCCGTTCTCTTTGCATTACCAAGAGATAAAAAGATGAATAACGATCTCCCGATGAATAACAAGGAATATGTCCAAATTGGTTCATCTTACAAAAAAGTGCATAAGACATAAATTCTATGCTTTAACGAGAACTATATTTTCAGTGTGATAAGATTGTGTCCTATCTCTTACGGTTTACTAGATATGCAAACGTCACTCAGAGAATTAAAGATGATAAAAATATATCGTAATGAAATTAATTATGGCCGTATTTTACAAAATCAAAAAGTTCCTAAAGATGTTCATGTAAAGCAGTTTGGGGTGTGCAGATTTTCTTTAAAATCTTCGTGTCACATCCGTGCAAGATAAAAATTTAACTACAAAGTTTTGTTCTGTTTTTGAGTCATACATTTCATAGATGCACACATAGAAACAAATAGGTACACAAGGAAAATTTTATGTAAGTACCTTTTAGCAGTTCAGGGGACCTCAAAATATATATTTTCGGTAAAATCTGGGCATCAAATGCGTAGCGTACAATACCTCTTACGTGTACTGTTTCGACGGCTGCCACACAGAACTCGACTACCTCACACCACTGTGCGGCGCATTAACAAGCTAACAATGGAGTGGGCCGAAACGAATACTGACTTTTGCTGATTGTTGGAGCAAACTTTTGACTGTCGGCTTGTTTACGGGAAGTCCAAGAGTAGGCGTGTTTTCTTTTAAAGTCTTTGCCAGCGTTTTGCATGAAATATGATAGGGGTACGACAAAATCAGTCTGTCTTGAAGTGAAGCACTTTTAGTGAGTGCTGAGTGAGTATCATCAGAGGCAGTGAAGTGTACGTCAAGTCTCGATCGAACAGAACAGAACAGTTGCAACGTCACGACGAATTGTAGATTGTTTAAGGGTAAAACAGGATTGTGATTTTGTGATTTTTAGAAGAAAAAGAGTAATAGTATCATTTGTCACAATATCTGGTAGAGAAAATAAAACTTGGCTACATTTGCCTGTCCCTTTGGTCAGTCACCATATATATGCATGTCTACTAAAATGATAAATTTATCTGGGAACATACTGCTTTTCCCACTGTGTGCATTTTGTGCCTAAATATTTAGCCAGTCTCCTTCTCCACCACAAAGTGGAAGGATTCTCTTGAAACGATTGTTCTGTTAGAATTAGTTTATCGCTTTCTGCTTCTTGTAGCTTTACTGTGAAACAAGCCATTCCAGATCTTTACTTTCTCCCGTACATACATACAACTCTTTGAAGCAGTTCCGTTTAAGTACTGGGTGTGGCATTTAAATGTGGTGTTGAGTGCAAGATCCTTTCCATCTCTATCATACACATTTCCGTCTACTTCACTTCACAGTAACATAAATTGACCAAGAAGAGGTTTCTTAAATAATGGACATTGCAAGTTTTAGTACATTATGCCATTACACTCAAATTTCATACGACTACTTATGCTCGACCATGTGTCTAAGTTTATAAATGCTGTATACTGTTGTCACTGGTGTCAGATATTTTAAGCATGTACTTGTTATTCGACTGAACATCGGAGAATCGATATTTGAGCCTTTAACTACGAAATTGTTGAGTTTATTGTTATTCAGGCCGTCACACAATGATATATCCAATGTTTTTGAAAGAGGGGAAGTTGATTTATCTCCTTCCACTATACGCGGACTTTGCCTGCTTCATGCTTTAATTAAAGCAGATGGGTGGATGGCTGCCATTACCATCTGCCGGGCACAGATGTACAGTTACCTGCAAGTGCTGAAGCTGAAGTAGGGGTACAGTTGCTTAACACTAAGGCCTGTGCAGACACTGGATGAAGCAAAGTGTTAGAGCATAGGAATGAAACCTAAATTGTTAATTTCCCGTCACACACCGAGCCACGGGCCTAATAAATCCATATCAATAAGATCACTTAGTTAAAGCCACGTCAAATGAATTTAACAGGGAAAAATGTTCAGTATGTTTCTCTACCGTGCTCAATAAAAATACTGATTTATTATTTTATATTATACATGGAAAAGTGGTAATCTGATATGGCGATTCAAAGTGCTTTTAAAACAGTGAGCTGGAATATTGGTTCAGTTGGTAATGACGTATGTTCTGTAATCAACTGAGTTTTGAGTGCGAAAACTTTATATTACACCCAGCTTTCAGCACTTAACTTGGTCCTCGATTCAGGATTTATTAAAAGTCTAGAGGGAGCCTGCACATTTCTGTTTTTTCTCCCTTTCCTCTGAACATATTCGGCTTTTTCTCGCCCAAAACTTGTTCAATTTATCGCAGTGGGAAGATCACGAGAGGATTGATCGCTTAAACGAGCTCGTCATAAAAGTGTCAGCGGTTCGTATCTGGATTTCATATTTCCACTCCAACGGCGCTGTGTAAATGACACATATCTGTTAGAAGACTAACAGCTGAAGCGAGCTTCTAAACCCATATTTCCTGCATAAAAGCGTTAACTGCACATCTCCAGTTCCAGTGATTAATTGCACAGCGTGCGACCGGCAGAACGCGAACTTCTAAACATCCTTCAGTGTTTAAGCACGAGGAGCCTTTCATGTCCTGCAATGTGTGATGTTCTAGGTGCAAGTTGTGGAGAGTTTAGTTTACGATAATATCATTGCTTAGTCATTTATTATAGATTTAATATGTTTAATAAAACTTAAGCTCCCCTTTCTAGGAAAACATTAAATAAGAGCAAGTGAGAAATATATATGACGTATAAGGTGGTACAAAAATAATAATGAATTAAAGAACAATGTAGCTGATCTGAAAACAATTCACGCTTTTCTCATATAGTTAAACCAGACTATTTTCTGACGTCTTTCTTCAATCACCTCACTCAGAAAGTGGTCCATCACACTCGTCAGTATGTCATGCAGAATACCTGCAATTTCTTGACGAATGGAAGTCCTTAATTCTGCAATTGACTCCTTGTAGTGGGAAAGATCTTCTCTTTCAGGTGTCGACCAAAGAAAGAAATCTGCAACTGATACATTAGGGAATCTGGATGGCCTCTGGAATTAACCAAAGCGAGAAAAAAAAGAATGGTTCTGTTAAATTAGGGAAGATACCATTCAGAACGACAAGAGTGAATATGTTGTTTTAAGATTGGTATATATTCATATTATTCTCCTGTCAGATACCCATTGTTGACTTCGATTGTTCGATTGTTGTCACCCTTATGGCAACAAATCAACAAATCTTATGAATCAAATTAGTTGATGCCGAGATATTGAGAAAGAAGACTGATACAAGTGATTACACAATTGAGGAACGCTTAGTGTCCGCTGTGTGTGTTCATGAGCAAATCAATGAAAAATGTCATGGACGATTTCGTTGCACGGTTTGTGAAAGCAGCACCGGCAAAGAAGACGTTGTTAGCGTGGGAAATGTTTATCAGATTAACGTGAGATAGATCGAGAAATAAGCAATTTAAAGAATAGTTTGTACAGAAGTAGAGAAAGTCATGCGAGTGTCATCAGATTATTTGATTCTCGATTATAAACGGATTACTTGAGCGGAAGAAAAACACAGATACGAAACATGTATGTAAAAGAACTGAAGAATACCTTGTTCAGAGTCTTTTGAGACAGTGGAAGGAGGAGATATAACCTCTCACTGTCTCAAAAGACTCTGAACAAAGTATATCTACCTTGTTTTCTTAATAAATTGTATTTTTTAATATAAAGACATCAGGCCTCTACTCAAATAAAAGGTAACACTATACAACATTTAAGTGAGATGAAATTCAAGTGTCTTTCTCTCTCTCAATTCCACTCTCGCTCTCTGTCTCTCTTTCTTTATAATTCATAATATCATGGGCTGCATTGTTGCAACCATTGGCTAACCTTTACTCTTACTAAATTTTAGTAAAATTAAATGTTAAATAAAACATTTGTATCAAAGTAGGCACTTCATTATTATAAATTGGAGTATATGTATTATTTGCTTTCACCTATTTCCTATTAAATCTATGTTTATATACAAAGAAAATATCTGATCGTGATATGTCTATGTCTGGTTAATTATTCAACATTCATGTTAAATATTGTGTCAAGATCAATCTTAAATTTAGGCAATATAGAACTTTAAATTTATTTACATTTTATTTACATTTTATTCTTTACAACATAGCCAACATTATTTCCTGTAGTACATTGCTTGGAGGTTTGTTTTAAAATTTATATTTTAGTTTACTCATAGTATTTTTTTTTCAACTCCTTTGAAACCCTTTTTTTTCTATCATCTATACGTCATAAACTTACGACAGAGACGCCTGCAGATGCTGAAATGCTGAACAGTGTCTTACCAATAAGCTCTAAGCATCAAAATCTCTTCCAGGTCTAGAAGACTACATAACTGGCCGGGAAGTCTCGGGGCGCTGACCACGTCCAGTACTGCACCTCACCAATGACGGCTGTACTGGGCAGAGGTGGGGGACGCAGCGGCTGGGTGGTAGGCATTGGCCCCTCCTGGGCTGTCGCGCCGGGGGAAAAAATCAAAATCTCTTACCTTTTTGGGAATATGCCTATAAAATGTCATTTGCTGTGTCGGAAAATGCCTTTTTTGATATAAAGTCACCCAGGAGTCCTACAACCACACTCACAAGCAGTAAGAAAACTTAATTATATATTTAAACGTAAGAACACTCGGAACAAACGATAGAGAAGTAGGGATAGACCAGAAGGGCTAAAAGAAATAAAATGTTATATTTTAGGCCTATACGTGATTTGAAGATCAAATATTCAAGTTTTGGAGTTCGAAGATTATGTCGGATAATACTCCGTACTTTAAGGCTGATGTATTGAAAACATTTTGTTTCAAATCGGGCATTTAGGACATTTTTGCTGTTCTATATTATCGCTTTTCGTAATCGAGCGGGTGAATAACAACTCAGAGATGCCTTAATAACATACCATAATAGCAGTCAGAAATTCTGGAAGCACAATCTGATTGACTTCAATTTTCAGCTAAACCTGCAGTTCATTATGATTTTCCCCTTAAGTATGCAGATGTTTATGTGCTAATAAAAGTATTATCTCCAGTCCAAGATAAACGTACACAGAAGTTGATAGAACTTTCCTCAATTGAAGGAGATGATGTTCTCGAAAAGTTAATGTATACATTTAACTGATGCAAAATGTTTAAGTGCTACGTGTTCGTGTGAGATTAACCTCGCGAGGAAAGTAAACTAAGAACTTGCATGTTAATCAATTCCTTTGTGGTCTGGAATGGAGACCCACAACTCAACTGAAGACTGGTCTTTCGATGTTTGGAGGTAGAAGGGCAAGTTGTTACAACGAAATATTACAGAGGAGAATAAAGTCCTTTTTCTTCTAAATATTAGGGATCCCGAAAAACATAAATATTAACCAGAACAGGATCAATAAGGTAATAAGAGCGTTATTCGTTGAAAAGGAACAAAAATTTAATTTTTTCCTCGAACCTCCCCATGGCGAGAACGAGTGCTGGCACGCCCTACGCTTGAGTTACACCTAAACAACCGTCAAGTCATGAGTACGGAACACTACTCTACTAACTCTCATTAGGCTTAACCTGCATCACAACAGATATTGAAACTGACAGCCTTCAACATGAATATGTTCGCTATATCTCCGAAAACAATTTTTGTTTACCCGAAAACCACATATTACTCATGAAGTTCTTCACCCCAGTGCAGTGAATACGCGTAGAATTATTAGTCCCGTATTTTACGACACAAGCGTTGATTCACATGTTTATGCAATTTTTTCTGCAACTAACAAGAAATGAAAGGCTGTGTGACTGGTCTCAGCAGGATTCAGCTATATGATACATTACTGGGAATTGTATGCATGGATTAGGAAGTGTATATGGTGACAGAAACATTAGTGAAAATTACGGCCACCTCTTTCCTCTGACTTACCTCCATGTGATTTTTATTTATTGGAAACGTTCAATAATAAAGTGTAAGCATCAATTTTGCACATGTGACGGGAATTGAAGAGCAAAATCACAAAAGTAATACAGGCAATCAGTCAATGTGAACCTGTGCAGGTTAACCAGAATTGTTTACGGAGGTAATATGTAATGCATTCTCGTGTAAGTTATCAATTTCAACATCTGTTGTGATATAGGTAAGCCCAATGTAAGTTAGTACAGTAGTTAGTGTTCCATACCCAGACTTGCCGGTCGTTTAGAACTCTGGCAGAGGGCACTCCGGTGCCGCCGCGGGTTGGTCCAGCCGACCAATAAACGCACAGTAGAAGCACATCAGAAGGTTGAGAAACAAGGGAATGAAAGAAAAATGGGTTAAGGAAATACAGGTAAATGAGAAATGAGCATTTGCATTGCCTTGACAATGGCAAGGTAGTAAACAGGACTCGAACTCGGGACGACCAAAATTCGAGCCATCTCGCCCATTACACTGCTGGTCTTAAGTTACTTCAATAAATTACAGCTGCTCAGACCTACACTGGCGCTTATTTCCTTAATAACTTTTAAGGCCATTTCAGATAGTATTTGACGTCAAATGACATGATTTCAATCATCGAGCTGCAGGGAAAAACAGCGAGTAATAAAAAGCACCGGCGGCGACCATTCCGGATGGTATTGATGTTAGCAATTGGGTTTTGATGTGAAGGGCAGATCCACACGACCGAGCTAATTTCATGCGATCATGTGCGCTATCAGTTGTCAGATTATTGTTCAAACTCAAAGGCTTTTTGTCAGCCTCATAAGTGAGACATGTACCTGGCAACAGTACATGGATCAATAAAATAATTAGTTTTCAGCATTCGCTTCGAGAGTTCTCAGAAAAAATCCACTACGAAATGTGCGAGTAAACTCTAGTCATTGTAGAGAGCTGGAAATTAATTACAACTTTCATTAAAACAAAGCACTAAATCCATTTTGCTGTCGTGTTTGCACGGTAGGATTTTCATATCCTTCTTTCATTAATATTTATCCTTGGATTTACCAGTGTTTTAAGAGAGCTCTAATTACATGAGGTGACAGAAAGATGAATGTCACCATGGATGGTGCATAAATAAAGTAATTTTAGCCACTTTACGCTAATAAATTAATAAATTAAACTAGAATTTAACTGAAAACGACGAGATTTAACATTCTTGAACTATTTATATGCTATATTTATTTAGTTTTTCTCACATTCAATATAAATTTAATCATCGTACCGCTATAACATTGTGACGCTGACCGCGCGGCGCACATTGACGGTTGGTCGGGGTCCAACTACAGTTCATTCGTATTGTATTAGGCCAGGGCTTGAAGGAGGGGTAGGGGAAGGGCTACTTGACCTTCCAATTACGTCAAGTAAGGCACGTGGTGGTCATGTGTCAGGCGTGAGCAGTTGCAATATCATCCAACATGATCGCGAACTTTGTCTACAGAATCTATTTGTTACAATTGCTTCGACGTGATTGTAAATAAGAGACCTGAATTTATAGGCCGGAAAAGATATCAGAGACGTGCAGTAATTTCACGAAGAATAAATGAAACAGTAAAATATACACTATTTTATTGTACTGGTTACATCATGAAATGAATGCAAACTTAATGGCCATCGTATAAACATGAACCGTCGTCTTATAGATCGATTAACAGGGGCTGGCTGTTTTCTATCATACCTTCAAAGGGGCGATATTTGTTTTCTAGTTCAACATGACGCATAGTTAGGCCAAATAATTCTTGCTTTCAATGCCCATTATACTATTTTGAACTAAGTCTTGAATTTCTTCCAAAGACATTCGCTGCAGTGTTTCTTTTCAGTTTTGACCATTCATATTCTATGGACTTCAAAGTACAATGAAAGGAAGCAGTCTGACAACTACAGGACCGTGCGTAAGAGCTAATTCATCAAAAGCGTGTATTTTGTATTTATTGTATGTTTCTTTTCTAAGTTTGTGCAGCTGTAGTACTGTAGTTATTGGCCGCCACTTTTATCATTCACTTGTATTAGAGAGTAGAACGTTCAACATCGCCTACACTGTTTACATACGTACTGTATGTGCCACCACGTTCCACTTGCTGCACGGACCTGTCATTCCCTCCCTTTCCCCACCTGGTGGCCGAAAAGAATGCAAATAGATTGTGCCAGGCGCGGGTACCAACGGCGAATTTGTAGAGGTTCTAGAAAAGGTAAAGTTAAGAAAGGTCCGTGTTATGTCATTCGTTTTAGTTGAGTGCGTGTGCATGCGTGTGGTGTGGTGTGACGTGGTGTGGTGTGGTGTGGTGTGGTGTGTATGTGTGTGTCTGTGTCTGTGCGTGTGGCGTGTCGTGGCGTGGTGTGTGTGTGTGTGTGTGTGTGTGTGTGTGTGTGTGTGTGTGTGTGTGTGTGTGTGTGTGTGTGTGTGTGTGTGTGTGTGTGTGTGTGTGTGTGTGTGTGTGTGTGTGTGTGTGTGTGTACGGTTATCATGAGAGTCACCGTCGAGTCGAAAGAAAGATAGTGAAGCAGTTAATAAGAGTTGGTGATCGCATCCTCAGAATTAATTTTTGAGACATCCTTGTCTCATCAACTGAATCTTTCTGATTCTGTCAATTTTGACATCAACCGAAAGGCAGAAAATACTGCGTTAACGATACAAGGAGACAATAGCTGTGAGCTGTAATATCACTAAAGACTGTGGATTCTGTTAAAAGAGAACTGTCTCGTTGTGCATTCAGTTTTGCGGGAAAATAAAGTGACAAAAATATTGGACTGGATTTTGTCGTTTTTGTCCCACTGGTGTCCGAAGCGGGATTTGGTGGTGGTTTATGCCAGTAAGAAAATATTAAATATCCACCATGCCCAACCGAAGTCGTCAGACATAATTTTATTTGGGTTCAGATCTATATTTCCGGTGAAATTTCGACATCGAGTTTTGGTTGGGATGCAATACTTCTACTAACTATGAGTAATAGAGAAAATAATTAATAAAAAATAATGTAGGGACCAATTTAGACATTCTACTGGCTAGTTCAACACTTGAATATGAAATCAAATCTTTAATGTTTTGAGGTTACATCTTTTCAACTAAATTATAATCACTGGATATTAAACAGCCCTACCTGTTTCTACTGAAAATGGGCAAATCGTCCACTGGCTTAGAATTTACGTCAATAGGGCCACTTATCATTCATCAATATTGTGAGTGCTGAAGTAAGTAATAAAAGACAATGGGGAAACAAATTACAGACCTAGGTAGACTTTGAATGGTCACAGCCTGCCAATTGGTGCAGTTAAAACCTTTGTGCATTGTAATGTCACATCTGCATATGTCATTTTAATGTACCCACCAAATGATACATTACATGAAGTTGGCAGCTAGAATGAACTGAAAATGCTTTCAATCGTGTTTCATTAGGTTTAGAGTTAGGTTGAAAGCGGACACATTTATACCTACACACATTCGCTACGGCTACCACCCACAGGAAGCTATAAATTTGAGGAGGCTATAGATCGGAGGCACACAACTCAGAGGACTCTAAAAGTTTCAGGCTAAAAGACTTGGACTTGCCTGAAGAGGTCCATGTACTCGCCATCGAATAAGCAGCCCATGGTGTCCAAGAGGAGTGCTCCTTCCTCTGTAGAGGCATTCGCATCATCTGTCCGGCACTATCATAGGCTAGAAAATAATCACACGTATGTAAATTGAGAAAGAAACGGAATGAAGGAAAAGTATGGATAAGACCTAGATGACGCCCTTAAACCAAACTCACTCACTCCCTCACTCACTCACTCACTCACTCACCTACTCAATCAATCAATCAATCAAGCAATCAATCAATCAATCAATCAATCAATCAATCAATCAATCACTCATTCACCTACAAACCATGTAAAACCTCTCAAAGAAATGGTCAAGGTGGAGATCGAACCCGGGATTTCCCGAATATGAGCCTCACACGGAGTCATTTCGAGTGTCTATCAACATTTAGAGGTGACATTAACTGTTCTCAGCACATTAACTGCAACTTAAAAATTCCTTAGCCGCTTTTTCCTACTTAAAGAGAAAAAAGTTGTTTGGCACAAAAACTTTCGATATTACTGGAACCACATAAATTTACAGAAATATTACAATTCTATATTATTTTCTAAATGATGACCTCCGTAAAAGTAATATTTTGCATGTATATGTATACAAATTGAGTAAATGTAAACAACCAAAAGTAACATGGTAGCGCATAAACTGAATTTCCATTTGAATGGAAGCTATTATTATGAAACAATATGCCTAAATATTACGAATTACCTTTCAAATTGTGTTTGTTTGTGAAAGAATGAAAATTGTTGGGCTTTAAAAAATGGATCATGTGAGTTTTGACTGTAATCTTCGGAACATGAGAGTTTTGAAAAGTACCCTTTTGGAACATGTGAGTTTAGAAAATGAGTAATTTGTAACATGTGAGTTAAACTTAATCTAAGTACCGAGCGATACTATGGCAAAGGGTGATCGGTAAGGAACTTCCCGATCGCGTGAGTGAGTGAGTGATTAGGGTTTAAGGGTCCGTCGACAGCTAGGTCATTAGAGCCCCTTCCCGATCGCTGTGGGGTCGAAAATGCGATAGAACAACTCACACGATCCAAAGAATCGTGAAACTTTTGACGTAATCGGGAAGTTCGTCGCCTATTTAAACATGGATCAGCAAGAAATAAAACCAAATTTCTCCGGAATCATATTCTACGCAGAAAACTGAATTGTCACATAGTACTACCTGCATTTTGTATTTTTTGGATCATGTGAGTTATGACTAACATACTCAATTATGTGCACACTCGTTTCCATTTATACCGTCACCGCACCTTCGGGAGGTATTCTAATGGTCTTCATAGTTGGAGTACATAAGGCAATGAGAAGAAGTGTGTATCTGTCTACCTTATTGTGCATGCAGTTGCGTCATGTTTTACCTGTAGGTTCGATATGATTCACACATTACTATATAACTTTGAGGAGTGTTTTCGAATGACATTGTCTTTCCAAATGCCCATAATTCTTCCCCGATCCAGTCCACAATATTTGCATACATCAGATGAGCAACAGATACACTGGTGTTGAGCTTTGTGACTTTTTTAAAGATAAAGCTAGAATATTTACTTGAAAATTGACATACTTGATATGAATAAATAGATAAATGACTAAGCAAAAGCGCAAAACTCTTACTCACATAGTCTTTAGATAATAAAATTAAATAATTTTAATTACGAATAAATGCAATTTTCTGTAAACTGTGCTGTACATTTACATTTTTAGAAAAGAATGATAGTGAAATTTTCTAGCACTTAAGTCAAGTGAAAATAAATGGAAGCATTTGATTGAGTTGATACTGCTGCTTGCCGAGAAATGCATTTTAATTTTATGAATTTGTTACTGTTATAATTCCTTTTCTATCAGTATAAATTAATGTTTTGATCCAATGAATAAAGCAGTCACAAAATGTATATTTGATTCACTTTGAGATTGTGTATACAAATTTACATGGAAATTAGAGCAAACCTAAAATGTAAGGAATAAATTTCAAACGAAAAAAAAGTGTAACATTGAGGTAAATAACGAAAAGAAAGGCCAACGCGAGTCCAGTGTGATTAATAGGGAACGCACGGGTTACTTAAACAGTCCCTGTGCTTTTAAAAATGGCGAATCAGAAAAAATATTTAGCAAAACTGATTCACAGTTGTCCATAGAATACCTATAATTCAAAACTTGAAATGTCAGCTTCAGCCTAATCGCATCACTGCTTCGTCGAACAACAGCAGAACAATATACACCGTTCCGTGCTATGTATGCACCCGCTGAGAAGGTTGGTAAAATGCTACATGAAGCTGTGGGGATGGATATATGGAAGCGTGTACACGAATAGAATAAGAGTGAAAATGTATTTGGTGATTTGGGTAATTAGGTTTGCTCAAATGCAAATAAGTTTATTTATATTCGCTTGGTGCTACTACTTTACTTCTATTTATATATTGTTACACTCCGATCTTTACGCATAAACTTTGCTGCCTTCGATTATTCCAGATTATTAATACTGCCAATCCACTTCATCATATGCTTTAAATTTAGAGGACCCGAAGTTCAATTGTATGAGTTGCCTAGATACCTTTTTTTAATTTTTTTCCCCCTTTCTCTAATTTAGAATTTCTGTAACTGTACGAATTATGGTATTCCACCCAAAAATTCAATTTCGAGATATCACTAGAAATACAGGTTTTGAGGCTCCCTGAAAAAACAAAATCATTTTAGAAGGTTCTTGTGTGTACCTGTCATTGAGTCTGTATTAATTTGTGTTGATGAGCTTTTATCTGCGTATTTACCTGTGAATAGCACAATTAAAAATTAGATACTGAACTCTGTTAAGCTACGCTTTTTTTATTTCCGAACTCTTTGATTTTCTCAAAACTAGCTCTAACGATATTGATTAAGAATATTCAAATGTTCAGTGAAATGTATGCCATATTGAATTTTTTGTGAATAACTTCTGAAGTCCTGTTTTTCAAAGGAACTTTGCATATGGGAAAATAAGAGACAAAAGCGTAGAATACAAAAACGTAAGCTTCTTCAAAACAAACAATTTATTTTTCTGTGACATCAACAATTTCTGAAATATTCCTTATTATTGTGTCGAATTTTCGATGTCATTTGTTTAAAGCGTGTCTTTATTTAGCTTTTCCTCGCAATCTCACGGAAAATTATGCAATTTCAAGGCCAGCATATAGCAGTTATCTTTTAATCATGTGACTGTTATCTTAATATTTCCATCTATGCCGCTTGCATCTATAATGGAATGTACGAAACTATAATGAAATTATTTCTGTTAATGTTTATTTCGTTTAACATAAAATATATAGGTCTCGAATAGTCCATAGAAGCTATATAATAAATAAGATGGCGTTAGAGAAAACCATATGAATGTAACTCCTTTGAGCAATGTTTTACTTACTATATTTAACGTCTCTGCCGACCGGATTGTAGAGGGACATGAAATACTCAAAACACTGTCAGATGCTACAAACTCATAGCCAGGCGTGACATACGTTATGTGTATGTTAATTTAATAGAAATCGTTAGAGCCATTAAAAAAAGAAAAAAATTTTCGAAATGTCTGCCATGAAAAGGTTACTCTGGGACCGGGGACTTCTTTATCTACTTCTTTACCCTTGGAAGAGCTGGACTGAAATACCAAATTTCCTTTTTAACCGACTTTTCATTTTTGAGTCACACTGTACATACACGTAAATTTTTCCTAAAAGCGACCTGCATTTTTAAGGGAACCTCAAAACACGTTTTCGGTGAAATCTTAGTGTTGAATTTTCGGATGAAATACAACATACCTCTCCTAACTGAAAGTACGCAGTAGAGAATCTAAAATAGTTGTAATTAACGTGTACTATTACATAGGAAGTTGGTTTAAGGAATGGTTGAGCTTTCCTGTAACATTCACTGTACAGCTTGTGTTATATGGACAGAAACTGTTAGTTGCCTATTAGGTGTCGCAACCCCTCACGGTAGTAATTTGCACCTTGTAGTCAATTTGATTAGACGCTTGCCATGTTCCCGAAGCCCTGCAGCTATAGCTATAGCTATGGTGAAAGCCTTAGGGCACTACAGAACCATCTATCTGCAATAATGTAAATTGCTGATGTTTATGAAATAACAGGACTAGTGACTTGCTCCAATAGCCTTCCATTGCATCGTCTACCACAAACTTAGGAATTAAAGGTATTATTGATTCCTTCTGTTGGTTTATTAGAGTGGTTACAAATTTATCTCACAAATAGCATAACCCCGAATATGGTGTATTAAGATATTTCGTGAGTAAAATTTAACTTGTCCTACAAATAATAATTATTTTATTACTGAGTTTAAAACCAATTCACCATAAATCAGTTTTCAGATAAAGGCTGAATTGAGCAACCACATGGAAATAGTAAACTAAAATATGTTAAAATCACATCATAATAAAGACGCATTTTTACTTTTTCTACCACGTACATAAAAGGTATATTCCATGATATCCCTACAAATACGCGTTTTCAGTTTTCTTGAATAAATAAATAAACTTTATTTTGGAAGAGCTCCATATGTGTTTGTGGTCGTGTACCCTTGAAGAACATAACTCCATAAACTGCCATAGTCGGGATTTGAACCGGTCCTTCTAATCACAGAGCTACCATGGCCAGCGTGCCGACATGACATTAAATTCTGCAACTCACTCCCATCATTCCCAGTCACGACCTTGAAAGTATGTTGAGCAGGTGAAAAAAAACAATGCTCAGTCGCCCAGGCCTGCTCTGTCTTTGCCAATAAACATGTTTAGTCAAAGTCTTACAATACTTTGAGTTATTTTCTTATTTTAATGTCATACTGGAGTTTTACAGTAACATAAGGTATTTTTAGCAATTTTATATAACAAATATATTATTTTTTCAGTGTTATTGTAGTGTTTTTAAAATAAAAACTGCAGTCAAATATAATCCCGTTAGCATGTATGCGGTTGTCACCATGTCACCAGTTGTTTTACGTGGGCACTCGCCATTCTTTACCACAGGCACCATTTGAATGAATGACCAGTCCATTTGGTGTTATTTGAATCATTCCCACTAGGCTGCCCGTTACATGGGTACCTAAACCGGTTAAGGAATCAGAAGATTGGCACATGGAACGTAATTCCTGCATGTGGATCAATAGAGGTTCTATAACATCCAATTACCTAAACTCACTCGACTACTATGGAGATTTAAAGGAGCTAGAAAGAAGGCGCACTAAGGAATATTCCGAATTTGTAATAAAGAAGAAGACGCAAAGGATACTTTTCGCAGTTGTGTGAGTACAAAGTTATAGAAAAAGAAGTTTCTCAAACCAAAGTGGCTGAAAACAAACAAAGAAGTAGCAAGTAGAAAAATTCTTGATAGAACACAAATTCAATCTGTCGGATAATATTTATCCAAAGTGAAAAACGAATGCTCATGGTCAATAGAGTGAGATAGTATGTATGTATTTTGTATATTACTAATATTGTATTGTTATTTCTTGGTGAAGAGCAAGTGCTAATTCCAAGTTGTAGCTTACAACTGAAATATATATTCATACTCATATTCATAATTTTGAGAAGTGCAGGAGCAAGTTTTGATACAACGATATTTAATATTAATATAAGCAATACAGTACTGTATTGAACAGCAATCCCAAAGACATACAAAGCATTAAACTTCGCTGATAAGGCGCCAAATGCGAGCATTGAGTGTGATTCCGCATATAAGGACATTGGTGCAGAAATGTTGACCCTCGGTTGTTCCTCTGCTGCGGGCAAGCCACGTTTTAAGAAGATCCCGGAAGAAGTTGAGGGTTTCTTGCCAAAGCAATTAGCACTTAGGAGATTGTCGAGTACTTGACAAAGAGTTTTTTGACGTTCTACTTAAAGAAGGAGAGATACTGACCACGCTGCAGTAAAGTAGCGTCTTTCTCGGTTGTTTCCGGATGATAAAGTGACACTCTGTACACACAATCTGGGTTACTGTTTGTTTTAGTGTTTCTCCAAGCTCACTCATTTCGTGTGTCGGCTATAACTTCTCTTCCGTCTAGGAAACTCTACAGCCCCTACACTCTGTTGGAAGAAGCACTTCCCTCTGAAAAATACTGCACGATAAGGTTACGCTCCCCCTGCAAGTATTTTGCTTTTTTGTGATTAATGGGACCTGAACGAAACGACAGAAACCACTTCTAAAATTATATATTTTGAATAAAAACCAGCCATAAAGGGTATTCCAGATAAAGATAAATTAATGTGTTCCTCGTTACTAGAAAAATAAACAAAGCTTTTGAATATTATAAGATTTTTTTTTGTTGCTATTTTGACATTATACTTACATTCAACAATGAAATAAAGGCATTAACAACTCTTTGTATTATTTTATTTCAGTATTATTGTAGTTTCTTTCTTATTTAAAAAAAGTTCACGCATTTGTAGTCTAATTTAAACCGGTCTTCGTCAACGCCTACCTACTCACTGGTTAGTTTACGGGGGCCCTCCCCATCCTTTGCTACAGTCCCATTTAATTGCAGCCACTGGAATTAAACTCAAGTTTTTATTTCAATGGGTGGCCAGACATTTGGGGGAGAAATGCCAACATCGAAATTTTTGTAGGATTAATAAATATTTAATATAAGTACCTACTAGAGAGATTGCTTAACATTTTCTCTGTTAACCCTGTATTGCTTATATCATTTTGCTCATCTCTTAATTGCTGTTGCTGAACTGGTTTAGGTAACTTAAAGGCATGAACAAACGTTTTTGATTTATACTGCTCACACGCGCACGCACGCACGCGCACACACACACATACACACACACACACAAACGCACGCGCATGCACGCACGGAACTTTTTCTAAAACTGCTTTTTATGGAATCAGGGGGTCTCAAACGTATATTGTCGCGAACACAAGTTGCGACTAGGAGCATAGCTCTAGGGAAATGGGTAGAGTTAAATGCTTGGCTGTGATTAACTATTTATTATACTGCATGTGGAATACAAGTACGGCTGACATGGGTCTGGAAGAGACCTTAAACATTCCTTAGGCCTTGATGAGGCCTAAGCGGTTATCAGACATAGACAATGTTAAAGTTTTTAGGCTCTTACCTCGAAGATGGTACGTGGACTGTGCAGAGGGTTGACGGACGTGGCCCTCCCGTGGCAGCGCTCTAATTCCGTCGAAAGACTCCCCCGGCCTCAGATCTCTATTCCCTTATATAGATTATTGCCACCCACGGGAGATCCCAACATTGTGACATCCCTTATACCATATAAGGTCGGGCGACGCCCGACGCCTAATTTGAATTGGCCAATCAGGAATAAGAATTCCAATGTTCTAGAATTTCCTGTATGATGTGTCCCGAGCAAAGTGCGTTTCTGCTACCGTGCAGAATCGCACGTACACCATCAGGAACTGATGTCAGGGTAAGTCCCCTGGGGTTTCACCGGAAGTGGTCACCCTCCATATTCCTGTCACACCATCCATCCTGTTATGAAACATTGGCCACGAACGAGAATTTATGTGATTCAGAAAATATATGAGTTAATCTGAACTAAGGGAATATTTTCTCTAAATAAGATTCCGAAGAATAATATGTTTCTATACATCCCTCAACAGTCCACGTGACACATCCCCAATGGCCAAGAAAATTCGCTGGCCTCAGCGAAAAAAGAAAAGGTAGGGCCCAAAAAAAAACACAATAAAATCACTATACAATAAGGATACAGAAAATCGCGCCAGGCGATGTATGAATGCAAAAAGTATTATCTAAAAAGAAGCATATATATATGGTATATATAATATAGGTAGCACCTGAAACAACAAGGAGAACATGGGAAAACAGGAAGGAATTGTCACTAAAAGAAGGGAGATCGTGAAGAGTAGAGGGAAGAGAACACATGGCGGATGAGTAACACCATAAAGTCTAAACACCTGGAGTGCACTGTAATAGCGAAAAAACTGCAAGTCTATAGGTCCCGAACGCATCCACAGTCAGCATCACCATGAGAACACGGCCGCATGCGTAAAACAATGATATCCGCCGGCGCATCCGTCCTGGAGTACTGGAATCTCCCCAGGCTTCTCGGTGCAGGCGAACGGAAGCCAAATACGCAGCCAATGTTCCATCTTGTGTGATGCATCAGATAGCCAAAAGTTCCAAAAACAGCAGTGGCCGTGGAGTCCGCGGCACTCTTGTCGGTCTCACTGTAGCAAGTGACACCCAAAACAGCACAAAGTGACGTTCAGTCGAACTCGGAGAACAGGGCGATGTGGTTGTGGCGTGGGCGTGCATCGCTACGGTAGGTGCCTCCAGCAGGTGCAGCCTCGGTCCGCATGAGGGGGGGGGGGGGTAAAGGAATTATCAATCAACATGCCATAGTGAGTAACATAAGGGTAGGAGGAGATAGAGATGGAATCTTCTCGTGACACGAAGTAGGCCAAAGAAGGTGGGGTTTCAGGGAGGGGTCTGGTAAAGGAATTATGGTGGGAGGAAAGGGAGGATGAGAAGTCGAAAAGGAATAAAGAAGGAGGGGTGGTGCTATCAAAAAACAATAAAAAAAAAATACAACTATTAGTACATCTTAGGTATAAGTAGCAGGGATAACATAATAAACATATAAACAGCTACTGGGAGCCTAATTCTAAGGGCTAAGAAGTGTATACCTAACTAAGCGGAAGAGGGGGGAGTTGAATAAGCTATGGGAGGGGGTATGTAGGTACCGAAAAGGCGGGACTGGAGAGTTACTGTCGGGCAGGGTGCACATTCACATAGGCCTGGCCGACAGGTCTGGGTCGCATATAGGTTAAGTCTAAAGGCTTTGGGGAGGTATAGTCACTGTGTTCCAGGCGAGGAGTCTCATAAAAGTGGACCGGGGAAGACGGAACATCGGGAGCGTCTTCCGAGGGAAGTGGAGGAGTATGTGGGTTAATATCGTCATAAGCATGATGTGATCGGGAAGTTTGTGAGGACGGCGGGTAATTACAGGTGAAGGCAGTGGACCACGGGGTATGGTGATGCCAACAAATAGGAAACAATCCATTGGTTTTGGCTAACCATATTAAGTAGGCGATTATCAATACATTAAACAAAAATAGAACGCCAATTAATGACGTGATGGTAAGAGTAGAGTAATCTTGTACATGCCATTTCGGGTTATAACACTCATGCAAGGATGTGTACGTTGGATACGCACTAGCATAATATGGGGGTAAAATCGTCGTAGCAAAGGACGACCAAGGCGCCGGAATGATGCGGCGCAATGTAACTGAATTTTTAGGCGCGGTTGGACATCGCCGAGGCGGGGACAGGACGTAATGGTCCGTTGTTACATTACAGTAGCATGGTATTCTAAGCCGGTAAGCGCCAATGTCCGTATTAAGATATATAGTGCGTTGTGAAGTTGGGCAGTGTACCTGAAAAAAAGGTATGTGAGTAAGTATGAATGTGACGTCATCGTAAAGAGACACCATGGATCTGTGATTATCGATACAGGTCATAGGACAGACATGAGATAAATTGGAAACGGAAGTACCATGCAGGATAGCCATGGCACACGCAGTCTGTAAGGCAGCGATGCCATATGCAGGGGTGACCAGGCAGAGACTGGATTTTGAAGTATCGCACTGAGGTAACATTACCCTGAAGTGAGTATCCGTGTATAGAATGGCCAACGCACGTGCCTCCAAATTAATCATACATGTCTTGTCGTAAAATGCAAAGGGTGTAGGGGTGAAGTATCGTCCTACTGCTGATTGTACGTCGGCCTGAAGGAGTGGAATTTGTAAGCCGACTATCACGTGTCTAGGCGAAAATAAACAGTCAACGATGGGCGCACTGTAATATTTACCAATTGCGTCCTTACCCCACACTAGGCGGAATCCTGTGTTATTTGCTACAACTTGGGCCAAAGCATTAGATAACAGAGAAGGAGAAATTACTGTGGGGTGTAAATATCGAGAGACACAGGATCGATAGAGATTATCTAAGCGGTTCACCTGAGACATTAATTCAAATAAAGGGGCAGCCCCAGATGATTTGGCCGAAATGGCATCTTGCAGATTAAGCACTCTTTCACAAAAGGAAGTATTAATTATAGTAACAAAGTGGTTGAACAGTTGTGCTTTATGCAATAGGTTGCTCATAGCGTCATTAGACACGTACAGATTTTCAATGTGTTGCTTGTCTGCTAACAGAAATTGTGACCCAAAAATAGAGCCGTCACCCCTAAGGGGGTCGTCGTTTGATTTAAAGAGGGATGGGTCAGGTTGATTTAGTGCTTTAAACTTAGCGGATAACCAGTGGCAGAAAGCTGTGGTCGTAGAATTAATATGACAATAGCTAGCAGTTGGTGAATTTAGCCAACATTGCGGGGCGAGAAACAAAAGGGGGGCTGAACTCTCATACAATGTCATATTTGGTAACACATAGAAGTCTGCACCGGCCGTCACTTCAATAGGTGCCGATTCAAAAAGTCGTTCACATGCCTTAGGGGTTGTCAGTATTACTAAAATATACATCGTTATGCGTGCAGCAGTGGCCATCTCCTGCAAGCAAAAAAAAAATTATCACCTTGATTATCACTTATGTGTGCGTATCCGGGGCACACAGAAACTTCAGAAATAGCTTATTAGATTTCTATTCACGTGATGGAGTGACCCGCACTTCCATCAGAGATAAAAAAATCAACAGACAGTCCTCTTAACTGACGTAGGCAGCACCCAGTCGGGACCTCACGGTATTCCGCTGGATGAAACTATTCGCCTCATATACTGAACATACAATGGTATGCGCTCATTAATCAGATGTGTTCGTAGGATCTTGCGATAAACCTACGAACATCATATTTAACCGTTAACTACCAAAAGGGCCTCGCGGCTTCCTCCCGGAGTTAGCGTCTACCTTGATAAAAATCGTTAACCGGTATAATAATATTCTGACAAACCCTAAGTATTCAGAACATATATTGACAATGCTTAACAAAAGTAAGTTACAATTAAAATATTATGCTAAGGCACAAGTATAAACGGCATGGATGTGGCCAGCCGGTGTTTTCCAAGTAACAATAACAGGAAGTGGTAAGATAAGCACTCCTTAAGAGAAGTCCAGTGATGCCATGAAACACAAGTTGTGTTTTAAAGCGAGAGCATTCAATAATAAAGAAGTAATAAACTTATAGATTCTAAGCTTTTAAACTGGTCCTGCTTCTGGTATTGAGTCCATAGGCGTAGGCGGTACCCGTCTAGCGGCAACTGGTGGGGTAGCCAAAATGAACACACTCCCAGTTGATTGATCACCAATCGTGCTGACTTCCGGTCTGCGAACTCCTCGCTGCACTTGTATAATCTGCCAACACAACTTCAGACTGCGATAAATGACAGCACAAGTAAAAATTAAGAGTAAGATACCAAAAAATAGTGTGAGCCCATCATAGAACGTATTTGAAACCGTTCCTAGGGCCACCACGCCCGGAATGTGGGTAGTAATCAGTAATTCCGGACGACGGAATAATATTACAGCTAACACCATAGTAAGAAATGATGTCCAGATAAAAAGCAAGTATGTGATTGACGATGATCCTAACGTTATATTGTCAATATTACCAAATGACTCAATCTGGGGCACACGAGATAGGTTAAGGTGCGGCACTTCCGTAGACCAATTAGAATTTAGGCACTGCGAAATGTTCGTAAAAGTCAGATGTTCAGCACTACTCCAAGGTGAAATTTTAAGAGAAGCTAATGATGTCCATCCTGCAGGGATAAGATGAAGTGTCTGGGGTTCTAGTTTAGTAAAATCTAAGCAGGGAAAGCGTTTAGGTATGTGTATAACGTGCCCGAGCTTAAGCTCACAGTCACATGGAAGTTTAATTTGTAAGGCCCCTGGGGCGTTTTGAGGTAGCGCTGGAACAATACGTACTGTATTATTACAGATAAATTCAATGGGTTCCAAGGGGTGAGTAATCACATATTCGTCCTTTTCAACTTCAGTGATTAACATTTTATTAGCGGTATGGCATTGAAAGGGGCAAAAATCATTCATTTCAGAGGCAGTCATCCCATGTAGAAGTTTAGTTGCGCACATAGGACTAAAAAGTAGGTCGTCGCTAAAGCGCGGGATGTAGCACAAGCCAGTTTTAAAAGGGTCGCATTGTTGCAAAGCGGCTCCCGTTATGGGTCTGACATTAGAGCCACTTACTGCGACAAATGTATTATCATGTAAAATAGTACAAGTTGAATTACCCCATGCAAAGGGTGTGCTAAGGAACTGGTACAGTTCCCAATGTGAGTTTTTTTGTTTTATGGGGATTTTAATAGTAACTGAGATGTAACTTGGGCTAAATGAGCAGGAAGTTATTTCTAAATCAAAATACCGATGAATTTCAGAAGTATCTATAACCAATTCAAACGTAGTGCTGAGAAGACTTTGTTTTAGTCGCACCAGATCATGTTCAAAAATGTGATAAGGAACAATTGATAGTGGGAACAAATGATTTCGACAAATTAACATCGCATCCATTTGTTTGAGAAAAAGAACTGTATGGACAGAGCGTTGCGTGTTTTGTAAGATTTCCCAAAAAGAGAAGACTTGATGATTGGACAATAGGTCCAACTCATCTTTTGCGGCAGTATAAGAGAGATTAACTTGCCTTACCACGTAATTCAATCGGCCACTAATTTTTTCAAAAGAACGGGCCACTTGTTCTGTGTAATCATTCAGTTGGGTTCTGGTTGTAGCGAACCAAGAATGGTCCTCGGTAAGAATTCGTTCCATGGAGTTGTAGCGTTCTAACAGTTGTCTATCCGTGGTGGCCAGCGCATTCAATTGGTTAGAAGTTGCTACATCGCAGCAAAAATTGAGTACATCCCCGAGGAAGGCAATACCTCTCTTAGGGCGGGGGTCTTCGATGTTTGTGAAATTGAATAAAGCATCAGACAACTTACGTAATTCGTTATCAAGAGTGCGTCCAATAAAATTAATCTCATCCTCCAGCTGCACTATTATTTGTGGTGCAGGTTGTCTGCCTATTGGGCGTGGAAAAGTTAAATGATTACGATTTACCCTTTCTCGAAGAACCTTAAAAGTCAACGGAATTGATGCTTCATATGCGATGGATTTTGGCAGTTTTTTCATGGCGGCACCTGTTGCAATGCGTATCGGTCGTCGATCTACGTCCTCCGTAGACAAAGCCGGAAGTACGATCATGAACATAAGTTGTGCACGTAGGAAAAACATCTCGAAGATGGTACGTGGACTGTGCAGAGGGTTGACGGACGTGGCCCTCCCGTGGCAGCGCTCTAATTCCGTCGAAAGACTCCCCCGGCCTCAGATCTCTATTCCCTTATATAGATTATTGCCACCCACGGGAGATCCCAACATTGTGACATCCCTTATACCATATAAGGTCGGGCGACGCCCGACGCCTAATTTGAATTGGCCAATCAGGAATAAGAATTCCAATGTTCTAGAATTTCCTGTATGATGTGTCCCGAGCAAAGTGCGTTTCTGCTACCGTGCAGAATCGCACGTACACCATCAGGAACTGATGTCAGGGTAAGTCCCCTGGGGTTTCACCGGAAGTGGTCACCCTCCATATTCCTGTCACACCATCCATCCTGTTATGAAACATTGGCCACGAACGAGAATTTATGTGATTCAGAAAATATATGAGTTAATCTGAACTAAGGGAATATTTTCTCTAAATAAGATTCCGAAGAATAATATGTTTCTATACATCCCTCAACAGTCCACGTGACAATATTTCCGGTGAAAGCTCGACACCAAATTGTTAGGTAAAATACAATACTTCCCCTACCTACATACGTAGTAGAGAACAGAAAAACAATTTTGCTGGATTCAAATTATTGCAGTCGAATATCAGGGGGGGGGGGTAGCCATGCTTTCCATACTTATTAAAATAGGAAAGGACGGTAAAAATATAACGAACAGAATATACCTATTGAAAATAGTCTCGTGTTATTTAAACTAAGAGTTGCCGTTTTGTTTCAGTATTTCGGGCACAATCTAGCTCGGCTTTGCCACTTCATAGTAACGCAAATGCAGGATAACATAAAGGTTTCGATGAATTCTCAGCTCGCTTTTCGCTTCGTTAATTCTTTCCATTCACCGCCCCGCAGCCGTAAAAAATCGCGCTACTCGACCTAAACAGGATACGAACGTGAACCTCTCGCTTTCGCAGTTGACTTTGGAGATTCACGACGCCCTCATAGAGCGTTTACTTAATAAATGAAAGTAATTAAAGCGGTATTCTGCGGAATGAAAAGCGAAGCGAAACTCCACACTTTAATCTTTCCTTTCACAAAATCGTAGAAAATTCCAGTGTGCGTAAGCGCTGAATGAAATTCCATGACAGTTAAAAACCATATACAGAGATATAGGAATGTTCTATGCTTGCCTAGACGTAGGATTGAATACGATATCTAGAATTGATTTTTCTGTAAAGCACCTTTTTGGGATTATGAAGAAGAATGTGAAGGGATTTTTAGAAAATGTGCGAGTGTATATGTAAGAAAGGTGGAGAGAGATAGAAAGATACACAGACAGAGAGGTTGCGTGAGTGAGGGAGTGAGTTTTAAGGACCCATCGACAAACAGATAATTGGGCCCATAGAGAAACAGAACAGTGTAATCAAAAAACAAAGTGGGATCCAAGGAAGAAGGCCATCTGAATTGCTCGGATATTTTATTTTCGCTTGCGCAGACCGACTGCCTGGTAAGAGATGGGGAGAGATTTGGTAGTGCCCTCTTTCAGCGTAGACATGAGAAACTCTGTCGAGAGGCAATCTGGAATTTTCCCTTCTCCCCGCCTCTAGAACATCCTAAGATGTCCTCACAAGTATGTTAGCAAGCAAGCTGGTTAGTGCGTTTCAGATGCAACGTCAAGTGCGGTTATACAACTGAGTTTCAACAACAGTTTGACAGCAAGTACTGCTTCCGCGAGAGATTAGAGATGTGCTGTTCAATTCCCCATCCAGTGAATCAACGGAAGGGGCTAGGTCACGAAGAAGAGTGAAGTGACAGGGGAAATAATTTACCACACGTTCATAAAACTGGGCTTTGATGGAAAGATCGGTAGTTCATTTCACAAGACAAGGATAGGGGGTCAAGTGCAGCCTTGCAAGATGTACTGCACTGCGATTGGTTGGTCACATCCATTGTAAATTTTGCGTAACTAATTGTAAATACAATATTTTATTCAATATAGCATGTAAAATCACTCGTTAAACTTTGGACTCCTAATACCGTTCCAATCCGTATATAAATTAGATGTTAATTAACGTGTTTTCTTAAACCTTGTTACGGTAGCTCATAGGTAGAGCAAGAGTATATGAAGTTGAGGATTGCTACTTTGACTCCCAGTCACTATAATGAAGCTTCTTGGGTTATTTTACGGTTGGTTTGACCAAGGAGACATGTAACTCTTAATCTTAAGGGAATCGGTAGGAAAAAGGATCAGTAATTTGTTTTCTACAATGTTATTTATATAATAAAATTCCTAAGTTTGAACATGTTTCTGTATAGCTATATCTACTAGATATATTTCACTGGCCCGTAAAATAGATAAAGACGACTTTTCCGTTTTTTTAAACCATACTGTTACTTTCGTACTTTGTTTAAGCACACAAGTTTGCTACAGTTCAGAGAAGGGCGTGGTGTGACAACACATAATAAGAATAAATGGAAATCGATTAACTTAATCTTTGCCTAATACTCCGTTAATGTCAGCGCTTTCATTACATTTAGACTACATTAGCCAGTTTACATCAAAAGATTAAAAGCAAACCTGCTATGTCGATTATTACATTCCTGGTAGACTACAGATTTCACTGGTTGTAATTTAATTCTGCAATAAATAATTTATACTTCAGAAAACTTCTTTATATAGGTTCGCTATGAGATATAAATGGTGACAAATTTAGTAAAGAAAGCCAAGTTTGATGCAATATGAATATGATATATATTTATAAATTTCAAAATACTTCATGCTTAAAAATATTGCTAATGTCAACACGATCAGCGGGATTCAGTGACTGGTTTAAAACCATCAAAAAGTAATTAGACCTGCAGGTGCGTAAAAAGTTAATTAAAAGTGCATCCATATTCTGCCAAAATAGCGTTCCTTTGAAGCCTTCTATTATGATCAATGCACGAAAGCTTTAATTATAAAGATATATTAATGAAAACTTTTAATCGGAATGTAGGAAAAACAAATATGCTTTGATGTAACTGAATTCTGCAGCTCATTAGTAAAATCCATGATGTTTTATATAGGCTATTTTGTAAATTATGCTTGCGCAATAAATGAATATTAAATAATAAAAATTAAATCTAAAGTGTATTTTTCAATGATAATAAATATACTCCTGCGTAAATATTCCGAGATAAAATTAATTAAGGCAATTACGACTGAAAAAATCCAGGTGATTGTCCTTACTCCCTAAAAGTGTATACGTATGTAATCTGTAGCCTGTGAAAGAATTTCCCTTTTGGAGGAAAAATGTGGTTTACTACAGCTGCACCTCTTTTAATGGTGCTCTATATGAACAAAATTAATTTTTAATTTGTATAAACAAAGTAATGGAAAATTTGAAATTAAAATTATTGGTATACTTCTGAAGGGACAGGAATATTTCGCTGTCGAGAATATCTGCACAAATCCTTCTATTCAGGTTAATAACAGAAAATGTTATACAAGGAGATCTATAGTTGCGTACTGATGCCCACAGATGGCGTTTTAATAATTGGTAAATTGAGCCAAAAAGCTTATAATCCAAATACTAATGATTACAGCATAATTAAGCACTGAATTATTCCTCATCTACAATGAGAACACGAGCATTATAATTTCTGATCTACTTTTACAAGCATAGCTGATATAATTTTCTCATACTACTTGGCAAAGCGTTGAGGCGTATTGACTTTGGCTGTGGAGCGCTACGATCGCTTCTTATCTTGTTTATTAAAACAGCGAAATAATAGTAACTTGGCGTATAGTCAGTGATAAAACATAAATATAACTCTCGCGCCCGCCAATATGAGACGTTCCTGTCCTAAAGATATGATTGCATCTGAACAGAGTGTACATACCCAGTCTCGCCATGTTTGTGCGATGAGCTCACGCAAACAGCTGTTCAGTTTCACATTCTTTCCGATACGTCTCATGGCTTTGCCAAGTAGTATATATTAATATTTTGGTGGCAGAAACAAAAAACGAAGGAGGAGCAAAGATAACCAATATGTAAGACTGGAGGAATAGCAATAACACCATTGAGTCACCTTACACCTTGAAACTTATTTATTCAACTTTAAATTTGAAACATGTATTTATATGTTTCTTTTGTATGTTTGTTAGAGTGCAATTTTTAAACTATTTATGTTTCGTAACTTAATGATTTTGAGGTTTATATGGGAAGATACTTATTTCTAAGGTAGATTCTCAATTCCTTACCTTTTTACTGCTTAATGTACCCAGTTCTAACTCAGTAGTTACCTTTCAAATGATAAGATTTCATACTTGCATGCATCTGATTTTTTTATGTTCTTTGTTTGTATTACATTTATTTATAACGCTCTTAGAGTACAGATGCACTTCAGAGTGCAAAGTACAGATGCTGGGAGTTGCAAGTTCATGACGAATTGTCCATTCTGCTACCGATAAACATAGGACAGTGTATAAACTTAGGTTTTCAAGGCCTATTATTAGCTAAGTTTATCTCTTCCGGGCTTGTAGGCCATGGTCTAGAAGCCATCGAAGATACCGACGTTTTGCCAAACACTGCGCTTGGCTTCTTCAGGGTAGGGTGATCCGCTGTCTGCACTGATCAGAGCTTATTTTTGATACGTTGATATCTTCGATGCCTTGGACCATGGCCTACAAGAGAGATAACCTTAGCTAATAGTCAGAGGACGTCTTTTTATGATGCAATTTTAGAAGGGAAACAAAGTGACAAAAAACTTACTAACTTGTCATTTGTCAGATAGCCTGATAAAAATGCTGGTAAATCGTAGGAGATAGACAAGGTCCTACTGCACAAAAATGTGGATATCCTTAAAGCACACATTTTATGTCAAATAAAATGTGTTGCAGTGTTGACAGTTTTCGAGATATTCTTTGTTATTGAGTTTAATTGTTATTGGTTTATACCTTTCTTAACTACCAATCGCTATTTATCTGTCTTTACCTCTCGTTCTAATACAAAGATGATAGAATTTCAAGCTCTCACATGGTGACCACCTTCGAAACAATTTGACCTTTGCTTCAGTTTAATAGTTCTGTAAGTGAAAAATTAAGGTTTTTGTATAATAACAAGAAGCAGACAGAAGAGTAACTTTAATAACAATAGTTTGTAGAAGAATTTTAAAGAAATGCATTTTTTGCCCAAGTACTTATGCTCTGGATGTGTGTCTTGTTTCAGATATACGACATCCGTTGGAATATCATTCTACTTTGAGTTCCCTGGCTTTATTAGAAATGTGCCCTTAAGGAAGTTTTCCGCGAGGTAAGTAAACTTATCATGCCCGTCCGTATCTTTATACCCAATTTAACTTTGCCATAGGTAAAATAAACGAATGCCAAGACTTCGTCTCCCAATTCAGCAAACATAAAAAGACAAAAGAGAGGTAGAAGGCAGTACGGTTGTGTATGTGTCTCTGGTTTTATGCTCTTTGGAATCTGTTTCCAATATTACATTTCCCTGTGCAGCCGGAGAATGAGAGATCAGCAGGTGGGCCATGAAACTCGTAAAGGTTTAAACGTTTCCTCGATCCCGTTTATTGCCTAAAGGGAGCCTTGCTTCACTGTACCGACCAGCTTGCTTCTAGGGTAGCAAACCAAACCCTCGTACATAACTAGCACTGCAAACTATACTTGCAAAAGTGGGTCTTACCACTGGATTATGCAATTACAGCGGACGAGTAAGGTCTTCATAAAAGTTATGCACCTTTATGAAAAGCTAAATGAGCCTGTCAAATGCTAGAGTGGATCTAGCAATAGATGAAAATGTAGACGTGGTTAAATTATTACAGTAGACATTATTTGCCCAATAATTGGATATATGTTCATTGAACATAAATCATCAGTTATTTAGTTAATATACAGTTTCAATGTTTACACTTCTTTCTGTGCCTAAGGAATCTTCTTTCTCCAATCATCTCCATCCACCGTTCCATTTTTTCCAGTCTCCTTGCTCTTATTCCAGTTCTTATTTGCCGTATCCATGAGTTTCTTCTTATTCCAGGTGGTCTCCATTCCAAACTCTTTTTCCGTAGTCTACCTTCATTTATTTTCTATGTCCGTACCAACTCAGCTGTTTATATCTTTTATATTATTTATTATTTCGTTAAAACAATAAATGCGAGATAATGTGAGTATTATGAAGCATTATTTCTTAGTAGCTATTGCTTTTATTATAGCAAGAATTTTTAACTTTCTGTATATCTTGGTGAAATATTTTGCAAAATTACTGAGGTGCATCATATATTTGCTAAACGTTTACTGTTTCTGTGACAGAGTGTTGTAGAAATGCCAATATTTTGTGGTTTGTTAATATAATGGCCTAGTATATTAGTCTAATAATCGTTAGCTGGCCATTAAGGTTCTGAGGAAATAATCACGCAAAAATGTGTAAACTATATAATGATTTGGAGGACTATAACATATACTACGATAAACATGTATTTTTTGTTCGTATTCCTATTCAAAGTTAAATGCTTCAATGTGTAAATGTGGTAACAACGGATTTGTTTTGTTTTAAAACATACTAATTAGTGAAAGATGTAATAATTTACTCAATTTATTTATAATTTTACCACGTCAAAAGTTTACGTTGTAGTACTTTTTCACATTGCACTATGAAAACGTTCAGTACAAATGACGGTCTTATTTGGTTCCTTATCCGGTAACAACCCCTTTCCCCTTAAGCAAATTATAGTTATACGCTGTGATGCAACTACATATATGCCGAGGTTATCACGAGGATGGTGTTGACCTAGTACCATTTGCAGACGTAAATAGACATGAGTAGAGGACCTCCCCCAAAGGTAAATAATTTGCGAAAGCGTTCACGATGTAACGAGATAATAGTGAATCTTCTTTTCGTGCTCACAGCGCTGTTTATCTGGACAACATACGACTCATGTCTGACGTCACACAACCTATGGGCTTCCTCTACATTTCCATACATCGCACCGCTTGAAGCTGTCTCTTCTGACTTGGATGCAACCAGATTTTCTGATTTTGTTGTTGTCAACTTAGTTCGTTTAAAATATGTTATGACCTGGCAAAACGAAAGGCGTGGCAAATAAGATAGAAACTGGATAAAGTAGCAAAATGTATAGTGGAGCGGAAGGAAAGGATAAATCACCAAGAATGTGCTCTTACATCGTGTATCAATTAAACTTGGACTACATGAGACAGGATTTATCACCAAGAGAACAACGAGGAATCCAATAGTGTGTGACGCAGTTAAGGGACACTGGGACTGAAAAATGACCGAACAACTATAAAATTAAAAGCCCCTTTTCTGCTTAAATTTTCTGAAGTATTTGAACAAAACATGGACCAAACAGGCTTCAAAACAAGCAAATTCGGCAAAGGAGGAGCTCTCACTCTGAGGAGAGAGACTTGACAAAAGACAAAACAGGTAATCTCACTCATGGTCATGATGTATGTGTGTAGAAAAATTGGTTTTTCTCGACTTTAATTTTTAGTACCCTATCTGCTCCATACTTATTAAATTATGTGCTATGCTCCTGGAAGATTTCCAGGATGTATCTACTCCATTTATGCGACTTCAACTGCAGTCTTTGGTTTCAAAGTATGAACATTTGGTTCCCTTTAAAAAATTAAATACACAAAGAGATTTTTAAAAAATATTTTCAATGTCCATAAAAGCAATGAAATTCATTACATTCATTATCATTTATTTTTTCGAAATCGGCTGCTCAACGAAAAAAATGCCATTCGAGTTTTTTTGTTTGTAATGCTTCTATGAAGCACATATTGGAAGGAATGTAATGAATTTCCTAATTTTAATGGTTTATTTAATTTTTTTCTACAAAGATGAAATGCATGCACAACGTTACGACAAAAATTTCGTTTTAATTGGTATTTCTAAATGCTAGTGTTATTAAGTTCGCTTCAAGTGCGCAACTACACGCATGACTGCACACCACTGCAATGGTGGCTCTGACGGAAGATCAAATAGTATTTTTGTGTCTATACTTTGAACAAGCTTATACTGTGGGATCTTGCAACCATATGATTGCAAGATCCTTACTTTCTGTGCTCTCTATAGCTTTATGCTCAAGTAACAATGACTAGAGAGAAAAATGTGGGTCAGTATTTTTTGTGATCAATCTATGTACCACTCTATCAGGATTCTTAGTTTAATTAAATTACATAGTGCAATATTTATCATGATATTATTCTGCTCCTATTTAAGAACTGAAGATGACAAAAATAATGAATTTCTTGCATCAGCTTTAGCGACAGGTTTACAGTGGTGTGTGTGTGTGTGTGTGTGTGTGTGTGTGTGTGTGTGTGTGTGTGTGTGTGTGTGTGTGTGTAGTTAAGTTCATGGAGTTGTGCTCATAGTTGTGCACGGTAGTTTATATTGGTAAGAAAATATTAAACAACATCTGCCATGCCCAGCCCCCCTTACCTAGTTATAGTGCATTACTTAATGTATGTGTTACTCTCCCTTCCTCCTTTTCTTCACTCCTGAACCTGAAAATGGCCCCTATTTATAGAGTAATATATGAGACAATAAGTCAATATGAGAATGCTCATCCAGAAGCTGATGTGGACAATCGCAGCGAAACAGCCCTTCCACCACTATGGTGAAAATATTTCCATGCTCCTCCCCTTTCGCCGTTCACCTAGGCCTTGTCTTTCTTCATAGGCCAAGACGGGTATATAGGACTTCAATTCAAACTAATTAGATATTGGCTTACTCAGGGCTGATGCATTATAGGAAACCCGAAGCATTGCAGGTTCCATACACTCGCTGGCCAACCAGATGAAGCCGACAGAGAAAACTCCCTGCACACGGTATAAAGGTTGACACTCGAGGCACAATTCCAAAACACCTAGTCCAACTGTGGACTTCCCTAAGGCTCGACAAGAGACGGCACGCGTTGCCAACATAGCAATACAGGGTTCATAGCCATTTTAAGAAATCATTTATGTAAATTTTAGGATGTTCTCCCTTTTCTCGTTATGTTTTTCTATGTTTTAATTTTATTTCATTATATATTCATTTTGAGTTTCTTTGAATTATTATCGTTAGTGATTTTCTTTTCTTTATCCTTACCACTTTATTAATGTATAACTTTGCATTGTGTATCTGTTTTAGAGACAGCCTCCTCATGCAGAAGTAGTTAAGTAATAATTTAAAATATTGTTTTTCAAGTCGAAACTTGCTTAAGTATTCCATGTTTGAATCACATTTGATCTACTTTACAGATGGAAGTAATTACGCAGTTATCAATTCTACTTTACACTTGAAGGATTTTGAGAATGTTAAACTGCCGGGTATCATTGTCACTATTGTTCAGGCGCTCTCTTATACTTTCCGTCTAACAGATTGATACACACAACTGTGTATCTCTTCAGACATTTACACAATAGCAGCACAGACAACTGGAACAAAGGAAGCTAGGTTTCTATTGTGGAGTATTATTAAATCGAGATTCTGCTCTCCTTATAAGACGGAGATGCACAGCATAGGTGAGAAACCACTTTCCTTTTCATTATATATTCTTCTAAGGAGAGTGTAATTGTGAGTATACTATTTAACATAGAATTATTATATTCACTCCTTGAAAAATCGTGCTAAATCTCTATATTCGTTTACTACCTTGGAGTTCTTATTTCATTTTTACATTATCTGGTGCTTTCCTGCCTTAGAAAATGTAAAGCACACCACTCGAAATTAGATAGAGCATTTTAAGCTTACTAAATAGGATAAAAGTCATGTAAAGGATTACTACAGTGCAGAAATGTGCGAATCTGATTGAATCACAAAAACAGTCTTCTATTCTGTCGTTAACACAAGTCGCCGTGATCTTGCAACTCACATCTGTTGTGTCCTCTCGTAATGTGCACGCGCACTTCACTGTCTTTCTACTCTCTCTGGCTCACAAACAACTCACTTGGACGATACGGTCACTCAAGTTCTCTCAACATCACTGGTCGAACACACACTCAGAAAGCGCTTCAACTAGCCCTCAACTCATTCCCTTGTATAGCCCAAGTGAGGTGCCGGCGAATTCTCTGGAAAATATACGTTTTCTCGAGATACTCCTCGGAAGCCAGTCCGTAGTCGAAAGCTTCCCGAACAGTCTGAAATTACTATTTGCTCCGACCCGAGTATTGTGGTAGCTTGACGTGGCGTTTATTTTGACCAGTGGCCGGCGTTACAATGCATTTAACGTAGAAAACACCTGGGTTGTGACTTACGCCAACTGAATAAAACACTCGAAAATAATACAGAAATAATCCCAAGACATAGACATCGATAAATGACAAAAATGACTTTTCAGATTTACAGTATGTGTGGTTGATAAAGATATGTGACTCAACAGTTAACATCTCTACATTGGTTGCTCACATACCTTTATAAAAATTCAAGATAGAGAAACTGAAACATGCACAACAATATTTCGCATAATATAGAACTGTAAAAACGTTGTTAATTTTTTTTTTTTTTTTTTTTTTTTCCCCCATTTATGTACGAAGAAGTACTTCTTAACATAGGAAAATAAACAATTCATTTATTCAGGAGAGCTCGATTAGTAAATATGCATAAGGTATTGAATATTTGATTTTAATCCAATATTTCCTTCATAAGGTAACAAGAGGAAGAAAATACCAATAAAAATAATTGATTTACATATGAGCGATGGGGCCCCATCAGTATTGCATCCATCATTATTGACATCATTATTGACATCAAAATTGAATAACGGGTTTGCCGAGCTTCAGGTATGTTACTCATTTAGGCAATTAAACCGTTGTTAGAAAATAAGAGTTGAATGGACTTCACAAGCCATTAGCTATAATTGGGAAGTTCATATACACGCTTAAAATGCAATCAGGAATTGTAAATCGATTATTTGCAACACGACCGCACAAGAGAATGCTGCAGATGTAGCTAATACACTGAAAACTCATGCCGACATTGTTGAATGGTTTAACATTCATTTTTCATTTTCCTCATAACCTACGTCATACATAATTAAATATCAAATACTTGTTGATTTATTTAAACTTTACTGGACCAATTTTGTGTGTTTTAATTTAAATACATGTCTTATAAAATCTATAAAAAGAAAACAGCAGTTAACAAGCGAAGTATTATAACGGTCAACGAAGTTTAGTAACGGGATATGAAGTAGCACTAATAAAATTTTATAGATGCACGTCATAAACGAAAATCTTCATACGCAACGTCATACCTACATTTACGATCCTACTAAAATACTATATTAAGTAGTGAAATGTGACTATTGTTCACCTTCTACGTCACTACATGTCGATCATTTTCTAATGATCGAAATTTACTTTACATGTTCAGTCGAAACAAATTTGTGTTCTAAGATAATTCCACTGAACACTACTAACCAAAGGTGGTGTAAATAATTACTTTCTTTATTAGTTATCTATAGAGTATTCTACCCAAAAAATCGATAAAGAAATTTTACTGGAATTGCGCTTTTTGACGGCGCTGAATCAAAGAAAAGCGTGCGCGTGTATCCGTGTGTCTGTGAAAACATAACTCGGCACAGCACCTTCCACGGATGTCATACAAAGATTTTCAAGAACATTCTTCCGACTCAATCTATTCATTACATGGAACATATTTTCTCAAAAATGGCTCTAACACTTTTGATTAAAATATTATTTTCTACGTTTAAGGCATTCCCATGACAAATCATACATTATTCCGAAATTCCCCACTCCTGATTGTATAGTTACACTGTCACCACTGGTTATGTCTTCTAAAACTGAATTCAAGGTCTCATTGTTTGGAGAATTTAATCTCGTAGTGGCATATTGCTATGATATTCCAGTAAGTTAGACCAATCGGGCATAAACCGCAAGATTCGTGGTTCAAGTCTCAACAATTTGCATTTTTTTTGTCTGACCCTACCTTTCCAGCTGGCTTTTCGGAAGAGCGATTAATTATCGAAAATCACGCTAAGCATTGCTGCCCAGAACAGGTGTCCTACTAAAAACAATATATAACCTATAAAAGCGGTTACTACGGCCTTAAAATAGTGTATACTGACATTAAGGGGGAAATAGGTATATATGTAGAAAGCTATGTTTTAGACGTGGTGAATGTTCGTGCTAGATCTCCGCGAGTGATTATGCAAATTGATGGTGACGCCTCAGTTTTCTTCCTTGAAATAAACAAGATACTGCTGCTAATGCGAACGGAAACTGTGGTTAATCATGTACTGTTCACAATACTAAACTGGCACAGTTATGGTCTTATAAATACAAAAGTGAACTCGATCATAAACCACCGTGAAGTTATCGGCCAATCGCCACGTGTAAAAATACCTCTGCACGTAGTAGTATGTAGGGTAATCTCAAAATCATTTAACCATATTGGTAATTCTTTCACTCGGTTTTAGAATTAACTATCCCGTATCAATCAATGGAACTCATTATCCTAAATCTTCATAGTTTTACCATAAAAATAATCAAGTATCTAACCCTAGTTTAGATTTTCAACTTCAAATTGAAAAGTACTATTTTTCTGACGGAAATGGACTATGGACCCCTAATTGCAATTCATAAATCCTAAAATGTTAAGCAGTATTATTAAGACGTCCTTGTGAATGCCATAGAGAGGTAAATAACTGATACATCACAGCAAATGCGTGTAGAAACAAATGCCGGTTAGTTGATATTCCGAGAATGTATGTAAGAGCGAAATATAGATAAAATTTTATTGCAAGCAATATGCACTGACTTTCATGGCATAACACTTCAGTGGACAGAAGAAAGGGCTTAAAAGTGACAATAGATCCAGTTTATAACAGTAATATGGGTGTATTATGTTTATCTATTTGTCATTCACCGCAGTGTCGAAATTACTGAATGACGTTTATTAAAAGTCTATATTAGTACTGAATTTCTAGGCGTACAAGATTTAAAATTTCAGCTATTGTAATTACGTACAAGTACACTCAACCATTCCTAACATGATTACTTATAGGCTTTCCAGTATTTCTAGAACCTGGAAGATAATTGGTGACAGATTAACGAAAGCAGGTGTTCTACCGATGTCTGACAACCTGTTGCGCAAATATGAGGGAATTTTTATTAAAATGGTGAAGCTGGACGTAATTACAGTTGCAATAGGCACAGAGGAAAGTTAATCATAAAACTTCTCTAGATAATTGTACAACATTTTCGTTAAAAAAGGGGCGCAGGTGATTTAAATCAGTTAATTCTTATTCGGGCTTTAAAACTAACGCAGCGTTGTATAAGTCAACAGTATAATTTGTCAGTCCTTCGTTCAATTTACAGTTGGTGGCTTAATAATGTTGTGGTATTTGTTGTTGCAGTCTAACACTAGAATTGGAAATCAATTTGGCCCACAAAAACAATTTTAAAATAAATACAGTGAGCAGATGTTGAATGTGCCGTGGGATTTGATTCACCAACTGTGACTGATAAAACCGTTCAGGGTTGTTAGAAATCGCTAGGAATGACCTTCATATAGGAAGCTATGTCTGGTTACGCTCCTTTTGATAGTTAGGAGCTATATTATATTACATTATAAAATTTTAATTTTATATTCTAAAACTTCTGTTTTGCTCCGTTCTTTAGTTTAAACGAATTACAGCTAACGTTTCGTTTCTTTCTGTGGGGAACATCTTCAGATGTGTTGATATGTTGGTCGTGTTATGACACAGTTACTTTGTTGTCTTTTCGAAGTTTACGTCATAATACGACAATTTTGTTGATACACCATTTTTAAAATCTACTCCTGCAAGGAAAAGTATGCCAGAAAATTAAAAGCTATGAGAAACTGAGAGATACCTTGGAATTGTGCTCCGAACAATACGCACATTTATTTATAGATTAAGGTGGACTTTAATGAGCGCATTTTTAAAAACGTGATACAGATGGAATTAAGCTTGGAATAAAGTGTTACATTATGTTTCATTATAAGAATTAATTATTACTTTGTATTCATTTTAGGTAATTTTGTTCTGAAAATCTCATTACTATAGCCCCAGAACAATATATATCTCAGGAAAAGCAATATAGCATCTCCAGTTTAATATTTTAATTGGCATCTAACATCTCCGGAAAAGAGCTTTTATTACTTTCTGGCTTAATTTATCAGTAAAGGAAGAAGGGCGAAAAGATAGAGATAGTTGGTAGGATTTATTGCTTAAATGGTGACAAAATAAACAATATTTTCGTTCTTCTAGTCGCAGGTGTATTGTGACGCCGACCCACGGCAGCGGCAACAAAACAAATGGCGGTCGGGGCCCGGCTGCCCCACCCCACTGGCTCGGCATTTAACTAAGACGCTCAAGATCAACCTTCTCCAGAGCACTCACGCGAGCAAACACAAAGGGTTTTCCAGGGTATTCGAAAAGTGTTGGAAGGCGGGCGTGTTTGTGGAAGTTCGAGAAAGGTCCGTGTTACGTCATCCCTGCTATACAAGGAGAGGAGGCAACGAGTTAAAGGAGCTAGTTGCAGACATGAGTCTTCGGGAGTCAGCTCAATTAATAGCTTGAGCGCTCGCGCGGGTATACATGTGTGTGTGTGTGTGTGTGTGTGTGTCAGCTGCGTCGGTCGTTGTGTAGTGAAGGAAGATACCGAAATAGTTATGAGTATTGAGTGGTTGTATCTGTGTTAGTGTTAGAGAGACAAAGAAAGTGAACAAAGATAGTAAAAGGAGTAAGGAGGTTACAAGAAGAAACCAGTTGAACTGTAATATTACGAAAGACTGTGGACTCTGTTAATGTCAGGAAAAGAGTATTGTGTATTTGTGATAAAATTATAGATGAAAAACAGGGTGACAGAAAAAGTAATTGGACTTTTGTTGATTTTATCACGTGGTGTCAGGAGTGGGATACGTCGAATTGTCAAGTTGTTACAATATGTGAAGTGCATAACGCCAATTATCAGAAAACTAAGTTCAAACGGAAGTCATGCCCAATGCTTGTCAGAGACGGTTAGTGGAGAGTCAGCATCCAATTGCATCTCACCTTATTTACCTTTCCTAACGCCAATTTAGTCACTGAGCAGATAACGTACGACATTCGTAATCAAGAAATCTTTGGTGCGATTAGTGGGACCAAACATATTGGCCATGTGTTTTTCGTGGTGCTATTGGTAGCCATGATAAATACTCCTGTCGTTTCTCTTCCAGTTGTCCCTCATTTCGTTTCTTCTTTTAAGTTTCACGTAGACTTAGTGGGTGTGCAATGTTGATTGATGACGAAGCGATAGGGCAGATGCTTGTTGACCCAAAAGTTAGCTTTGCCAAATGGCAGCCTTTTATAAGCCGCCTCAGATGGGCCCAGCTCTTCCCGGTTCCGTCAGATGGAAGCCTTCTCCCTGCTACCCGCCAGCTTGGATCTTTACGCATCTGTGTGTGTCTCTGTCGCTCGGCTGGCCTACCTGCGGTCTAATAGCCTCCTGCGGCTCTTTCGATTCATCGCTGGGAGTAGTAAGCACAGATCGATTGCCAAATGTGCCTTCCTCTAGCTGGTGACATGTAAAGTTTACATTGTCGGATTTTGCTTTACATACAACCCAACAAATATCCACTGAGAAACAGAAAGGAAATACACCCATATAAACTTATCTTCGCGGACTTGATACCACCTTATGTAATTTCATGTAGACTCTAGTGTTTAGAATTGCATATGGGGTCGAGCCTTCATGATTGTTCGGCGCTGACAAACGCCTCCATGTATACAAAGAAACTTTAGTGACTTCAGTAGACATCTAAGTAACAAAACTGGTACCTTTGAAATGTAAATTGTCTTTACCCACCACAGGGGCTTCATCATCCCAGGTGATACTTTGTATTTCGCTCCTCGTTGCATTTGAGCCTCTCTTGATTACATCATTCCAACCGTTTTATGCGTCAGACCGCTCTAACGAAGGCCATTAACATTTGCGCTTTGTTAAATAAACTATTCTAAAACCTCGCATCTCGCTCTAAAACAGACAATAAAAGCAACTGTCATTGAGGTATAAAAATAAAACTTGAAGCACTTGGTTGGTGACATCTGACATATATATTTGATAGAGTTCACAGCAAAAGGAACCAACTCTACTTAGACTTCCTTATAGCAACTGCGAAGTGTATTAACTCTAGACGAAGTTAACAGGATGCGGCAGAAACGGTAAGCATGTTTCAAAATGAAAAACGTTTATACGAGATTTATATGCATTCCTCATACAGTACCTTAAAGCACAGGCCTTGAAACTTGGAGAACACATTTTACCTTTTGAGTATAATTTGTTTTATATGTCTACCATCGTTTTAATGCACTGTTGCATACGCCATTCCAAGTCACTCACAATTTTTCTTTATTTAGCTGGCTGTATCGTTTTTATCTCCTGTCGGATTCGATGCTTTACGTCTTGAGTGTGTGCTGGTCTGTCCCGAACAATTTCTGCTGTAACTAGCCCCACAAGAAGCAGTCAGATGTTATAAAATCTGGAGAACGAGGTGGCCATGCCAGGTATTCAAATTTGGAAATCCGACGTCCAGAAAACAAGTTCCATGCTAATTCTTGCAGTATGTGAGGTGGCACAATCTTTCTGGAAGCGCAGACTATCAATATCTTGAACTTAAGGCACAGGAAGAGTTACAATCATATTTCTGTGGGGCATGAAATGTTCAGTACACGTTTTTCCACCTTTGTTTTCGAAGAAATAAGGTCTGATATACCAATTTACGGCACAAATACACTCCCTCAATAACTACTGAGAGGGGAAACAAACAAACTGGTGACCTCATTTCCAAGGTCTATTCTACAGTGCTGCCACACATTCGCAACAATCAGCCCGCCAGATTCAAAACAGCTATTAATTCAAATCCGCTTACTGTTTCTGCCCCACCCTGCACAGTAAGTGAATGAAAGACACCTTTACTGTGGTAGAGAATAAATTCGCGTTTTTGCATATACGTGATAATCTCAAATCTACTATTGCGAACTTTATACTCTGTCGTTCCATTCTTTGTTGAAAACCTAACCTACGTTTATGTTTTGCCTGCTTCACAGCCCATATGCGTGTGAAGTATATTAAATGCTCCAAGATTTTGTACACTTATTACACTAGCCATTAAAAATAATCACCAGGCATAGAAATATCTAAGCATAACAGCTAGGACGAAGCAAAAAGGTTGAACTGCCAATAGATTATAGATTCTATGTTGAAGGTAACAAACTACTCATATACTTTATGATCTTTTAGCGTTTGCATACAGCACTGGAACCAGTTTATAACTGCTTGCCAGTATTAACCTCCGTTATTTAAACGCAAGAAACAAATTTCTAAATTGTAAGAATAATAAAACTAAAGCGTTATTATTTTATTTTAATGTACTAATAATACTCTTGTTTACTCAGTGAAAGGTTCAGGATTCTTGTGTCTTTTAACGTCTTAAATTTTCAACCTGACAAAGCTTACTAAAACTAAACTTCAACAAAAATGCAATGTAGTAAAAAGAGACAAGATAGCGCAGTATAATAATACGTATAAGACCCTAACGCTATGTTACATAATACCAGAGTACATTGACTAATACAGTATATGACTTCAATAAGCTATGAAGGCAGTGCGGTGTATTACAATAACCAAAAGATATCCTTTGGAAGCAACATGACCAAAATATGCCAAACGTCTATTGTTAGTATTGGTAGTATGTCTTGTAATTGACGCTAAACACAATCTCTGGAATAATGTATTTTTTAATTTTAAATTGCTTTTAGCACTAAATATTAGTCCAACGAGCAGGAGACTCAGACGGTATAGTATGTGGCCTACATTAGAGAGGTCTTGAGTTCGATTCCCGTGACCAAGCTTCATGGGTTTTTTCAAGTCGCTAGGTGACAGCTGGGAAGGATAATTGCATAATTACCCCCATTTAACCTCGCTACTCATTTCACTTCATTTTTCCTCCTGGTTGGCTATTTCGGGGTTGTTCGTGTCGGCGGGGTTTCGGCGTGCATGGCAGGAAATTATCTCTGCATAAATACGCGTCATCGCAATTAGTGAAAGTCCCTGTGTTAAGGGCCTGTGCAGGCCGGCAGGGAGAGGGCAGCCGGTCGTACGAGCTACCACCGGGATATTTCAACCTATTGCTCAAAGGAACCCTACCCTCTGCTGTCGTCTGTCCTCAAATCTGCCCACCGTTAGTAATCTCTCGTCTCACCCCTCTCTTCCTGGTGTGCCCCATCAGGGGCATCGCAAGAGAATTCTTCCTTAGGTCTAGGTGCTATATACCTCTCCATCCTTGGCACCGAATTACAGTCAAATATTAGTCCAACGTTCCTAACGTATTCTTTCTTGTAATTAGGAATGGTTGGTGCGCACAAAGAAAGCTTTTTTATTCAGTATGTTTATTGTAGTGCTTAGTGTGGACCGTTGGATTGATTGTACCTTTTTGTCGTTCTCTTTTTTTCCTTTACGTCGCTTTAACTTAGTCATATTGCAAGTTACAGTTACCCTTCAAGGTCTCATCTCTATACCATAGCATTTTCCTTTGTAATGAGACCACAGAGGGAGGAATGCAGGACAACTGTACCTCCGCCTTCTGATGAGCAGATGACATTTGCGTGCTATCCAATCTATCTGTTTACATTATCTATAAGTAGATAGACTGGATAGACATTATCTGTGGACAGATGGAACAGCATTCGTTTTTACCATCCATTGTTCATTTATACTATTGCTTCAGGCTCAAAGTGGAACTTTATGGATCGTCGTATAAAGTATCCAATCCGATATTTACCTCGGTGCCTGAGAGAAACCACATTTTGGTCGGCCCATGGGATTTGAACCCGGGACCTCCCGAATGCGGGCCACAGATGTTTCCGCCTGAGCTGCCCCTCTGGTTGGACTGACTGTTGTCCCTGTGCTGACTGAACAGTTTAGTTCATACGAATACACCGAGCACTGCCGTTGTTAGATATTTCGTGACTCTGCGACCAGCTGAAAATGCCTGGTTCGTACGCAGTGAGACTATTCATTCGCTCATCGCTCAAAGCTAGTTCATACTGGAACGCACCAAACACAGGATTCACAGATTGTGCCACCAAAGATGCCCAAGCAATTTGGATTTGGAATCAACGGGGGCTGCACACGATAAGATTTAGTGTCATTGAAGCATGTGTTAAGAGCACAGGAACAGCTTCCAACGCATCTAAAATCAATAGCTCTGCGAGATGCACACCTGTTGACAAAGGTCGATGTGTGCAAAACCCAAAACGCAGGAAAGGAGGGAGGTCCAAGGGCAAGCAACAGGTGCCAAGCCTCGCTAACAAAAAGTTCAGATATTTGTCTTTGTATGTGTTCCGTGTGACCGCAATTATTTACACTGACCCTTGCAACTGGTAGCTAGATGTATAGCTCTAGAGATAAGACTCAACATGTCGCAGAAAGATTTATGCTTGGTAAATCCTTGGTATAAACTGATCCACAGCTATAAATACTACATGTTTGTATTTCTGATACAATATATGATATTATTTTAAGAAATTACAGTGATTTGGTGACGGGTCCTCTGCTAATCGTCTCCCTTCCTCTCGCAGCCCGTGTCCTTTTTCTGGATATAACTGATCTTTCCTACAATGATTCTGAGGACATTTTTTGATATTACCACTACAACTCACCTGTCGCTAAAGCTATTTTAGCATGCAGATATTTTTTTTAAATTAACGTCTCCAACGTAGTGTCATATCAGACGGTGAATGAATGAAATGGGTGAAATGAGGCTCATGCCCGAGGTCCATAGAGCTTTAAGTTACGCGACATTTTTCTTTTCAGGCAGACACACTACCACCACGTTACAGAGGCGGGTTGTGTATACAGAGCTAGAGGAATCTGCAAATGTAACATTAACAAAGCTGTTGTTTGAATTTTCTTTAGTAATATTATATCACTTTATTCTTCAAACATTTCATTCGTTTATAAGGGTGTCCTGCGTTGCCATCGCAGGTTCTAGGCAAGGCAGACTCTGTATTGAAGATAATGTTGTCAAAGAAATAGATTACAATTTTTAATCTCTCTCCCCCCCTCCCTCCCTCTCTCTGTGTCTGGGTGCGTTTCTTTCTGCTAAAATTTCTAAAATTTTACCCATAAAATATGTATCCGCCTTTAAGCACTACCTGTTTAATGTGAACGATAAAGCACACAGTAAAAAGTGTTTTCATTCGCCATGAATATAAACTAAACAGCAGCGCAACAGCCCATGAAGAATCAATGTTTGCCGCTCGGTCGTTCTGTCCCCCAGCTTTGCCCACTACAGGCGTCAGGAGTGGGATGTACTAGTGGAAGGTTGGACGTGGTCAGCGCTATGGAGACGGTCTCATCATGAATATATGTACTCTGTGATATTTCTACTAGCTGTCCATTTCAAAGTGTCACTAGTCCGTCCCACGGCTGAATCTAGAATTCAGACCACCTAACAGATCTACAGACTTATATTTTCCTTTGGAATGATGAAATAAACTCATTGTCTTAACCATTGGTGCCCAATGTCTTCCTTTATGGACTAATGAGGTCAGCTTGTCCCTTTATCCCACCTCCTTCATGCTGGCATTTTCCCTTCAGTCAGATAACCAAGCATTAGAGAGGATTGTCTATGAGTGCGATGAATGCGTCAGCAGCAAGTAGAAGTTAGAGGCAAACCTGCCCTCCCCTTTTAACCTTCTCCACATTACCCGCCAAGACAAACGCTCGTCTCAGAGTTCTTAAGCAACTCAAATTTCTGCTATGATCGTTACCCTTCGCGCCGAACGCCCGACTATGTAGGCAACTTCTTCACCACACATGCACCACGTTGCATCGTTTCCCCTTCACACTCTAAAGATTTACTTAAAACAAAGACGTGACTGCAGACTTGAGGCACTCATTCTGTTTAATTAGGTAATATAATAGGGCAATTATGCGCATCACAATATATAATAGTGATTTCTGTAAGCCTTAATTTCATCCTTACATTTATTTCAAAGAAACTTATATTAATTCTGTAGGGCCACTAATTAATATTGTGATACTGAATAATCCGAAATTCCTGAGGTATGTTGACGGAGCCATTATTAACAACTGAAGAACTGCTTAATGAAGAGACAACAAACATCTAATCAAGCGCACGAGGCAAAAGCGTTAATCACGTGCACAGCTCTACTCTATTTGGGGTGTCCTCGCAGAGACGAGAAGCCTTCTGTGATCGGAAAGCAGACTGTTTAGAGGTGGTGATCGCGAGAGTAAATCTTTAGAATGGTTTATATGTTCCTCCTTTATTTATTTGTTTATTTATCGCTTAATTGTGATTGGTTTAACAGCTTATTCATACGCTGTGATGATGAATACATTTAATACCAAACAACTAGCGTACAAGATAGTATTTACTTAGACTACATTACTTTTATTCCTTTCTCGTAATTATATAAATATATATCAACACAGTTATCACTACATATGATCCCACAAAAATAACGAAAGAAGGAAATACAAGCAGAACAATAAAACATTTACATTGACATAGATATATGCATTGGCATTTACTCAATCTTAGGATCTTATAGTTTATTTTCCTTCTTCTTCCTAATCCTCTGAAGACGACGAAGGAGCCCTCAATCTTATAAAATTCGCAAACGGTTGTTTAACCGCATTTTCTTCTTCTTGGAGTTGTATAGCTCTGAATAATTATCTTATTACTGTACTTAGGGGAACGCCAGTTGCAGCCACCATATTGTCAATCGGCGAGTCACACTTGCCGTCCCCTCCTTTAAAATAATGGTATATATTTTGAATACTGTATGCCGTCTGCTTATGTACTGGTTTGCCACGTCCTATAGGGGAGGAATGTGCTCTATAAGTAACAGATGCATTACATGTTTTCCACGGCCGCCACATATTTATACAGGTTTGAAGAGCTTTGTGCAATCTGTATTGTGCGCCACTACTCATATCAGAATGACTCCGAAAACCTTGCAACTCTGCCGGTTTGTTTTGGTTCCTAAACACGCACCGGTCATGCGATGTCCTTATCTTCCCCTTCCACTGTCTTAAAACACTCTGAAAAAAGTATACTAAATTAAAACACTAAACAGCCTACCTTTGGTTCTAGCACTCCACTAAAGGTTTGCCCTGCTTTCTTCCCCTTTTCCATTACTCTTGAGCCTAAAACCTACCTCTGTTCATAGAGTATATATTTTTTTTCAGATTGTTTACTACCTTCACTTTAAAACATTTTTTTTTTTTTGTTTAACTATGCTGTTAATTACCATATCAGCGTCGCCGGTGTATCGGAGTTTTGTCCCGTGGAGTTCTTTTACATGCCAGTAAATCTACCATATTAGGACCTATCGTTTTTAAGCACAGTTAAAAACCGTCGATCTCGGCCGGATTTGAATCCGCTACCTTGAGATTATTACAGTAGCGTCTAACCAACTGAGCCACCAGGCAGACTCTTGCTTCACTCAGTTACATATGCACACATTTACATATTCACATATACACAAATACCCGTGGTCGGAGCGAACGCGAACTCCCAATCTTCCGCGCCACGAAGCACTAAAGCTGGGCGCTTGAGCAAACGCGGCCATGGAGACCGCAAGTGAATGAGTGACAGTCTTTTAACATAAAAACCAACACAAGACAGATTCATGCAAGTGCAGGTGTGGACGTCGTAGTGAAGTATGCCTTTTAGCGGCCAGGTGAAAATTTTACATCTACTTCCCCTTTCGCCGCTCACCTAGACCTAGCCTTTTTGAAGTTAAAGTAGTCTTGGCCCCATGCATAGCCGCCTGTCAAGATATCTCCATCCCTCCTCTTCTGGTTTATTATTACAAGTTGTGCTTTACTTCAGTGATGGAACACTGCTGTATGCAAATTACGACATCCATAAGAGTTATTTGGACATTTAGAGAGGAATGGGCTGATTCATATTTTATAGTATTGTAACCAAGCGACAACTTGACAAACCCTATTTCTGGCTCCACTGTGACAAAATGACAAAACAAGTCCAGTTACTTTTCTATCGCTTTATTTTTCTTCTAAACTTTTACACAAAAACACCGTTCTCTTCTACTGACGTTAACACAGTCAACAGTCCTTCGTAGTATTAAAACTCCCAACTGTTTTCTTCCCATAGCCTTCACTCAGTCTTTTTTGTCTTCCTTCACTTTTTTCTATTTCTCATAAACTAACTCCAATGATAAAACTACTCGATACTCGTTAAAACTTCTTCACTTACACGCAACATACCTTTCACGACGACTGTACCACACACACAGTTGTCTTGCACTGACGGACTCATGTCTATAACTATCTCATCTGCTGTCTCCTCGCCTCCTTATATAGTGAGGATGACGTAACATGGATTTTTCTCGACTTCCACAAACACGCCGGCCGCCGGATATACCTCGAGGTTTTCAGCAATCCTTTGTTATTCGTTGCGCTCATTGTTGTTGGTCACGTGTACGTAAACAGCTGTGTGAGGCAGCCTGATCTTGAGTGCCTTTGCCTGCTCATCGCCCTGATACGTGGTGTAAAGTAGCTTAGCCCGATATACTTCGTTGTATGCCACCCCCTGCGTCACAGTATATAAATGCTACAATGCTTAAATACTGTAAAAACTGTAAGCATTGAGCATTGCTTGTCCGTTTTTCCCACGGCTATAAATGATATATTTATTTCTAATAATGATAAAAAAAATACTTTAGTTTGCTTGGCTGTTCAATTGTATTTTAATGAACGGGTATTTCCATATTTTCAAAACTAAGAATCGCGATACGCCACTGACAAGATAGAGGGCTTGCTAGGTTATTTCAGTGCCCCTTCAAGGTCCTCCGTTTAGGATGACACGCAGCTCGCCCATACTTAGACTCAGTTGTGTGTGAATTCAAACTAATAAGAGATTGTCTCTACCAGAGTTGAGAGGAACACGGATGATAAGGGTATACTGCCAACATTAAACAAAGAAGCGCAGTGAGAAAGCAGAACTAGGGATATGTTTCCGCACACCCGACTATACGTCGCAAATCGATTAATATACAATCTGAAAAATAGTTTTCTTCTGGTTTGCAGAATGAATTATATTTGTTTTAATGAACCGAGTCTATTTAATTTCCGTTGCTTTTAACGATTTGTTTGTGATAAATTTTACGACACGGACCCACAAAGCGGGAAAGGTCAAAATATATGGAAAAATGGCTACATATTTCTTCGTAAGTTACTCTGACGTAACAGCTTATTCGTACTTTCAAACAAACTCAGTAGCAGTTTCTGTTAGCCTCAGGATATATTTACAAGTGCGAGTTTAAAAACATCAACATGTGCGATCCAGTGCACGCTCACACCACACAGAGAAAAATAATAATCCGATAACTTTCATCTCTTTGTTTGTCATTCTACCACATGTTCCATTTAGACCGGAGAATTTTTTACTAGTTATTTATAAACCAGCTTTGTCATTGAAGGTCATATCGTTGAATCGGCACAATTGTTCAGTTGTCCATCTGCTATACTATTCACTCCTTGGCAGGGGTCGAGATAACGGGAGGATGAGGTATTTGCCCCTCTCATTACATAATTTTACTGGCTCGACAAAGAAGAATTCCTTTGCCACCAGGGAAATTTTTTTTCTTTTTTCCTGAAAGTATTTGCTAATATTGCTCTTTGAAAATATAAAAAGACACAGAGCATTTTCCATACAGACCAGTGCGAGCTATGAGTAAGCAAAAGTATCAAACCACAAGTAAGCTAAACAATTCTCAGGTTCATTAGTTGCGTTGGCATTTAGGGTCCAAAAATCCAGCAATAACGACTGGAGCTTGCAGTATTCAGTTCAGTTTCTTGCAACTCATTGCTCCAGTGTCCTTCAGTGTGGATATATTTGTGACAAGATAGCGAAAAGTTACAGAAAATTATGACAGTAATGTATTCCAGTTCGAATCTCAGGCTTCAACTTCAAGCCGAGTATTATACTTCCTCAGGTAGAAGCTGCCAACAGCATTGGAAGTGACATGTGTTAGTGAGAGTAAGTGCGTGACACTAATCGTGGATGTGTAGACCAAACTAGATTTGAAAAACGGAAAACAAATCGCCCCTGACTTTCATCAAACAGTTTTGGGAACATTATATGTCTCTACTGCTGAAAAATACAAAATCACTGTGTTCTTAAGGACAGTAAAATGCATATTGCCGCTATTGCTGCCATGTTTTATGTATATGACACACCAATGCTACTACCACTGGAATTATTGCCAAAAATATAACACAAATTTAAGTTTCGCCCCCTCGTCAGAAAGTCTGATTCGAACACTGCTCCTTAGTTTTAATCGTTCGCTGTATATCCTGGAATTTTGAGACATGTATGTCTGAAATTTGGTCAAAATTTTTAGTTACTAAAATTAAACTAAATCATCATCATGATCATCACACTATAATTCTGTTGAAGTTTATATTTTAATTTTACCAGGATTTGGTATAATTACACGTGTTATTTCCCAGGGAAAAATAATTCAAAGTTTATTATTTCTTGCTTCTTAAATATTTTAAATTAATATTGATTTTTTGAAGAATATTGAGTTAAATTTTTGGTTGTGATTATCTTATGTGGCTTGCTCTGTCTTCTAAGAAAGTGATCTACCCACCACATTCACGTTCTGCCTATTGGTTTGCACTTTTGTATTATTTGCGATACTCGACCATCATCCATTCCATTTACATGAAACTGTCGTTTAGTTCTGTTTTCACTTATTAGTAGTTTTATTTATATTCTAGATCCCTAATCTCCATATATTTTATCCAACAGTCTATAAGCTGCCACATACCTCAAAAATTTCATTTCAGTAGCCTCCGTATTTTTATGTTATGATTTCGTCAGTATTCAACTGTTTCCTTGCAGAACCTCAGTGAAGAAAAGGTCCTTTGAGCACGCTCCCAACATGAAGAAGAGTGAGCAGCCTTTATATCCAAAATACTCTGAAGCTTTAGCCACAATTACATGACGTTTCCTCTCAAGTTCTTGTAAAGTTTGCCATTTAAATGCTCATCAACAAACGGCCTTTCGTTTGCACCAAGTGGCTTTTACTGGCATTGATTTGTTTACACCTTTACGCATTAAAAGTATTCCATAGGATGTAGTTATACAAACTAATACCAGAAACTTAGCACAACTTAAAATACTGGAATTTTCTTCACACCATTTAAAATCCAAATGTAATATGATTATTTAAAAAAAACTATATTTAGGGGTTTAAAATTGTTTGTGAAACAACCACTTTTTCGTATTAGTATTTAAATAACGTGGTAGTATAGCTGCTTGCATAACAAGTTCTACATCCTAAACAACATTAGATTACTTTCATAATAAAAATAAATTACTTTTCTCAAAAATATTTAATATATCTGCATGCAGTTTAAAATAATCATACTTATGATAGATCAAAATATTGAATTAACTTTGCAAGATTTGGAAAGTGTACTTCTGAGGCACGCGCGCGCACACACACACACACACACACACACACACACACACACACACACACACACACACACACACACACACACACACACACACACACACACACACACACACACACACACACACACACACACACACACACACACACACACACACACACACACACACACACACACACACACACACACACACACACACACACACACACACACACACACACACACACACACACACACACACACACACACACACACACACACACACACACACACACACACACACACACACACACACACACACACACACACACACACACACACACACACACACACACACACACACACACACACACACACACACACACACACAGATATATATATATAATCTATTGGAACTGATTCAATATAATATCCAGCAATTGTTTCAGGTTCAAAGTTTTCTGGTGTGAGTAATATAAGATACATTAACTGGGTCTCTTGGATTTTACGTTTCTCACAATAATCACTTATCTCTCAAACACAGAAGATAATTTTGTCTGGAATGTTCATAGATCATTTATATTTCAAGTCCAAAGACTATCCTATATTTCTGTGATAATCAAGAAACGTGCTATGAAGTATTTGACTGTACTCGTGACCCCTCCGGGGTCCCCCTGGGTGGATCAGGAAAATTAAGACCTCAAGGAGTCTTCAAACTTGGTAAACTTTAGGGACTTCTGTCAATGTCTGTACCACTATTGTGGATCCAGACGTCCGGTGTTACCTCACACCTCGTCCTTCCTCCTGGGGGTGCTCTCTTGTGGACATAGGTACAACCAGCACAGCTTCAGTACTGAACCCCCTCCGTAAATCTCCTACCCGCTAGCAACAAGGTGATCTTAAGATTATCATGCATTGTTTCGATAATATTGTACTATTTTTTGAACGTGTTCGCCCAGCTCAGTCACTTGAGGCATTGACTCGCAAAGGATGTTTAGATTTTATTTTGCTGCTTTTCTTTGTTTGTTTGATTGTATCTGCATGAACTTCTTCCTATTTGTCGGTAAAAGTATTTATTGGATATAAAGTATTACTAATAATAATAATAATAATAATAATAATAATAATAATAATGATAATAATGATGATAATAATAATAGTAGTAATAATAGTAATAATAATAATAATAATAATAATAGTAATAATAATAAAGATAATGATGACAATGATGATAATAACAATAACAATGACGATAATGATAAAATAATGATAATGGTAAGAAAGATTTCAAATTGCAAATAAAATAGCACATTTACAACTTAAATCAAGCTGCAATGTGAGATCAGCTTAAGTTGATCTGCAATAGAACAGGTGTATCAACAACAGTTTTCAAGAGTTCTCTTAGAAATGTTCACAGTATATAGTTTAAAATATATGTAAAAATCGAATGCAAGATTTTAGTTAAAAAGAATATTTAACTATACATGTCTCATTTGTAGACAGTATCATTTTCAAATAAGTTCTAGGCCAAAATGACTGGTATGAGATGGTGGTGGTAGTGGTGGTGGCGGCGGCGGCGGCGGTGGCGGTGGCGGTGGCGGTGGCGGTGGTGGTACTACTACTACTACTACTACTACTACTACTACTACTACTACTACTACTACTACTACTACTACTACTACTACTACTACTACTACTACTACTACTACTACTACTACTACTACTACTACTACTACTACTACTACTACTACTACTACTACTACTACTACTACTACTACTACTACTACTACTACTACTACTACTACTACTACTACTACTACTACTACTACTACTACTACTACTACTACTACTACTACTACTACTACTACTACTACTACTACTACTACTACTACTACTACTACTACTACTACTACTACTACTACTACTACTACTACTACTACTACTACTACTACTACTACTACTACTACTACTACTACTACTACTACTACTACTACTACTACTACTACTACTACTACTACTACTACTACTACTACTACTACTACTACTACTACTACTACTACTACTACTACTACTACTACTACTACTACTACTACTACTACTACTACTACTACTACTACTACTACTACTACTACTACTACTACTACTACTACTACTACTACTACTACTACTACTACTACTACTACTACTACTACTACTACTACTACTACTACTACTACTACTACTACTACTACTACTACTACTACTACTACTACTACTACTACTACTACTACTACTACTACTACTACTACTACTACTACTACTACTACTACTACTACTACTACTACTACTACTACTACTACTACTACTACTACTACTACTACTACTACTACTACTACTACTACTACTACTACTACTACTACTACTACTACTACTACTACTACTACTACTACTACTACTACTACTACTACTACTACTACTACTACTACTACTACTACTACTACTACTACTACTACTACTACTACTACTACTACTACTACTACTACTACTACTACTACTACTACTACTACTACTACTACTACTACTACTACTACTACTACTACTACTACTACTACTACTACTACTACTACTACTACTACTACTACTACTACTACTACTACTACTACTACTACTACTACTACTACTACTACTACTACTACTACTACTACTACTACTACTACTACTACTACTACTACTACTACTACTACTACTACTACTACTACTACTACTACTACTACTACTACTACTACTACTACTACTACTACTACTACTACTACTACTACTACTACTACTACTACTACTACTACTACTACTACTACTACTACTACTACTACTACTACTACTACTACTACTACTACTACTACTACTACTACTACTACTACTACTACTACTACTACTACTACTACTACTACTACTACTACTACTACTACTACTACTACTACTACTACTACTACTACTACTACTACTACTACTACTACTACTACTACTACTACTACTACTACTACTACTACTACTACTACTACTACTACTACTACTACTACTACTACTACTACTACTACTACTACTACTACTACTACTACTACTACTACTACTACTACTACTACTACTACTACTACTACTACTACTACTACTACTACTACTACTACTACTACTACTACTACTACTACTACTACTACTACTACTACTACTACTACTACTACTACTACTACTACTACTACTACTACTACTACTACTACTACTACTACTACTACTACTACTACTACTACTACTACTACTACTACTACTACTACTACTACTACTACTACTACTACTACTACTACTACTACTACTACTACTACTACTACTACTACTACTACTACTACTACTACTACTACTACTACTACTACTACTACTACTACTACTACTACTACTACTACTACTACTACTACTACTACTACTACTACTACTACTACTACTACTACTACTACTACTACTACTACTACTACTACTACTACTACTACTACTACTACTACTACTACTACTACTACTACTACTACTACTACTACTACTACTACTACTACTACTACTACTACTACTACTACTACTACTACTACTACTACTACTACTACTACTACTACTACTACTACTACTACTACTACTACTACTACTACTACTACTACTACTACTACTACTACTACTACTACTACTACTACTACTACTACTACTACTACTACTACTACTACTACTACTACTACTACTACTACTACTACTACTACTACTACTACTACTACTACTACTACTACTACTACTACTACTACTACTACTACTACTACTACTACTACTACTACTACTACTACTACTACTACTACTACTACTACTACTACTACTACTACTACTACTACTACTACTACTACTACTACTACTACTACTACTACTACTACTACTACTACTACTACTGCTACTGCTACTGCTACTGCTACTGCTACTGCTACTGCTACTGCTACTGCTACTGCTACTGCTACTGCTACTGCTACTGCTACTGCTACTGCTACTGCTACTGCTACTGCTACTGCTACTGCTACTGCTACTGCTACTGCTACTGCTACTGCTACTGCTACTGCTACTGCTACTGCTACTGCTACTGCTACTGCTACTGCTACTGCTACTGCTACTGCTACTGCTACTGCTACTGCTACTGCTACTGCTACTGCTACTGCTACTGCTACTGCTACTGCTACTGCTACTGCTACTGCTACTGCTACTGCTACTGCTACTGCTACTGCTACTGCTACTGCTACTGCTACTGCTACTGCTACTGCTACTGCTACTGCTACTGCTACTGCTACTGCTACTGCTACTGCTACTGCTACTGCTACTGCTACTGCTACTGCTACTGCTACTGCTACTGCTACTGCTACTGCTACTGCTACTGCTACTGCTACTGCTACTGCTACTGCTACTGCTACTGCTACTGCTACTGCTACTGCTACTGCTACTGCTACTGCTACTGCTACTGCTACTGCTACTGCTACTGCTACTGCTACTGCTACTGCTACTGCTACTGCTACTGCTACTGCTACTGCTACTGCTACTGCTACTGCTACTGCTACTGCTACTGCTACTGCTACTGCTACTGCTACTGCTACTGCTACTGCTACTGCTACTGCTACTGCTACTGCTACTGCTACTGCTACTGCTACTGCTACTGCTACTGCTACTGCTACTGCTACTGCTACTGCTACTGCTACTGCTACTGCTACTGCTACTGCTACTGCTACTGCTACTGCTACTGCTACTGCTACTGCTACTGCTACTGCTACTGCTACTGCTACTGCTACTGCTACTGCTACTGCTACTGCTACTGCTACTGCTACTGCTACTGCTACTGCTACTGCTACTGCTACTGCTACTGCTACTGCTACTGCTACTGCTACTGCTACTGCTACTGCTACTGCTACTGCTACTGCTACTGCTACTGCTACTGCTACTGCTACTGCTACTGCTACTGCTACTGCTACTGCTACTGCTACTGCTACTGCTACTGCTACTGCTACTGCTACTGCTACTGCTACTGCTACTGCTACTGCTACTGCTACTGCTACTGCTACTGCTACTGCTACTGCTACTGCTACTGCTACTGCTACTGCTACTGCTACTGCTACTGCTACTGCTACTGCTACTGCTACTGCTACTGCTACTGCTACTGCTACTGCTACTGCTACTGCTACTGCTACTGCTACTGCTACTGCTACTGCTACTGCTACTGCTACTGCTACTGCTACTGCTACTGCTACTGCTACTGCTACTGCTACTGCTACTACTACTACTACTACTACTACTACTACTACTACTACTACTACTACTACTACTACTACTACTACTACTACTACTACTACTACTACTACTACTACTACTACTACTACTACTACTACTACTACTACTACTACTACTACTACTACTACTACTACTACTACTACTACTACTACTACTACTACTACTACTACTACTACTACTACTACTACTACTACTACTACTACTACTACTACTACTACTACTACTACTACTACTACTACTACTACTACTACTACTACTACTACTACTACTACTACTACTACTACTACTACTACTACTACTACTACTACTACTACTACTACTACTACTACTACTACTACTACTACTACTACTACTACTACTACTACTACTACTACTACTACTACTACTACTACTACTACTACTACTACTACTACTACTACTACTACTACTACTACTACTACTACTACTACTACTACTACTACTACTACTACTACTACTACTACTACTACTACTACTACTACTACTACTACTACTACTACTACTACTACTACTACTACTACTACTACTACTACTACTACTACTACTACTACTACTACTACTACTACTACTACTACTACTACTACTACTACTACTACTACTACTACTACTGCTACTGCTACTGCTACTGCTACTGCTACTGCTACTGCTACTGCTACTGCTACTGCTACTGCTACTGCTACTGCTACTGCTACTGCTACTGCTACTGCTACTGCTACTGCTACTGCTACTGCTACTGCTACTGCTACTGCTACTGCTACTGCTACTGCTACTGCTACTGCTACTGCTACTGCTACTGCTACTGCTACTGCTACTGCTGCTGCTGCTGCTGCTGCTGCTGCTGCTGCTGCTGCTGCTGCTGCTGCTGCTGCTGCTGCTGCTGCTGCTGCTGCTGCTGCTGCTGCTGCTGCTGCTGCTGCTGCTGCTGCTGCTGCTGCTGCTGCTGCTGCTGCTGCTGCTGCTGCTGCTGCTGCTGCTGCTGCTGCTGCTGCTGCTGCTGCTGCTGCTGCTGCTGCTGCTGCTGCTGCTGCTGCTGCTGCTGCTGCTGCTGCTGCTGCTGCTGCTGCTGCTGCTGCTGCTGCTGCTGCTGCTGCTGCTGCTGCTGCTGCTGCTGCTGCTGCTGCTGCTGCTGCTGCTGCTGCTGCTGCTGCTGCTGCTGCTGCTGCTGCTGCTGCTGCTGCTGCTGCTGCTGCTGCTGCTGCTGCTGCTGCTGCTGCTGCTGCTGCTGCTGCTGCTGCTGCTGCTGCTGCTGCTGCTGCTGCTGCTGCTGCTGCTGCTGCTGCTGCTGCTGCTGCTGCTGCTGCTGCTGCTGCTGCTGCTGCTGCTGCTGCTGCTGCTGCTGCTGCTGCTGCTGCTGCTGCTGCTGCTGCTGCTGCTGCTGCTGCTGCTGCTGCTGCTGCTGCTGCTGCTGCTGCTGCTGCTGCTGCTGCTGCTGCTGCTACTGCTACTGCTACTGCTACTACTACTACTACTACTACTACTACTACTACTACTACTACTACTACTACTACTACTACTACTACTACTACTACTACTACTACTACTACTACTACTACTACTACTACTACTACTACTACTACTACTACTACTACTACTACTACTACTACTACTACTACTACTACTACTACTACTACTACTACTACTACTACTACTACTACTACTACTACTACTACTACTACTACTACTACTACTACTACTACTACTACTACTACTACTACTACTACTACTACTACTACTACTACTACTACTACTACTACTACTACTACTACTACTACTACTACTACTACTACTACTACTACTACTACTACTACTACTACTACTACTACTACTACTACTACTACTACTACTACTACTACTACTACTACTACTACTACTACTACTACTACTACTACTACTACTACTACTACTACTACTACTACTACTACTACTACTACTACTACTACTACTACTACTACTACTACTACTACTACTACTACTACTACTACTACTACTACTACTACTACTACTACTACTACTACTACTACTACTACTACTACTACTACTACTACTACTACTACTACTACTACTACTACTACTACTACTACTACTACTACTACTACTACTACTACTACTACTACTACTACTACTACTACTACTACTACTACTACTACTACTACTACTACTACTACTACTACTACTACTACTACTACTACTACTACTACTACTACTACTACTACTACTACTACTACTACTACTACTACTACTACTACTACTACTACTACTACTACTACTACTACTACTACTACTACTACTACTACTACTACTACTACTACTACTACTACTACTACTACTACTACTACTACTACTACTACTACTACTACTACTACTACTACTACTACTACTACTACTACTACTACTACTACTACTACTACTACTACTACTACTACTACTACTACTACTACTACTACTACTACTACTACTACTACTACTACTACTACTACTACTACTACTACTACTACTACTACTACTACTACTACTACTACTACTACTACTACTACTACTACTACTACTACTACTACTACTACTACTACTACTACTACTACTACTACTACTACTACTACTACTACTACTACTACTACTACTACTACTACTACTACTACTACTACTACTACTACTACTACTACTACTACTACTACTACTACTACTACTACTACTACTACTACTACTACTACTACTACTACTACTACTACTACTACTACTACTACTACTACTACTACTACTACTACTACTACTACTACTACTACTACTACTACTACTACTACTACTACTACTACTACTACTACTACTACTACTACTACTACTACTACTACTACTACTACTACTACTACTACTACTACTACTACTACTACTACTACTACTACTACTACTACTACTACTACTACTACTACTACTACTACTACTACTACTACTACTACTACTACTACTACTACTACTACTACTACTACTACTACTACTACTACTACTACTACTACTACTACTACTACTACTACTACTACTACTACTACTACTACTACTACTACTACTACTACTACTACAATAAAAGTTTTAAGGCACATCAACTAGAGGGCCATTAAGTTCCTAACACAATGAATGCTAGACCAGTGTTACTAAAGCTACCTCACATCAGTGTTTCTAAATACACAGCTCGTTGACTTTCGAGCGGTCAGAACAAAGCCATTTCAGACAAGCTGTCCACCTTTCGCGCTCGATTTAAAAATGTTCGAGAAAAATGTATTTTCCAGAGAATTTGCATGGCACGTGCGAGAGAGCCCTGACAAAGAGTGAGTCGTTAAGTGTAGAACAAAACAGCTGTTAGCACTTAGTTTTAAGTTCGTGTTGTGTGTATGTACTGTCAGTGTTGAGAGAGTTTGAACATCGTAGATACAGTTGTAGACAGGTTAGGTAGAGGCCTCACAAGTCTATAACTTACCTTGTTTCCACTTCCTCCTCTTTTAGTAGATGAAACTGCAAACATTTTCGTCTCTGAGCTGGTATCAATAAAATTACGTTTGTGACAAAAATAATTGGGGTTTTAACAGGGATATCCTGAACTAGTACTAACGCACGTGAAGTTTGCAGGATGAATGATTCGCTTTGAAACCGCATGTGGTTTGTTAAAATTGCTACACTCTGCTTACCTCGAGGTTAATATGGCATTACATTTCGCAGCATACATATATGCGTATAAACCTGTTGAAAATGGCAAACGGTCTCTCCCTTCCACTCTTCAAAAAGCAGCGTAAACCGTACTTTAAATATTTGCTGCTTTACGTTCAACACTTTTATTTTTATCTATTCTGCAATTTATTATTACAGAAGCTATATTTCTACCCATTTTATCTTTCCAGTTTCTCTACTACATACAGTAGGTAGAGGAAGTATTGCATTCCACCCAAAAATTTGCTGTCTAGATTTCACCGGAAATATAACTTTTGAGTCTCTTGAATTAAAAAGCACTTTTAGAAAAAGGTTCGTGTGTGTGTGTGTGTGTGTGTGTGTGTGTGTGTGTGTGTGTGTGTGTGTGTGTGTGTGTGTGTGTGTGTGTGTGTGTGTGTGTGTGTGTCAAAAATGAAAGTTGGTATTTAATTTTGATATCTTTTAAGGATGCGACACGAAGATTTTGAAGAACATTCTTCACCTTAAAATATCTTTACATGGAAAATTTTGATTTTCTCGAAAATGACTAAAAGTAATTAAAATGCCACATGTTTGAGATATTTTTATAAAGTGTAATTTTGAATTTTCTGGCTATAGCACACATAGTCATATTTACTCTTGACGACCTTTGTGTAATTTGTAAACCGTAAGAGGTAGACCAAATCCTAGTTTACAGAAAAGTTGGATCTTGCTAAGACACACAAGTCAGGTTCAAATAAATTTGTTGGAGTGCGAACGATTTTGGAGAAGTTCATTGCTATTTGTGTGAGTTCTGGAATACCTAAACTTTCGTGAAACGCAATATCGTTATTAATTTTTTTATATCTTAGTCATACAAATAGAACGAAATTTGAAAGCTTTAAAGGATTTGACTATCGCTCAAAGCCTACTGTATTACCATATTCGCCTTGCAGTTACAAGGAAACAAGCAGTAAGATAATTTCTGTAAATCTTTATCTCAACTAACACGAGGAAGACAGAAGAATAAGAGTTTGTAAGAATGGTTAGCAAAACAGTAGAGAAATACATGTGAGTGCAACACCTTCCATCCGTTTAAGCTAGCCTGCAGAAATGGTTTTATTACCATATTTGCATGTCATCGCCAGAAACAATTGAATAGTGACAAAACCAGAAAAAAAATGAGAAAGTATTAAACAATTTGAAGCATAATAACGAAGAAGAGTATGTTTTTATTTAGCATTTTATTTCATTAGCAAAAAAATTGATTCAGAATGAAGGCAATTTCATTGGTTTTCTAAGAAAATTCAAGATATACAACCTGTTATCCACGTAAATATCTTCTATACCGGAGGAAGGTACTGCTTCGGCTATAGGTTAACCAGGAATTCTACATGAGTAACACATATGTACAATACAATTTTTGTCGCACACACGGAGATACACACACAGACACATACACACACAAAAATACCTTTTCCTTAGAATGTGTCCTGAATTCAGTGATTCTCAAAAAGTATATGTCCGGAAAAACTAGGTATTCAATTTTTGGATGGAATGCGGTACTTCCTCTACTTCCTGCAAGCACGCAGTAGAAAAAATAAAAGTACGAGGAACAAACCAAAAGTTTTCGGGTATCTGTGTAGCTCGTGAAATTCTGCTGGAATGATGAAAACCCTGCCATACATCCTCTGTGAGTAAGTGCCTCAGGTTGCTTAGTGCTGGGTGCTCACGTTCAGTTTTTATGTGCACTTTCCTATTTTCATGTGTTCCGTGACAGGCGAATTGAGGATGGCGAGCAACCTGTGTGCGTAAAAGTTTTGATTCAGACTCAGGAAAAGAGCTGCAGAAACACAAAACATGAAACACGCATTTGATAAGTCACAGTCCAACTTACGAGGTTTGACGATGACCACCATTAAGGACGGCCTGAAAATGCTACTGCTGTTAGCAATATTGTGCTGGAAAATGGTAAGCAGATCATCCAGAAGACACGCCAAATTTTTGGGCAGTCGTATGGGACGAGTCAAACATTTTCCCCAAGCTGGACTTGCGATGAATTGCCGCAAAGTTTGTGACGAACTAGTGAGCGAAGGTAGAATGCAAATTTGCAGAGAAGTTCCATAAGTAGTTGCAAGCGAACCAGACTTCTTAATGAGCTTAATACTGGGGATGAAAGTGAGGTTTATTGCGTACTATCCCGCAAGCACAATGGAAGAATTCATGGTTACCGAGCTCCAACATATCTCAGCAAGTAAAGAATAATTTAAAATACTTCTATTTATGTTAATCTGTTTGTTCGACATAGAACGAATTGTCCATAAGGATTCATCCCTCCTAGCCAGTCCATCAATGGACTGTTCTATTGTGATATCCTGAAGGAAAATGTAAAATGAAAACGTCCGGGAACATGTCGCACAGGAATTGACTCCATCATTACAATGCGAGGACATATACTGTTGACTATCTATGAGTTCCTGGTGAAAAACAAACTTAAATTTGTGAGCGACTTTTATTTATTCCCTAGAATTAAGCACAAATTAAAGGGTCGAAGGTTTCACAGAGTTGAACGGATCCATGTGGAACGCAAAAGTAATTAAAAAGGCTCATTGTAGAGAGTTTTCAGCTCATGAAAAAACTTCTGGAAGCAGTGTGCACAAAGAGGCTACTTTGAATGTAATTTTGTTTCGCTGTTAACGTACTCCAGCGTAGTGTCATAACGGACAGTGAGCACAAGGTCATAGAGCCTTAAGTTACCCGATATCCATCTTCTCAGGATAGGGGAAAACCTCGGTAAAAAGCTTATCCGGATAACTCACCCTAAGCAAGATTCGACCTCGCGACCGCTTGGACGTGAGACAGACACGCTACCACCAGGCTACAAAGGCGAGCAAATGTAATGGTGGTGAATAAAATACAGGTAGGGTTTAAGTCCATTTATTGACGTATTCGGGAACCTTTGGATAGCACGTCATATATGTATGGCATTAGCACACTCATATTTTAAAAATTGACATTTTATTGTTTTTCTGTAACTTTATTTCTTTCTTGAACTGAATCAGAAAACCACAGTGCTCTTTTTATAGTTAATCCAATTTACAGTTCGTTCTGACCTTGCGACGCACAGCTGTTCTGTCCTTTCGTAACCTTGAACAGAAATACTGTTCACCGTTCTACTTTTCTCGCGTGTTATAAACAAGTGGTTCTGACGATACACTAACTAAATTCTGCTTTACCCAACTCCAACGCGACGATTTCATGTGTAAAACTGTCTCTGACGATATATCTCTTAAATCCTCTCAATACTGATCATATACAACACACATTTAAAAACTAACTTCAAAAACTGGTTTCTCCCACCATCACGACTCACTTATATGGGCCAGGCGAGGTGTCGGCGAATTCTCTCAAAAACACACCTTTTCTCGAAACTTTTCGCAAACTGCGTAGGTAACAGTTTTTAGGTGCCTGGAATCACTTTGTACTATCATGCTCATTGTCGTCCTTGCGCTGATCCTCCATTGTCATTAAGTCGCGTATTTACAAGCAGTGCTGTGAGGTAGCTTGTCCTTAAGCGTCTCTAGTATATTATAAACTATAGTATATCTAGATCGTCACAGTATATTTACTCGATACGTATATATCAATGTCATTCTATGGAGATGTTGAGTAGGATTTTCCGTTTACAAGCGAGTACAAGAAACAAAAGCACAGCAGCAAAACAGAGAAAAAGAAAAAAACTGCGTGTTTTCGTTTCGCTAATTAAAATTCCAATGGCAAAATAACCACGAACTCTCCGACCATGCAGGATGCGGTATAAAGCCTTGCGTCCTTGCTCCAGGGTTTTAAACACATCTACAAAACAAAACATTTCCATGCTGTGGTTGTGACAGACTTGTCCGTGTCTGCCCTTCATGCAACATGTTCTTTGACAACATCACTACATCACTAGTGTGGTTTCATGCACTTCAGCTGTGGACAGCTATCTTATTAGATAACACATAATATAATTCGAATTCCATTTTTCTGCTGACATAAAAGTTGATATGCAATGCGATCATTTTTATATTTCAAGATATATTAAGTATAATTTAAGAGTCACTCAATGCGCTCCTCTAAAACATGGTATCATATACTCAATAACTTTGGAATCTGAAGATTTGGTACCTAAATAATCTGTCATTAGGGCAACTCATTGCAGAAAACTTCGCTAACGGCGTGACATGAAGTTGATTAAGAACAGTAAAATATAAGGAAAGAACTGCAATAAATCCTTTAGCAGACAAAATTGCCACTTACAGGAATGAATGGAGAGAGCATGTTAAACAGAATGCCTAGAGAAAGGATTCCAAGGAAAGTGTCCAACTATAGGCCAATTGGGAAAAGACGTCCGCGAAGAACAAGAAAACGATGGTCAGACATGCTTCGAAGCCGGAACAGACAGCATTGCTTAATCCATGGAGTGAAGAAGAAGAAGAAGAAGAAGAAGAAGAAGAAGCAGAAAATTTCCTTAGACCTGAATTTTTTTTTCTAGATATAATCTTCTTGAATAATAAGTAAACAACATAATTTTTCCAGCACCGTTTTAGAGGGGTTGAGATTCGAAGAAATGTAACAATTAGACTCCTAATGCTAATGTTAACTGGGCTACTCATCCAACCACAGTTCAAACTACTAGATCTTGAATCTGCTAACTATGTAAGTGAATTCAACAAAGTAAATAACCAAAAGGGAGGGATTCATCCCTTAAGGGAGGAGAAGGGGGTTGAAATTTCAGGATTTTTCAAAAATGGAGAGCCACAACAATCAAATTGAGCACGGAGAATCATTATTAAATCACAAGAAAAGACCGTAAGTATATTACTTATTTATAGATAAAACCATACTTTGTAAGATTTTTTTCTTTTTCTTTTTGCCTTTATCGTCATCCCCAACATTACATCTTAAATATAGATTGTAAGCTTTCTTCGTAAGAGAGGACAGAGGTGTTCTTTGGGATATATTGGTGCCAGATTAGACTTTCTTGGTATTCACAATGTTGTTACAAACTGCTGTTATCAGCACAATATGGTAAGGTACTTGTAAATTCAGGGTTAACTAAAGACAACACAGCAGTTTGTAACACACTTTTCTGTAGCCTAGAAAAGCACATACAGCTATCGTCACTGAAAACTACTTCTGAAGACATCTGAGATACGAGTTTTGTGCCAATGTTCCACATAAAACTATTATTGTAGCCTCTGGCAACTGCGGTCATCGTTTTCCGCGTTCGAGAAGAGACTTGTGGCTTTTCGCTTCCGTCCCAAATAATGATTTATTGGATTCTCCCCCCGAACCGTAACCAAGAAAGAGCTAGCAATTCCACACACTCTCACAATAGATATCATTTTTACACAGTGGGCTAGCTTTTACTCCTAAAATAGATGTCTTGTGGCTACTCTGATGGCCCAACAAAAAATAGCTTTCACAAAATGACATGTAATAGTTTGGGATAACATTTTCAGTAATTTTCAGCTAGTGTGTGTTAGAATTTTCCCAGATTCCTTTGTAGGACGCTTACATAACTGAAGAGTGGTTGGTAGGCTTCAAAATTCCATTATTTAATATAGCAAGCAAGCAGATATGACTGTAAAGTTGTGATGAGTCATTTAGGTCTCACTAATTAAATGTTTGCTGTGGCATCTTTGAGTTGAGTACTACATTTGGGATACAATAATCTTTCCATTCTATCCATGCGTTATTTCTGGTTGGATCTGTGTAGGCGTATCTTCTCAGTCAACTTTGAAATTATGAGTTTCTTTCGTAATTTATCTTGCTATCTAATAAGGTATTACCTGTAACGCTCCTAAAAAACCTCGTTTTTGGGCTTCTATATTTAGTTTTTCCTTTCTGTAAAGTGTCCAGTATTCTGAACCACACAGAAACACTTCCTATAGTATATAATATTGGAGTTTAGTTTCTTCCTAGTGTTTACAAGCCTTCATTTTATTGTAAATAGGCCATATACGAAACATTTCAGCCGAAGCAGCTGAAATGACACACTTTTCTACATAGTGGATTTTTACTCTCTCTCTCTCTCTCTCTCTCTCTCTGTCTCTCTCTCTTTCTCTCTCTTCTTTTTTTATAAAATGAGCTTTGCTCCAATTGTATAAAAACCTTGAAATACATTTTTTTTTTATTTTACTACTAGAATTGTATAGCAACTTTTTCTTTATAAATAATTCAATTGATAAGACTTCATGTAAAATGTATTCCGAGTTTCATATTAAAACCTACGTGTATCGAAAAATACATTGTTAATTTTAAAACGAATTCTTAAATTTAGGTCGTGTCTTTACCGCGGTAGTAACCGCGTATTTGGTATTTGCCAATGACATAATAAATGCATATTTTAAAAGGCAGTGACGAATTTTACACCTTTATTATAGTGTTGCTGTTATATCATTATTCTTATTTCTTTTTGCTTCTTTATTTTATTTTCTATGTATAAATATGCGTGTTATTTCTATGCATATGTTCCTAATTAAATGCTTCCGTATACCTTTTTGTTCCATTATGTTCCATAATTTATTTCCCTTTATCTTTCGATGATACAATCATTGCCAATAATTCCTCTGAAAGGCTGAAGTGTATAAATGAATTGCGTGCGTTATTATCAGACTTTGAGAACGACTTATTTTATATTAAAAGAACTTGAAACAAATTCATCGTTTCGTTTAGTACCAGAACATGGCTTGCCATATTAAAATTCCTGTTACATTAACAATCATGTTATATGTCAGTTACAATGATCTGTTTAATAACTATGCTTAAACGAACTAAAAACGAAAAGTAAACTCTATTTAAGTTGGAAATAATTTTGTGTAGCATCAGTTGTGGTAGTTGTGGTTTGTTATGGGTTAAACGTTCACCGTGTTTAAATGTGTGTTTCTAACCACAAATAGAAACAAAAGGATGGTAAACTGAACTCAGTAATAGCACTGGGATATTCCTACCAAGAGCAATGGATGGTTAATGCCGCGAGATAAACGTACTTTAAATTATGCATTACCTTCTCGAATGCACATGAAGCTTTACTAAGAATGTTTTAGGGGGGGGGGGTTAAAGATCTCAATTCTGGTTAAAACCTACATATTTTGTGGAACACAGTGCCTTCTTTACCTGGAACAGAGGAAGACAGCCTCAAGCGGTGTGACATTGAAACCAAGGGCAAGCGTATCAGTTCGTATGACGTCAGATGAGAGCCGTGTAATACAATGTTGCCTAGATAAAAGGCGTAGTGACTACGGAACTGGATGACAACATGTACAACTAAAACTGAGCAGCCAGTGTTTTTGTCTGGTTCTGTTAGAAATTAGCTAGGTCCAAATTTGAAGTACCTTGTCAGATCACAACCTAACGTATTTCCCAGACATTACATCCTAACATTGATAAACCAGCTGAAGAAAATCCATACAGAAGGTGTCGGAAAATGTCTACTTAGTTTTGTTCTGTATGCTGTCTCTTAATTTCCAGAGAAAATAACTTTGTTCCGTTCTATTTACTTCATAACAGGAATCCGCTTCAGATAAACAACAATAATTGTTATATATTTGCTCAATTCATGGAGTCGAAATAAAATTGTTTCTAAGCTGTGAGCAATTGTGTATTAAAACAGTCAGCAAAAATATTACAACATCTAAGGCCTTAGTTTTGTTATTAACATCAGATACGTCACTTACCTTGCCTATATTACTGCTCCTATTGCCTCAAAGAATTTCCCTTCACCCTGTGGCAGCAGTACAGAGCGCGATGGACGTCACACACTGAACTCATCTTCAGTGCTCACATATTCAGTAATGTAAACTAACACAGGCATTACCAACCCTGTAGGTATGTGGCAGAGAAAGTAAATCTAAAATACTACTGTTTTTAAAATAAGTCAAAATATATAAGCTTGAAGGTTCGAGATATAGTCGACTAAGTGAACAGCTGCCCGTTTCTTTCAGTCATGCTACTCAATACCTCATAATTTATTGCTCTGGATGGAAGGATGAAGCTTCGGGATTTACCTTGGGTTGCTCTGGCATAGATAACTCTTACCTGTGTACCAGGACGTGGGGGCGTCCTGTATCTGGTGTAGAAGTTCCTCAGGAACTGCTTAAAAACAATTTATTTTCCCGAAAGCTGTTCTGGTTCACTGGCTGCCGACATAACTATGTGTGTCAAAGAGTGTAATTTCATATTTCCATGGATCTTCACGCCTTTACGATTCGATCAGTGTATAGTGAGTGAAGAACTTGCCATACGTTGTATTCGGCGCCACATTGAAGGGTATTCAAACAACCCATGCCTGAGTGTCATTCACCCCCCGGGCCGGAAGGAAACACCGTTAGGTCGTGTCTTTGTTCCCCGTGTGTCCTGTCACGTCTCCCTGCCAAACTCTCCGGAGTGAGATACATCTATCTATATGGTTTATGGAACCCCGGTTAAACACATATTCAACTGATAATAATTGTACAAATTCCACCCATTGCAAAGACGGTTACAGATACTAGTGGTAATGTGGAATGCTTTCGGAAAGACATGTACTAAATTGTAATTGCAAAAGAAATAGATGTATTTTTATGGACCATTAAAGGAAAAAAAGAGATTCATTGCACTAATGGTCTTAGCAGCTGAGTGCTTAAAGCACCCTCCCCGTCCTAAGAAAAAAAAAGTATATTGTGTAAAGTATGGAAACGTATACTATTAAAACATGAACCATACAACGAAGGGAGTAAAATAAACATATTGAAGGAGGGAATAAAGAAGGATGGATCATGTAAAAGGGGCTAGCATATAAATAATGAGGAGGTTTGGGCAGAAGAAGATTAACTCTGAAAAAGGAAAAGCAATTGACGTGGGCATTGAGTGAAGCTGCTTACAAAGATATGCATTGGAAGTAAAAACGTTTCGCGCATAGGGAGAAACTGGATAATATAAATGCTTCGTATGCAAAGCAAAATAGAAATCGTAAAAGGAGGGAAGAGCGGCAAAGTTAATATTTACAGTGCAGAGTTGCAAACTTTTAAATGTAAATAAATCATACCAGGCATTCAAAAAGGCATATAGACCGATAAATTAGGTATCCTTAGCAGATTATTATTAAACTTATTATATAAATGCTTACTGTGTGTATAATTGACAATACATGCTTATTTAAGATACAAAGTAAAAGTGATTAAATAAACAAAAGAAAAAAGAAAGACTGAAGGCGCCATGAAGAAGACAGAAGTAACAAAGATATGACTAATGATGAATTATCTTGTTTTGTTTAATTATTGTTACTTTTTAATTTTTATTTAATTATTCATCTGAAAAAAACTATTGAGTAATTGCTGTAATTATTAATCAATAAATGGCAAATAAAATCCAAATAAGTGATGGGGTTTAGATGCCACAGCATTAGTAATGTAGACTTAAGTTTAATTTTTCAATGTTTGTGTTTATCTTTTTTGAACGCGTTGCACCAAAACATTAAGCAGTCTTCATAAAAACCACAAAACGGGCAGACTCTCCCGTCAGATTACTCAGTCATTTAATTTCTACCCCAAATTATCTACAATTACACAAATTTAATAATATTGAAATAGCGCCTAGAAAATAATGCTCATTTTATAGAATTTACAATATCAGAACGGCCAGGATTGTCACACGTATTTCCCAATCTATCAGAAAATCCATCATTTTCGTTTCCTCCCCATATTCCAGGAGTGCTTCTAGGTTTCCTGGAGTATAGTGGAGCATGGCGCAGATACTAACTCAAAATGAGTGTCCCTCTTGCAGTGGCATACACACATTCTATTGTCATACAATTTAACATCTTCTTTTACATAATTTTTGCTCAGACCCACCAATTCTTTAACAAACTGGAATGGCAGATACTTGATGTACCTATACTAGTTCCGCTCTAAGAAGCACACTTTTGTACTACTCCGCGCAATCCCAATGTGATGTCTGTCTGGTTTCAGTAACCTGACTGGTTTACATTTTCAAATAATTGGAAATGTAGAACTTCTCAACGAAATAATTAAACGTTATCCACTGACATATTTTAAAACTAATAACATAAAGATAAGATAGGATCTATTTTCTACTCTTAGACTGAGTGTTGCGGTCAGTGGCCAGTTAGAGTATTTATTGCGGCCACATGCTTGGGGCTGCCTTTCGTCTTTGTTTATTACTTTCTATACTGGTATTTATCTGAAATGTATTTCTTATTTCGGGAAGAGTATAGAGCTAGTCTATTCGAAATCTTACTTTTTACTATATAAATTTAGGGAAAAAAAAACTCGTTCGGTAAACCACGGTCAGTAGAAATCTGGCTAATTCTTTCAAATCATTGTTTCCAGCAAGATCAAACAGTGCGTCTAATAGCGCTCCAGAAGCTATAAAATTTATACGTGTTCTTTTCCCAGTTTACTCCACTAATCATCAGCTTTCAGAACATTGCTTTGTTCACTGAAGTAATAATTCTAAACAAAGTTTCTTCTAATTCGTGATGCAAAATATTTTGGATTAGATTTATACAAATGCCCAACGTCGCTAAAATAAATTCGTTAGGTGTCCGTCAAATTTCTGATGCATTACTGGAACAGCGGTTGTATTTTGATTAGTAATAGCACCTCTTGAGTATCCTTCATGAAATTCATCACTCAGAAAAAAAAAAAAATAAATAAATTTAAAAAAAAAGAAAGAAGGAAAAAAGAAAAAAAAGAAAACCTGATCTCTCTTGAATTCAGTGTACCTATTACATTGGTGGGGATTCTTCGCCAGATGTACTTCTAAGCCGATCTTCCTACTGTTTAGTTGTTAATGACGATTTAAAATGTAAACAATCATAACCGGAAAATATTCTGCAGTCAAATTTATTTTTGGATAAACACGACATACCAGCCGACGAGTAAACAAAGGCACAACGTCAACCATCCCCACACCACTCCAGAGAGTGAACACGATACTAACCACAATGAGCCTTCCGGAGCTTTGGAGAAAGATCCGGCTGCGTCATCGCCGACGATTTGTGGGGATTAAGAAAGGTCCGTGTGACGTCATCCCCTCTATATAAAGAGACGAGTAAACAGCAAAGAGTGAATGAGACTTAGACATGAGTCGGTCAGTGTGTCAGTGAGTACGAGGCAGCTGTGTGTGTGTGTGCGGTGCGCCACGCCGAAGTGAAAGGGATTTAATGAGCGGCGAGTGATTGTATCTTCGGAATTAGTGCATGAGTGACAAAGTGAAGAAAGACAGTGTAAGGATACAGTCAAGGTTACGAGAAGTAAACAGTTGTGGGTTATGATAACACGAAAAACTGTAGACTGTGTTAACGGCCAGAAGAAACCTCTATTTGTGCAATAGTTTGGAAGAAAATAAAGTGAGAAGAAAAGTAATTGGAATGATTTTGCCATTTTGTCGCTCTGGTGCTACAATGTTTAATTATGTTACAACTGACACAGACACGCTCGCGCGGCAACACACACACACACACACGCGCGCGCGCGCGCGCGCGCGTAGCCGATTTGTTTAACGACATACTTTCCCGAATTCCTTTAAGCCAAAGCAACAGTTTAACTGCAAATATTTCTGTTCAAACCGCTTTTGGACGTCGTTAATCGAATAATCTGCCTGAAGGTAGTTTGGAGCAGGTTTATCACATCCTCGTGTTCACCGAAAGTTTCTGTGGGAGTATGAACACGGCAATATTCAGCGAATGGCATGACCAAGGTTGCTCCTTCCTGAACTTTGATGTTGCTTTGGGTTTCGCGGTTTTATAATAGCAGAGAAACTGGAAACTTCTGTAACTTCAAGTTTGCAATCTCGCTACCAGACCGTTTCCTTGTCCGCGATTGCCTCTTAGTTCTGGGACAGAAAGTTTCTCCGATACTGCTGCTCATGCTGTCTACTATCCTCATTAGAAATACTACGATAGGTTAAAAGTGGAGTTGCGGTATCATCTTCATAATCATCGTCATTGATTACAGGAAGGGACTCTCGACCTTTTCCTATCCCATCAAAATATGATATTGTCATTTCTCTAAGTCTCCATATCTTGTCTGTCTTTATGTTCATCTCAAGTTGTTTTCTGGGAACACGGGTTTCTGGCAATCTTAACAAAGTAATATTAAAAATCTGGTGTGTCATATGTTTTATGTAACCCTAGCATTATTAATAATTGTTATCTATTCAAAATAATGAATTGGCTCATTGAGAGGGGTGTATCACTAACAGTAATTGATGCTACTTTTTCTGTTACTTTACTTCTCTAGTAAAACTGAATCACAAAAGCACAGTTGTCTGTTGTATCGCTAACACAGTCTGCAATAATCGTCGTTACCTTGTGAGTCACAGCTGTTCGGTCCTATCGTAACCTGGCTACAACTACTACTCAAAGTTCTAGTAATCTCTATCAAACAAAGAGCTGCCTCCAACAATTGACTCACTAAAAACTGCTTCACACAATAAACAATTCCAACGTGTCAATTAAATTCTAAGACAGCCTCTGACACTCTGACAACACACACACACACACACACACGCACGCGGTATTTCATGCAAGGGGCACTTGCTCTTATCCATTTAGTACACCAGATAAATGCATAGCCTTTAGACTTGATATTTAAGTTCAGCTTCTTTCAAAGATGCGACCCGAAGCTCTTAAAGAAAATCCCCTACAACAAATTAGGCCTTACATTGAATATGTTTCGAAACTTATTCATTCAAAAATTACTATATTTTGTTACATAAAGTAACATATATTTAAGGTTTTATAATACAAGTACTTTTCTGAGAATAACGCCTCTTCATTTGAAAGGAGGTTTTTATAAGTTTTCATAACGGGCTAACGATAAGAGACACACAAAAACATAGATCAGAAAACTCCTAAAACAAATGTTATTTCAAATAAATTTTTGAGCACTCCATTATTATTGGTTCAAATTTTTCAATTTTTCATTTGTTAAATATTGTTGCTATACATTTCTTTCCATAATGTTACAAAAGAGCACAGAATTTGAAATCCAACATAATGTGACTGATTATTCATTCGTTTCCTTTATCCCCTTATATAGCCGTACACAAAAGTACCTAGATTCCAAGTGCCGATCGTAGGCACTTCGTGCATCTTCGTAACTAGTATGTTCATATGTTCACAACACACAAGCAGGGAGTGCAGAATGGTCTGTGTCTGTACACGCAATGGTCACCTTATAAGATAATGAAAACAGAGCTTGGTACAACACTTTAGTTTTTGTGTTGTTACTTTTATGACTGGATGTGTAAAACATGGTGTTGTACTAGTATAACTTTAGCACCCAAAATCTAACGTCGTAGTGGACGGCCTAGGTATGTTGAACCTGGGATCTGCCGAAGCCGACCTTCGCCCGTTACCGTGGAGCCACATCTCTGTAATTTAAAAGCATGAGTAACAATAGACACTCTTTCTACACCTGGATATATTTGCGTACTCCATTGCTACTTCTATGATAGTTTTGCCCACATAAAAGATTCGAGGCGCTATTGTAAATCTACTGCAATCCTAACATTAAAGCGGTTTATTATAACAGCATAAATTGTGCGAAATTACCCTATATCTGGTACCAGTGCCAGAACACGAATGACGTAATTACCATATCAATAAGGCAACAATGACGTCATCACCACTACAACACAATTTTCTCCGATATGCTTATAAGAAAACTTGAAATTGTCACTTTCGCAAGTGAAACAACTTTTATACACAAGAATCACTTCATTAAAGTTATTTTAAAATAAAAATAGCGACAATGTGTATTATTTTTCATTAACTTTTTTAATTTTCTGGAATTAATAAACTTGCAGCACTCTTGGATTCGTTCAAAATGTCAAGCGGAATACAATCCATTAGCTCGTATTGAAGCTTAGGGCATCCACGAAAAAGCACCCCCTGACCCTGTTGCTCCAGATGCTTTTCATTTGTCTCCATCTCTTCCCCTGCGGCCATTTTTCATTCTTTATCGAGCGCCTCCATGTGTGTTTGTGCCTTCCCTTTCTCCGTGTGCCTTGGGGATTCCAATTAAGAACTTGTTTTTCTATGGTATTTCCTGATTTCCTGAGTGTGTGCCTATCCAATTATGCTTTCTTCCTTTAATTTCAAAGTTTGGTTGTTTTTCTTATCCCGTGACCGTAGTTGTTCATTGAAAATTGTTTCCGGCCAACATGCTTTGAATATTTTCCTTTAATCAAGACTTTATAAGAAAATACAGTGTATAAAACTAGTTTCCCATGGCAAATCGCTTGGTACATAATGTCATTACTTTGACAAATATATATATATAGTGTCTCAGGACTATAGAAGTATGAGGAGCGGAGCAAATAATAGGTTACATTAATTAGTGGGTAATTACATTACTTTTAAAGTTTGTGGTTTATACACAGCGTTCATATATTTAAAACATTCATGAAAATGCACATCTTTGTGCCTTGCAGACGTGATAAACCGTTCTCATTTTACAACTACGAGTAAATTATTAATGTGTAAAGCTATTTAAACCAGTTTATTCCGAAAACAACATACACGAAGATCGAATTTGTAAGCTTCAATGTGTATTACGTCTCCATCACAGTCTTCCTAGCTATTTTCTTTTAGACTCCCTAAGTGTTCCTTTTAGCTCATTTATATGAAATAGTGAACTCGCAGTTTAGCTGGGAATCAAAAATTGCAGTTGAACAAAGCAGAAATGCATTTATCAAGAGTGTTTACATGCTTAATGGCACTATTGTGAATAAATGTCCACTCAAAAAATTATTTATAATGTAACTACTATGACAAAATCCGTCCGGTTACCTTTCTATTACTTTGTCTTCTAAAATTTTATCAGAAATACAGTTTTCTTCACGTCGTCAACACAGTATACAGTATTTCGTGCTGTCACAACTCATTTTTTCTTCTCGCAACTTTGCTTAGTCTTTCACTTCCTCTGTTTCTCTATACTAACTACTATATTACAATCACTCGACGCTCGTTGAATCTTCTTACGACACACCAACACACACGCAGCTGTCTCACACTCACCGACACACTGACTGACTCATGCCTGTAACAGTGCACTCTCCTGCTGTTTCCCCGCCTCCTTGTATAGAGGGGATGACGCCACACGGACCTTTCGAGAACTTTTTCAAACACGTCGCCGATGAAGCAATCAGATATTTCTTGAAGGCTCAGGAGAATACCGCTTTTATGTGGCCACTTCACTGTTGTTAGTGACGTGTTCACTCATGTGAGTAGTTTGAGGCAGGTGAACCTTGCGCCGGTCTGGTATGTTATGTAAAGTAGCTTGGCCCTATCCGTCCTCTGTTGTGCGCCAAGCCCGGCGTCACACTGTATTATCACTAAAGAATACCTTGTAGCATTATAGGGATTCACTACTGTGGGATACGAAAAACGAGAGCAGATTTCCTTCATTTAGCATGAAGTTTGGAAACCAATTTAGGCCGCGAATAGGGAGCACTGTACGGTGTTTTATCACACAATTAGTATTTAAGCACCCCCTAACTGGAGACTAGAACTGTCATTGCGAGGCGAAGTTAGGGTAACCAACAGACTCCGAACCTATCACATTTTCTGCAAGCATACATTTAACAGTTTCCCCAGGGCTAATTAGGCACGACGACGAAGCGCTACTTGGATAAGAGGCTGGTCCCTGGTTTCCGCCAGACAGGACCCAGCTAAATGTAAATAAACGGCTTCACAACTAGCCCGCTAATAGACTCCCAAGTCTTATTTGCTACCGTCATGGAACTCCCGTTTCCACCGCAAACTGACCGGGAGTATCTCTGTCTCTGAATCTTAAGATCTTTGCTAACCACACCCTAAGATTTATTACACCATCACTTGTATTCTTGTTCATGCTGTTGAAGAACCCTTTAGCTAACCATTCTCTCAAACGATGACACATTCTTAAATACAAACAACATGTACACCAAATCAAGAACAATCAATAAAACACATTGAACAGAAGAATATAACACTTTGAAGCTTGTAAGAGCGTCTTCCTTTAGCGGTACAACCTTTGGTGACACGATTACAGAAGCTGTAATGAAGATACAGTGGTACTTGTGTTTGACTGCAACATATATAGACTGGGAACTTAAAACACCCAGTTGCTGTGAAATCAATGCATATTTTGCAAATATTTTTGACAATTAAAGAAGCAACTTCAAAATTAACAAGTTTGTGAAATTGTGGAGTGAGCAGTTTGGATTGCTATTCTTCTCAAAGTCTGAACTTATGAAATTGATGTATACACTCATTTAGCATTTCAAAGTATAATATATAATGGATTTTCTTTCAGATTTTTGTTTTCCTGCGTTGTAATTAAACAATTAGGAAACGTTATTGTTTGCTATTATTATTATTATTATTATTATTATTATTATTATTATTATTATTATTATTATTATTATTATTATTATTATTATTATTATTATTATTATTATTATTATTATTATTATTATTATTATTGTTGTTGTTGTTGTTATTATTATTGTTATTGTTATTGTTATTGTTATTGTTATTATTGTTATTGTTGTTATTATTGTTGTTATTATTATTATTGTTATTATTATTGTTATTGTTATTGTTAATATTGTTATTTTTATTGTTGTTATTGTTGTTATTATTGTTGTTATTATTGTTATTATTGTTATTGTTATTATTATTATTGTTGTTGTTATTATTATTATTATTATTATTATTATTATTATTATTATTATTATTATTATTATTATTATTATTATTATTATTATTATTATTATTATTATTATTATTATTATTATTATTATTATTATTATTATTATTATTATTATTATTATTATTATTATTATTATTATTATTATTATTATTATTATTATTATTATTATTATTATTATTATTATTATTATTATTATTATTATTATTATTATTATTATTATTATTATTATTATTATTATTATTATTATTATTATTATTATTATTATTATTATTATTATTATTATTATTATTATTATCATCACTATTACTATCATCATACCATCCATTCGAATATATTCATTTCTTCTATTCCTTAAATATTTAAAAACAATTTAATATGTATCACTTGGAATCCTCTTTTGTGTTCATTTTGGGCATCCATCTAACTTCTTACACGCAAAAATAGAGGGAGATTCTTCTGCAGACCTGTTTTTTAATCTGACAATCGATTCGGTTTCCTCTTTGCTACATACACCTGTATGAAATGTGAAATGAATCTATTTCTGTAAAGCTTTATCTCTATTAAACTGAAGTAGACATAAGCTTACATAAGAACAGCTTCATAATATAATATATATAAGTAATAGTATTTAGAAAAAGTAAAGTCAATGTTACATATCAAATTTTTTCAACACAATTTTAGTTCAAACTTCTCACCTAGCTTACATAAATGGGAGAGACTGCGTTCAAACCTTGTTAAACCTTCGTGCCAACGAGGCAGTTGGGTCTTCGTAACTTCAGCACTGTTGTCAAATATATTCCAGTGAGTTGTGTTTCAAATGCGTAAAAGCCATCAGGTATAAAATCTAGAGTGTAGTGTGAGTGAGGAAAAACTCTAAAGTTGTCTTACCTTCTCTTGGGTATGGGCCCGATTATTGTTGTGGGTAAGAGTTATCTGCTCGCTGTAACATAGCAGGAACCACAACTGTGTGCGGCATGGGGATAACAGTCATCTGCCTGTTTTGTTTTCTTCTACTGGTGAGTCAAGTTTTGCCCAAGGATATACGCGTAACTTTCACTCCAATACTTATATCTACTGCTATATCTGCGAAGTTAGGAGGAATTGGGAGTAATGAACGGAGGAACCACCAGTAATTGAAATGACACCATATAGTGGGTCGTTTGTGCTTCCTGGGTGACACTTGGGGGATGGGGATGAAGGGGTGATCCGAAAGAGCTACCACGTCCAGACAAAGGCTTGGCTAGCAAGGACGAGACCCCTAATAATTCCAACATCTCAGCAATCTCGGCGCCGGCTAATCCTACCATAGCCACCCACAACTGGAGATCTCGGGTGCAGACGAGATAACTCTCGAAAGAAAGGAGACTCCAGCAAGCAAAGCGCCCGGACGATACCTTTCTAGAACTCAAATTCGTCACCTCGTACTACAGATGAAAGAAAACAATGGAAGAAGGGGAACATACCGACATTCATCTACCGGGGCCGGTCCGACTGGAATCGAACGAAGGATCTCCCAAATGCAAGCCTTACACTCGGTATACTTCCCTTAGTGCTTGCGTTGTCAATTGTGTAAAATAAATTCAGTAACTGCAGTACAGAAGCTATTTCGGGCCACCTTTAAAAATCCTATGAACTACAGCCCACTGCAAGGATCTAGAATTGCTGAACCGATTACTGGTTTCAAACACACGTAGGTGCATTACAGAGGTGGACGACCATGACACCAATCCGTTGAGGTAATACGACCAGCATCACCATCACCAGCTGAAAATTGGCTTACGAGACTGGGACCGCGGCCTATCGCAACTCCTCATTTTCCTGAGTGCAACTGTTCCATACTTGGGATTTAAAATCCATACCTCCATGGGTGGGGTCAAACCATAGCTGAAAACCAGAGCTCCCCATTCCATCCCACAGCTCCACAGCGTAGGATCTTTCTTTAATGCGATGAAACAAAATGTGCTGGATTTAATCATAGAATCAAACCTGTAAAAATGCGCTCTATTACTTATTGAACCACTATTAATAAACATATTACCAAAAATACATTCAAGGAATATTGCTACACTAATGGTTCCAATCCTGCAGATGGTAATTTAGCAAAAGCGTTGATAACAGCTAACACGTATATTTGAGTCATCCCATAAAAAATTATTTAGAAACTGTTTAATTAATTCCACCCTGAGTTTGAGCATTTTCTTCCTCAATAAGATGTATCATAAAACAGTATTTATTTGCAATCTCTTTAAAAAAACAAGCCTTTCCTAAGATCTGTATGCGTTTGTTTTTTAAATCCTGGATTAGTAATTTACAGAGATCTACTGACTGTCATTAGTGCCAGGTGACTCAGCACTAAATCCAATCTCATGCTTCCACGCCTTGCGGTGTTTTGCAGTTAAACACGCTGTGAAATCACACTGTAAAGCCGGTGACATGAATATAATTTGCGCCCACAGCATTTATTTGGACAACATGAAAGTAGTGGTTAGCTATTAGCTGTCATTAAATGTTTTGTCTGCCATAGTAGGAAGTGCTCTCAGTTACATGAGGCTCTTGGAGCCCCTTGAAGAACTACTTCATAGCAGCTGCTCAAGTCCAGGAAGCCGTCCGTGAGCACCCAGAGAGAGGGGCTCCGCATGTTGATCTAGTGACCACACTCCCCGTACCATTCCTTGTTCATGAGACGAGGAGACGAGGCCCAAGAAGCAGAATGGTGGCCTTCTTCGGAACGTATGCCATGTGTTTTAGCTTTTTCTTTCATTTGTGAAGATGTTACCTGTACAAATCCTCCACAAGTTGCATGTCGCAAAACGCGTTCCCATAAATATTCTCTGCAGTACACGTGAGGAGATAAAGCCTTGGTGTAAAAATTGCCAAGCATACAAATATCGTATATCACTGCACAAAGGTAAACACGGCATAAGCAAAAGCTGTTCAAACCTCTCACACTCTAATGACACCACGCAAAGAGAGATGAGTCTGACAAATAGATGCCTCGGCTTTGGAAATAAAATCAAAAGAGTAAGAAACCCATGGCTGCATAATCCCCATTTGGTTGGTACATCTCTGTAAAGTTGTCTATTTGACATTCTTTTTTTCTGATCCACTTATTGAAGGTAGACTCCTCAAAAAAAAAAAACAAAAAAAAACAAAAAAAAAACACTATTGTAAGGCAAATAAACATTTTGATCTAACCTGAATTCAATAAACCCAAATGTTGCAAACTTTTCCTATGTGTTTCTGTCTTTGAACAGATTGATTAAAAAGTAAGACAAACATCAAAGAGTATAAAGCGACTAGCGCTGAGAGGGGAGGAGTGTGATATTTTTCGAGCTTCCATGTGAAAGCATCCCAAATTGAAAGCCCGTTGGATTATGTTACGTTGCCAAGAAGGCAGAGAGAGTAACTTTGCGAGTTTGTTTGTATGAGCAAGAGTTGTGTAATTTGTTTTATTTTGAGGCCAGTAATACTGTAAGGGAAGGAATTAAATAAAACTAAAATTGATTAAAGGTAACGAATTGAGTGATTAAATTAAAATATTAAATCGAAAATGTTTGATATATCTGGAGCTCAATATAAAAAATCTGATGTGTTGCACTCACATGACTTTCTCTACTCTTGTACTAACCATTCTTACAAACTTTTATTCCTATATCTCCTTCGTGTTATACGAGATAAACATTTATAGAAATTATCTTATTGCTTATTCCCTTGTAGATCCAAGGGGGATATTAGAATACAGTAGGCTTTGTGCGATATCAAATCTTAAAGCTTTCAGATCCCATTCTGTTTGCACGCTAACATATAAACGAATGAACAAAGATGTTGCATTTCACGAAAGTTTTAAGTTTTCCGAAACTGACACAAATGACAACAAATATCTCCGAAATGGTTCACTCTACAAAAAAATGTATTTGGTTTGCCATAAAAATATCTGAAAAGTATGCCGTTTTAATCAATATCGTTAGAGCCCTTTTGGAGAAAATAAAAAGTTTCGAAAAATTTTCCGTGTAAATGTAGTTCAGGTTGGAACAGTTTTCTTCAGTCTTCGTGTTACATCCTTAAAAGATATTAAACTTAATTACCAACTTTGGTTTTAACCGACTTCGTTTTTGAGTTATGCTGTCCACAGACTGAGAGACACACAGACTGACAGACACACACACACACACGGTCCTTTTTCTAAAAATGCTTTTTTTTTTTACTCAGGTGAAATCTCGACATCGAATTTTTGGGGTGGAACACAATAGTCCCTCTACTTACCAGAGAAAGTAAAAGAGCGACTATATCCAACATAGTCAACTTAATGTGCATTATGAAACTGAAATATATGCGTGAATGCCCACAGCTACGATCTATCTATATATTAGGACTCTTTTGTTTTGCTCCATTCAATACTGCGATGATTTAGAGAAAAAGAACTTTAGGAAAAGCTCAAACGAAAAGCGGAAGGTTCTAAAAAAAACTTCGAAATTGGTAATTTTATGTGGAAATTGCCACTTGGGATTGCTTTCAATATATGGCATTCCTGGCGGGCCTATCGTTTGATAGCTGCATATATTACATTTAAAAAAGTTTTTCGTTTAAAAAGCTAGTGGATTTTGAGAATAAATTTGGTTAAATCGAATTTAATTACATTTTGCGAACATTCATTTTGATCAGTAATTCCATTAAGGTAAATTGACTTTGCAGGCTTGTAAATAAACTTTTAAAATGTATTCAATTTTATTTTAGTGAGTCTCGAGGATTTAGGGAGGCTTAGACATAACTACAAAACGTGTTTTAGCGAAATTCAGGAATTAGTTTGAGAATAAAATTTTAGTTTTGTTAAGTTCTCAAGGTAAGTTCAACAAATTTGGGAGGCTGTGAAAACAATTTCGTGTAGTTTTACAATGTTCATTAGAACTCCAAATAGAGGATGAGCTGACAAAGGTCGTGGATGTCGGACAAATGCGTGGCGAGTTCCTTCACGTGCAAGCGGCAATGATGACCTCGAGTGACAGATAATGAAAATAGTCGTAAAGAAAACAACAAGCGCAATCTACTAGAAACATTTGAATTGAATGTTAGCTGTATTTATCTTTCATGTGAATAAAAGACATACCAAACAACACTCAAAACCGTATACACGATGCGTCTAATGGATCTCAATGAACTGGTGTTGGAAGGCTGATGGGATTGATTTATCACTTATGAAGCATTACAATGAAATCGATTTTGGGCGGTGCAAAGTTCACCGGGTGATCTAGTTAGTTATATATATTTTATTCCTTCCAACAATGGACCTTTTCTGAATTCAACACCAGCTGCACCTTGTAACATAATATACTTTAGTTAATTGATTACTTATTTACGAGTGTGACATTTATTCTAGTTTGTTTAGATGTGTTACAGGCTGAAATAGTTACGCATCCAGTTTCTATTCCCGTGCTTAATGAAAACCGTTCGTAAACTCTTGACAAAAACAGATGGAGAAAGGTGAGAGAAAATAAGAGCGCGAGCAGGTACTCCAGCCAACGCAATAATTACTTACGCCCTTTTCAGAGTTTATTTCATTAAACCACATCTCTAGTCAGCTGGATGTTACCGTACCTGGGAACGCCTACAACCTTTTAATTTAGCTTAAATTGAAACGTCTACCAAACAGCAGTGCATTTTATTTAACAACAAACGATGAGGTAAAAAACATGTTTAAGCAATGGCAACTTTTATAAAAACAACGACGAGAACAGGTAAAAGTTTACTCAAACTGAAAATAAAAGACGCATTTTAAATAACATAGGAAACGTGCTACGAGTAATACATTTTAGGCTCTGGTGTCTTAATGGAATCGTAAGCTTTAAGCTGGATTACGAAAAGCTGAGCAACGCGAGCGCTCTTTTGTCATTAGTTTATTTTACGGGCCGCGAGGGCGTTGCGATCGCATCTTGCAATTCAGTTTCACATATAACTAAGTGACTTTGCAAGGCTTTCCTTCTGCGTACACTGCAGCATCTGCCGGTGAATCTTGTTCAGTTATATTACTTTTGCCTTGTTTCCGATAAGGGCCGCGTCTTGTTGGCTTTTTTTAAGCAATTAAAAATGATGCCGACGTTTCGCCACAAAACTATGTTCGGCTTCTTCAATGGGCGACTGCAAAAAACCCTTCCAATTGGTCACTGCCTACTCTGATTGGCCTCGTCCCGTACCACTCGTAGTCCTATTGGTTCCTTCTCCTCCAATAGGAAGTTGATCTGCTAATAGGGTCTTCCATATCGTGTTGAGTGGTTTGCCTGTGTCATGTTGGCATAATTTTTAATTTCTTAAAAAAGTCCACGAGACGTGGCCCATACTGAAAACGCGAAAGAAGTGATGGACAAAGGCCGTGGAAGTCTACGGAATCGTCTTGAATAATATATGTAATTGAAGACCAAATACGAAGAACAAAAAAAGGTATGTCTGAGATATTAGTTTTTCAAAGTTTATAAGTAAATTACATTTTACATGTTAAACATAATATCTATAGAATTAAAACCAAAGCTTGAAGCATAAATCTCAAATGGAAATGTGCATAGTAGCAAAATATTATTTTAATATAACAATACATGCATTTTCCTCTTCTTACACAGAACCATCTCCAAAGCCTGGAAATGGCACTTTGTAACACATTCAGGTTTGAGAGACTGCAGCCTGTGTCTGACCTACCTCTAGATTCTGATTATTTTACACTTCAAAACTAGGTCCAGTTGACATCTTGTGGTATATTGGTGCTATCCTGTAAATACTGTGCGAAGAAACAACCGTCTGTTCACCACGAAAGAACAATAACGAATGAGCTACCCACTATACTCTGGAATTTGCTTCTCTGGTTTGGTTAACCTATGGACAACGTATCCCTTACATATCCAAGACACAATCAAGGGAAGGCACGCACTGTGATAAGGTTTCATGCTTAACTTCAATGAGAAGTACACAAGTAAGGACTGTATGTAATAATTCATATATTTAAATCTTATACTCCTTTAATAAGTATATGCATCATTACTTTTGAGGTAACATATTTATGAGTACGTGCTTGTATTCAGCATTAAGTCCTTAGTATTAATCCAATAATTAATATGCTTCTTATTCTAGAAGTGAACAAAGAAAGAAATGCCACTTCTTAAACCATCCAAGAGCAAGCGTTTAGCTTTATCCCATTTTCGTTTCCTTTGTCTTGCTTACACTGACATACTAAATGTTATCTCAATGCCACTATTATTAATCCCACTGTGCAATGAAGTCTTTTAATCTCTTAACCTTAGGAGATATCTTTTTCCTTAATAAATAAAGTTGATAATGATGATCATGATGAGTGGCCTCTTTTACCCATTTTATGGCCAATAAGACAGTGAAGGAGACCCTTGAGTTTATATGTACTTAAATAAAAGAGCATATTACTCTGCCTACCGGTCAATGAGTTTATGAGCTTGCTGGAAGTAGTTTTTTTACCATTATTTCCCATACTCAGCATTTTAGTTGGGTTATCATACACGTGATATTTTGGGCATACTTGCAGAAGTTTGTCTCGTTTTCCTGTTAAACTTCGTCTCAATTAAATATCTTACTTCTAATGCTAAATAAACCTTGTAGACAATTTTGAAATGTCAGCATTAAGCGAAGTTTTTCTGCCGGTTCATTGATTATCACGATTATATATAAACATTTGCATAGCTGTCTGTCTTCTCCAGTGTTACTGATTTAATTAGAAACTTAAACTGCAGGGCTTTCTTCGCTTATAAATATAGGCAGTATGATGAATGGATTTAGATCAGTTGCGAGTTTGTTTTACTTGTTAGTTTTACTTGTAGTATGTACTGTATTAGATGAACATAGTTATAAAGTATCTATTGAATTTATTTTTCTTATAGATTGATGAAACTTAGTCATGGTATTTGCTTGGTGATTGAGGGCTAGATCCGTCTCCTGCTCTTACTCACAGTAATTAAAACACTGCATAACTTGTGATTATTTTAGTCGCAACTGAGGACTTATACCTAAATTACATAATCTTGTATTTTAATATTATCAATTTGTAAACCCTTGACACTTTCTGTAGTTTATCTTCATGAGCTCAAGAAGATGACTCAAACAACACGACTCAAGCAACACCGACTTGCAGAAATATCGAAAATGTATTTATATCTTAAATGTCAATGCACTCAAAAGTATAACAATATGACATAACATGTTCCTGTCCCAAGTCAAACAAATTTTGTAAAAACCATAATCCTGAGAGTGTTTCTTTATTAGACTGCAACCTCGAATCCGCTAGGTTGAATATTTCAGTCTCACAAATGTCAGAATATTGCACAATAGAAGTGAATACAAATATGGTTGTAACATTGTGACTCCGGTCGGCAGCTTATACTCAAAAGAAGCACGGGGTTAACTACTTCATACCACTACTTGTAAATACGCGACTCGACGACAGTGGAGTGGCCATAACAAAGAGAACTATGAGTGCGGTAGAACAAAGCGATTCCAGACAATTCTAGAAGCCGTTCACGTAGCAGCTTATTTGTGGGATATTTCCAGAAAGTTTCATTTCTAGAGAATTCCCGGTAATTCGCCTGGCCTACATAAGGGAGTCAGCACATCGAGAGAAACCAATTTTGACGTGAATGTTTAAGTCTTGAAGCACTTTCCAAGTTAAGTGTTGAGAAACTGTTTAGTAAGTGTTTCGTCGAAACCAATTGCTTGTGAAACAGAGAGAATAGAAAGGCAGTGAAGAGTACCAAGGTTACGTGAGGACAGAACAGCTGTGCGCTACAAGGTCACGACTTATTGCAAATTGATTAAGATAAAAAAGAAAGCTGTGATTCACTTCTAGAAAAGGGAAAAGAGATGACAGAAAAAGTAACTGAAAGAGTCATTTGTCCCCCTGGTGTCAGGAGTGGGATTTGTCACAATATATTTGACATACCATGAAATAAAATGATCTGTTAATTAACGGTTCCTTTCTATGACTTCTAGTGTACATTTACACAAAGTGGCCGTAAAAAGTTGTTTTGTTGGAGACTTGGAAACAAGCAGTAACGATCTTATTGCCTGTTTTAGTAGCAACTTGTAGGAAGTGGTATTATGGGTTTTAGCTGCTATAAGCATTTATTGTAATTAACTACAATTACCATTCCTCCTGCCAGATAATAAATACGTGTTTCTCCTTTAAGCAGTGGGGGCAATTTGTTCTCCGTTTGTAACAGAGGTTTAAGTGCTTTAACTCCACAAAGGAATAGAATTGTTCAGAGGAAACAATACTTTAAGATCGGTTTGTAAAATGTCAAACTGGCAAACATTAGCCACAATTTGACAACGTGCACGAGTAGCTGATACATTACGTTCGAAGTTTTATGAATGCTTGAAACAGTGGTCGTTTGCAAACATAGTTCATCAACTCTTTCATTAAGCGTTCATTTGCATCAGGATTTTTTAATAAAAGCGTTAAGCATGGCGCAAAGAGGGGTCATTGTGCTGCGCAGATGTTTGCTGTTTATTTTGTGTGTGTGTGTGTGTGTGTGTGTGTGTGTGTGTGTGTGTGTGTGTGTGTGTGTGTGTCCCAGAGTTCATTGCTCTGAAACAAATGGTGCTGTACAATGGAGCGTATGCATGGAAAGTTAAGTAATTTCACCTCTATTCGCTTTAAAAATATATTCAAAAGCTACAAACTCATTATTTACTATGAACGGTTCTATGGACATATTCCATGTAGAAACCTTAAAAAATTCACAATATAAGTTAGACACATTGACATTTTATTATAGCAATCATGGTACACATTGTTTTAATTTTTTAACTATAGTAGACACAAAATTTAATGGCGGCTGACATCTGGCTTTTACTATTCTCTTTTCTGTTGTGCAAATAAATGTTGTGTGCACACAAATGACATTTATATCTGTCTTTACATCGTGTGATTTCACAGCGTGTTTAACTATACAACACCAAAACGCCTGGCAAGTCTGAATTTTGTGCTAGCCGTATTTTACAAGATATTATCTGTTTTTATTATATTTTTCACTGCTTTGAAAAATTGCTCTATACGAATAATTTATTTTTACTTTCTCTAATACGTATAATAAATAGAAGTACTGTACTCCACCCAAAATTCAGTGTCGAAATTTCTTGGGAAATATATATTTTGGGGCCCCCTGAATCCAAAAAGAAAGCATTTTTAGAAAAAGGTCCGTGTCTGTGTGTAAGTGTGTCGGTGTGTCTGTAGACAGCATAACTTAAAATCGAAAAGTCGATTAAAACCAAAGTTAGTATTTAAGTTTAATGTCCTTCAAGAATGCAACACAAAGATTTTTAAGAAAATTGTTCCAACCTGGATTACCCTTTAGCACGTAAAATTTTTTGAAACTTTTTATTTTCTCCAAGAAGGCTCTAACGATATTCATTAAAATACCATATGTTTGAGATATTTTATGGCAAATGAAATGTATGCTATAGACTATATGCTCCTGTTTACTCTGGATGACTTCAATAACCCGTAAGCCGTAAGAGATAGACAAGGTCTTAATATACAGAAATATGAATCTTGCTAAAACACACAATCTATGTCCAAACACTTTTTTGTAGTGAACCATTTCTGAGAATTTCCTTGTTATTTGTGTCAGTTTCGGAGAACTTAAACTTTCGTGAAATTCAACATCGTTGTTCAGTTTTTTATATTTTAGCCGTGCAAAGAAAACGTAATTTGAAAGCTTTAGAAGATTTGACTATCACTCAAAGCATACTGTATTCCCATATGCCCCTTGCACCTACAATAAAATAAGCAATAAGATAATTTCTGTGCCCCTGTTTTATATTCCTCTCCGTAGTGTTTACATTTGTCTATAAATTTAATGGAGACAGCCAGATACCACATATGCAGCAGAAATGTGACATGAGAACAAACAAAGTATTTGGACTGCTGAGAACCCGATTTTTGAAAGAAATTCGGGAGGCAGGGAGGGTTTGCATAGTTGCGGAATAAGGAGCTATTGCGGTCAAATAGAAAATTAATCGGAAGTTAGGCTGGAAACATCTACTCCAGTAAGCTATGTCACCGGTAGATGGCTCCCTGTGGTCACCATATGTATATTTGGAGCATTCTTTCATGCGTCGTTTTCCATAAAATCCTTATGTACCACGGATGGAATCTTAAAATTGAAGTAACTAAATAAATGTTACTTACATGTTTCACTTATGTTGCTGTACTGCATATTTGCTCTCAGTAATCACAGATTCTTTCCACAATATGTCGACGCAGCTCTAGTGTACACAGGGGTACTCAATACACACTGATACCAATATTGGTAAGAAAATTACACTAAATTTTCTTAGCAAACTCCCTCCGTCCCCTGTCCGTTTGACCTAATACGGTACCTAAACTTAATTTATATTATTAGTTGCATAACAATCCAATTCCTAAAGCTACTGTTTAGAGTCACAGAGAAGTCGTTAGTCAGAAACTCATATACATGAATGATCAACCATTCCGGAATATTAGCCATAATTCATTTAAGGATCATTAACATAGTTATTCCCACCACTACAAATCTGCAAAACATGTTTTGGATTAAGTAACTGCTCATTAAAATGGGATTAGTAGCCCAGGATAAGGGCTGTCTATGAATGTTTGAAATGACGTAATAATATTACACTAAAAGATGACTATTTGGATTTGGGATGAAATTATACCTTGCAGCATATAAAGCCTAGCGAGGGCAAGCGACAGACAATCCCATGAGAACAATAGCAACTGATGGAGGACAAAACAGCACTAGAAATAATTAATCGATGTTAACCTGCGAATTTATCTTACTTTCCCTGTTATCGATCAGACGTTATTTCTCAATTATTCAGTAATCCTACTAACAGTTAATCACTTGTGTTTTTCTGGAAAATCAAAGCTGGACTGCAGTATTCCAGGTGTATATACATACACCTTTGGTATAGTAATAATAGTTTAATAATATTATAATTTTATATTATGCGTTGGAAAAGCGTCACTACATTTTAAATTCTGTGTAATTCTGTGTGAGATCTAATAAGGCTTTAGTAACTGTACATGTTTTGTCTCATAATGTTCACGTGTATAAAATATTAGCTCCATTCAGAATTCATTAGGAATATTTGAATGCTGCACGAAGATGGTATTTACATTGTGACGTTGGCAGGCAGCCGCCGTCAAAGTGACGCTGAAGGTCCAGCTACGTCACATCACTTCTTGTAACGCGCGGTCCAACAATAATGTTGCGGTAGAAAGAACAAAGCGATTCCAGACTGTTCGATAAATTTCCGACTTATTTACGAGCACTTTGAGAAAAGGTGAATTTCAACGAAAGTCCGCGCTGTCATTCTCCGCTATATAATCAAATGCGGTATTGAGAGAAGCAAGTCATTAAGTGTTGAACGAGACAGCTGTTAGAGTTAGTTTTAAGTGTGTGTGTGTGTGTGTGTGTGTGTGTGTGTGTGTATGTGTGTGTTTTTACAGTGAGTGTTGAGAGAATTTAAGTACTTCAGAGACAGTTGCAGACATAGTCGTCCCGTCAGAGTTGTTTATCATGGAAGCTTTCAAGAACTTTTCTGTTTGAGTAAGTGTGAGTGTATCGTCGAAACCAGTTTATGAGAGGGAGAGTGGAATTTGAATACAATGAAGTGTGTGTCGAAGTTGCGAGAGTTGCAAGATTACGACGAGTTGAAGATTCTGTCAACGATAAAGTACAGGACTATTTTTGATTCAATTTTAAGGGAATGACAAAAGAGTAACTGGCCTTGTTTGTCACACTGATGTCACGAGTGAGATTTGTCACACTATAATTTGTCACAATAAGAGGGGTCAAGCAAGGGTTAGCGGTACTCTGGCCGATTTTCAAAGCAGCCCTCTACCTACTTTTATATGCTCGAGGAATTATATCGAATACAACGCTTCTAATAGCTTTATATTCTTGATAATAATCAAAGTTAAAATAGGTATGTTAAGATGGCGCGGTTTATATAGAGAAGAAACATGTTTTGTGGCATTCTTGAAACGAAGATCCAAAAGCGTGTGCACATTATTAAATATAGAATAATTAAGATCTGAATTTATAATTACTTACCATACTCTGCTAATAACAGGCCACATCACAGTTCGTAACAGCTGTTCGTAACAGTAGGAACAGAATATATAAAAGTGCCTGTCATGTTTATTGCACCAAAACGCTAGGTAACAACAAAATATAAATGCAGGGAAAGAAGCCAATCTCCCGTTTACGAACATTGAAAATATTCGCTTATACAAGCTGTAGAGTGCCTAAATGTCTCATGACTTATTTTCTACAATTTATAATGCTAAGGTTGTATAAGGTGTTCCATCCAACTTGTGGGTAATCTTAATATTGTGACGTTGGGCTTGGTTTACAACAAACACTGTTGGGGCCAACCTACTTCACACCACATGCCGGGCCGGCGAGCGAGCGAGCAAATACTTTAAGGTGAGGCCGCCCCACGCGACTGCTGTGTTTACGTGGTTGTCAACAAACGAAGTGGCAGAAGTTCGATAGACTTCTAGCTGCATGATTTCCGCTGCGCGTATGTGTGGAACTCAGAAAGATCCATGTGATGTCATCCTACGTATACCGTGGCTAACAAGAAAGACAGGCCACGGAGCGAATCGGAGTTACATAGATACAAGGCTAGCATTGTATAACATCATGATAATAAACTGTATCTTTTGCATGAGTTCAACGAAGTTTTCGTTTGTTTAGAATATGGAATGTATTAGGCGATTGTGGTTTTACTTCATTGGGCCATGAATGGACTAGGAGAATTACGTCATCTTTCTCGTTAGCCATGCCGTATATAAGGAGGCCAGAGAAGAGTAGAATGGTGAGTTTTAGAATTGATTTACGGGCATGCGTGTGCCAGTGAGTGTGAGATAGCTGTGCGTGTGTAAGTCGTCGAGTTTGTACGTCGTTTGAAGATTCAACGAGCATCGCGGGTGATTATAACGTTGTAATTAGAGTATGAGAGAGATAGGAAGGAAATAAAGACATCGAAAGGACTGAGCAAGGCTATGAGAAGAAGAGCTGTGAGTTGTAATAGCCTGAAAGACTGTACAATGTGTTTACGACGAGAAGGAAACTGTATTTGTAGTAAACTTTTAGAAGACAAAGTGATAGAAAAAGTAACCGGGCTGAGTTTTGTCATTTGTCACAATATGACACTCAAGAGAAGTGTCCTTCGTGTGACAAGCACTCAATCACGGTAAAATCAAGAAGGTCCTTAATTTATTACACAAATAACTATTATGGGTAAAATTGTAACATTTTCTTAGGTATGCTCTACTTTCGCTTTTCTACCGCATTAATTTGTTTGACAATTTGTGTCTAATACGTAGAGTGGACGTTTCCTTAAAGAGGGTCATCCCTAAAAGATATACGAGATGCTAGAAGCTTGAGGGCAGCCTTGCGATCTTCTTCCTGAGCTATTTTAATGGAAATTTTCCCCGTTATCCATGGGATGATGGACGAGAGGGAGAAAAGGCATTATCCAAAGAATGCTTCAATGTTCAATGGGCGGATGGACAAGACCGGGTTGCACCAAGGAAGCGAAAGATAAATGAAACGAGGGAACTAGGTGGTTGCCCAGTAAACGATAAAATTTTGAGGTCAGAGTTGGATTTCAATCCTTAATCTCATGTAATGACGATAAACTAAAATAATTAGGTTCCAAACTTTTCTTTATTCTTTTAAATACATATTACAATTGGGAATTTCAGATATTCCTTGTAGATTACAAAAGTGTTTACACTCATAATGAAGTATTTCCAACAAACGCACACAGTTTCTCCATCAAGGTTGTACAAAGGCGTACAATACCTTTAGATGTTGCTTATAATGAACAAATCGCTCGCTACCGGATATTCTTGTATACTTAAAATGTGCTCAGTAGTAAATTTGTCTTAATAGATATGGACGCCTTTGTATGGAAAACCCAATTAAACTTTTGTTCACAAAATAAGAGTGATTTTTACAAAAGTGTCTCTTAGATTTCACTAAGCCATACAATGTTACATTGTGGGAAATAACAATGCAAAAAATCCCACTTCTGACACCATGTGACCAATGACAAGTCTAGTTACTATTTCTGTAACTTTATAGCTATTTTAATACTGAATAAAAGACACGGTTCTCTTTCTATTGTTAAAGCAATGTACAATTCATCGTGACTTTGGAGTCCACAGTTGTTCTTTGCTCTCGCAACCTTCATATAAACTTCACTGCTCACAGATATACTACTCTCTCTGCCTTACAAATAACTGGTTCTGGTTTCGACGATGCATACACTAAAAATTTCCTCACACAACAAAAAGCACCAACGCGACAACGAAATGTCTAAAATCCTCTCTGATGATACAGCCACACTCAAATTCTCTGAACACAAACATTTTTCGTTGTGCGATCGTTCAAGAAAAATTTTATACTGACTGTATGGAATTTTAAATTGTATTATTTTACCTTATTTCTGGTAATTTAGGAAAGTATTACACTGACTGTATGCGTGTTTTAAGGTGGCGTTAACTTTAATTACACATGCAACTTGTAATTTTTGTTAATTTGTGAACCAGGTAACCAATATATTGGTAAATCATAAAGTTATTTTATTGTGATATCTTAGTTATATTTCTAGTTATAGGCTGTTGAATTTGATATTTCTAAAGTGGGTGCAGAGACTTAAATGCCACTTTACAGTGTATTTCAATATTATAATTGAAAGTTACACAGTGGTTAGATAGTTATAATAATAATAATAATAATAATAATAATAATAATAATAATAATAATAATAATAATAATAATAATAATAATAATAATAATAATAATAATAATAATAATAATAATAATAATAATAATAATAATAATAATAATAATAATAATAATAATAATAATAATAATAATAATAATAATAATAATAATAATAATAATAATAATAATAATAATAATAATAATAATAATAATAATAATAATAATAATAATAATAATAATAATAATAATAATAATAATAATAATAATAATAATAATAATAATAATAATAATAATAATGAGCACACAAAATGTTAAAAAATTGGATGTCTCGTATTTACCAGAGATATGATTTTTTTCTTTCAAAGAAGGGAAAATACATTTGGTGGATACGCGTACAAGAGGTTGAATATGTCTGCTTTGGTTAAATTTCTAGGGTAGGAATCGAAGTCGAGACTTTCCAAACGCATCACTGGGATACCAACAGGCTCCACACTTCCAAATAAGCCACTCAAGTTTCACGTGACTTCATCATCATCTTGGCGTGTAGAGAAAAGAAAGGAACAGAAGGGTTACCTCCAGGGGATCAGATTCTGACCACGCTTACTGTATATATCTAATTTAAATTATATATGCCATAAAATGGTAATTACAGATGCTTAGATGTCTCTGCTTTCCGTCTAGCTCGCCAGCAGCAATTCAGCACGAGTTGTTTGTATTACACGTCCTCCCTCCGTGTTTATAAATACTTTTTTCTACAGGCCGTGCGAATATGATAATAAATTTCACGGAACGTTGCGGAATTTACACTATTTATATCAGCTGTGAAAACACGCGGCATTGGCCCGTGTAATTTCAGACTGTGACATAAATGCGCTTTATATTCAACAGTCAAACAGGGTTATTTGTAAAATGCATTTCGTGTCTGTTTCACTGAACGAGTTCGTTTTAAGTAAAAAGCGGGAAAAAGCTTATGCATTCCATTGTTAATAGGAAATGTGGCTATGGTTTTCAAATCAGTTTTAGTCGTGTCGCGTTACAATCCAGCATTGCTAAATTCGTACTAAGAGTATTTATTTTGTTTTTAAGCAGCATTCTCGAAGTTGCAAAAGCATTTCGCATACTTTATGCAGTAGGTCCTTATAGGCATTGCGTCGGTGCACACAGTAAAATTTCAAATTTAGTCCTTTTCTTTTTACTTTGTCTATTACGTATAGTGTTGTATTCCACCCAAAAATTCAATGTCGAGATTTCACCGGAAATATGTTTTGAGGTCCCTGAATCCAAAAAAAAAAAAAAAAATAGAAAAAGGCACGCCCGCGTGCGTGTGTGTATGTCAGTGAATCTGTGGGCACCATAACTCAAAAATGAAAAGTTGGTTAAAAACCACTTGATATTTAAGTTTAATGTCTTCCAAGGACGTGACTCGAAGATTTAAAAAAAAAAATCCTACAACCGAAACTACCGTTTAAGTGGACAATTTTTCAAAAAAAATGTATTTTCTCGAAAATGGCTAACAATTTTGATTGATTGTTTATGATATTTTTATGACAAATGAAAAGTATATCTTGAATTTTCTGGCTGTAGCCTATGTAGTCCTGTTTGCTCTGGATGACTTAAGCATTATCTTATTGTACAAAAAATGTAGTTCTTGCTAAATCACAATTTATATTCAAACAAAGTTTTCTGTAGAATAAACCATTTCGGAGATATTCCTCGTTATTTGTGAGTTATGGAAAAACAATTTCGTCAAATGACCGTTGTTATTCATTTGTTATATCTTAGCCCTACAAAGAGAACGGAATTTGAAAGCTTTAAAGGGGTTAACTATCGCTCAAATCCTACTGTATTCCCATATTTGCACCTAATTTCTGTAAACGTTTATCTCAATTAACAGGAAGAACATATAGGAAGAAGAGTTAGTAAGAATGGTTAGTACAAGAGTAGAGAAAGTCATGTGAGTGTAGCACATCGATTTTTTTTTACCTTTTTTTTTTTACCTTTTTATTTACCTATTTATACATTTATTTTATTTGTTCTACTTACAGTAAGTAAAATTGGTACCGAGATTTCACCGGAAATTCATGTTCGGAGAGTGTCTAAAAGCAAAAATAAATATATAAATAAACGCATGAGTGTGTTCGTATGTGTTTATGTGCGGCTTAACTCAAAAACGAAAGGTCAATTTAATACCAAACGTGGTATTTGAGTTGAAATCTTCCAAGAATGTTAGTCAAAGGCTTTCAGAAAAATCCCTCAACGTAAACTACTCTTTACATGTGAAAATTTATAAATATTTTGGTTTTCTCGAAAATTGCTTTAATGTTTTTTATTAAAGCGGCATAAGACAAAATCTTACTATGCAAGAAATGTAGATCTCATTAAAGCGCACAAATGATGTCAAATAAGATTTTTTGTGGAAATAACAATATTCGAAATGTCCCTTGTCATTGGCCTGCTTTTCTGAAATACGTATTTGTTATTCGTGTTTTATGTCCTGGCATGGAAAGATGTCAAAGCCATCAAATAGTGACCAACTTCTATAAAGTTGAACTACAACTTAAGCCTGCATTTACCCATTCACATTGTAGCTATAAGGAATAGGTAATAAAACAATTCTTAAAAACTTGTATCTTGTTTAGCATGAAGTAGACAGAAGAATAAGTGCCTTTACAATATTTTGTACAATAGTGAGTAGAGAAATTTATGTGAGTGTACACATCAAATTGTTTATATGTTAACGTGGTAAAAGCATTTGTATTATAGGTTTTCAAAACATGAATGACTTGTACTTACAAAAACATACAAAGGAGAGGAGTGAGAATTAGTGGAGGGGAAGGAAAGAAAGAAAAACAGGCGATTAGTGAGTGTGTGTGTGTGTGTGTGTGAGAGAGAGAGAGAGAGAGAGAGAGAGAGAGAGAGAGAGAGAGAGAGAGAGAGAGAGAGTGAGAGGGGGGGGGAAGAGAAGATTCACCACAGCTGACGCAATGACGCGGCTGGAGCTATGTCATCTGTTGATTTTCAACATAAAGGGAATATTTTACTAGTAACAGCCTAGGGCATTATGTTTTCAGTCTGCATTTCTCGTTTTTTGACTTTAATAGTGAGAAAACAATTCACAGTAATAGCAATGAATGCTCAATAACAATATTGATTTCCCATTCCATGATGTTGACAGACATAATGGAGGTTTGTTGCGATCAAAATGAACCAGAGAGCCATGAAATGGCATATTTTCTCTTTGAAAGGCTAATAAATACATATTTCAATGCATACTGGTTGAATGATATGTTTTAATTAATGATTTGCTTTGAATCCCCTCGTGCTACAATACTCAAAATGCAGATGTGTTTTAGGCATATGTATGGGAAACAATATGGTCCTGTGTAACTGGGATAGGATGTTTTTGTATTAAGGATACACAGAAATTTAGCAATACTTTATAAATCTGTTGAAAACGTACGTCGCTCTTAATATATGATTCATAGAAGGTTTTAACATAAATTTATAATGCACAGAATGTTTACTAATTATTATATCTCTTAAAAATGTCGCACACTCCACTAATTTCAGTGGTAGAAACCCTTATTCTATTGCTCGTATACTAAAGGAATATAGTGATGTAGTAGGCACAGGGTTTTGAGGTTCCCTAAAACAACCTTGATATGTTCATCCCATTATGGTGCAGTCTGGTTATAGTTGGTGACATTCCATCTGTTAGGTTGCATTAGTACTGCCAACTGCTCGTAACATATAACCACGGTGAAGCTACAGCAATAGCTGATATTATTGCGTCTGTTATGTTGCCACAGAGGCCTTGTTTATAAACACGTTGCAGAGAGACCAACCGATAGATTTTAAAACAACATTCTGTTTAGATGCCGCATTAATTAATGTGTGGACGTATTGCTCGTGTTTGCGTGGTTTTGTCTTGAATTCTTTTAGAGCAATATATGCAGTTATAGTTATTATTTTTGTTTTCACTACACAGTATTTAGCGCTTGGAAGTGATTTTATCCAAGGATGTTATTACAGAACAAGATTTGCCGAAGGTGAGTAGGTTCATCATGTGTTGTGTGGTAACGATGTTCAAGCATTATCGTTTGAAAGCATATCTTAACCATATGATATTGAGGTTAGAAATGCCTTTATTATGCACGTAGGCAGGAGTGCTTTTGGGGTACCTTCATATGCTCTTTAGTGTAATGTCGGCCATGTTGAACTCTTGGAAACTGCCGATAAACTGTGTCCACTATAACATCATGCTAGAAATCGTAAGAATTCCTTTTGCCGAGTGTGAGCCACCATTTTGTTTTGAGACTATGTAAATCCTGAAGTACTGTGTGTCTAATGCTTGTCTACATTTTTATATCGTTATTGGAATAAATTACATTTTTCATAAAGACACAGATTAAAATCTGCTTGTACAGAATTAAAATAACATCCCACATTTATGTTGCAAAGAGGACTTTTACTTAACATTCAAGGTATTTCTCATGTAAATGTATTAATCACACAGTATTTTAATAAACATCGTTAGAGATAATTTGAGGAAATAAACAAGTAAAACCATTTTTCATCTAAATGTAACGTATTATATTCACACTGTTTTCTCTATTTACTTTTGTTTTATTAAATCACAATCACACTTCCTTCTCCACTGCCTCTTCTACAAACAAGTCATGCACTTATCTGTGTGATTGAAAAGTAAATGCCACGTGTTGCATTCACAAGTTTTGCTGCACTCGCTTTTCTTCCTGTAATATTAGTGATTGTTTAACAGTGCGTTTGCATAGTATCTATTATTATTATTATTATTATTATTATTATTATTATTATTATTATTATTATTATTATTATTATTATTATTATTATTATTATTATTATTATTATTATTATTATTATTATTGTTATTATTATTATTGTTATTATTGTTATTATTGTTATTATTATTATTATTATTGTTATTATTATTATTATTGTTATTGTTGTTGTTGTTGTTATTATTACTATTACTATTGGTGGTGGTGGTGGTGGTGGTGGTGGCGGCGGCGGTGGTGGTGGTGGTGGTGGTGGTGGTGGTGGTGGGAGGAGGAAGAGTAGTAGGAGGAGGAGCAGCAGGAGCAGCTGATGTTGTTTAAAGTGCCCTTAGAATTTAACTCTTTGTCTAAGCGTACTAAGTAATATTTTTAAATGTCTACAAAGAAACACAAAGCTATTCGGCATGTGCAGCCTAAGCCTACAAGTTGTAGGAATAAATCGTTTTCAGTTAGTATTAAATAAAACAAATGATTGATTATTAACCCTGCTCTCTATTATGGGCTTTTTGCTGACCAAGTGCTTCATTTTTCGGCCAGCGCGTCAGCAAAGAGAGACAGTAAATTTGAAAAGATGTTTAATTGCAGAATTTCACACTTAAATATGTGAGGATAACAGGATTATACTTGCTGTGCTATACCTATGTGCTAAAAGGATGATTGTTAATTCCTGGTAAAGCGAGAGGAAGTTCATTATCGGATTAAAGCGTCGAGCGGCAAGAGGTAGCTAATGTTAGAATAAGAGGAATCCCGCAAGCAATTTCCACGAGTGCATTCTAAGATGCTAGTCCTGAAAGGAATCTGAATGTAAAGTGTGCCTACTTTCCTTCTTTTTACGTGAATGTGAGGCAGTTCTTAACTGCGAGACTGCGCTACTAAAATGTCAGCTTTCCTATAGCACTCAATAAACAACGTTTCTCTCTAGTGATATGCAGGGAGCGAAATCCATCGAGTTAACCGTGCATCTACAACGGGAAGTGGAAGCACCGGTGACCTTGCTGTGCTCTTGTAAACAAGTAGAGTGGAAGACAGGCCAGCTCTCCTGCTACCTGCCGGCTCTATACTCCATGCTGTTAATCTCATTCCTATGTTTACTTACTAACACCCCGCACCCTTGTGATATGTATACTGACTGACGTGCATAAGGATCACAATGGACGGTGGTTCAGGCAAATCTAGCGCTACCTTTTGCTTGTGCGACTCTAATTCTCTAATCATTGGACTGGCAGAGTACTACACCTCCTCTCCATTAGGAAGCCAGACGCAGTTGTGAGTGACTGCCAATTTGTGTTTCATAGAGAATTTTAAAATGTTCAAAATAATGGAAGAACCGCCGACCGTAAAATCAGACCAGTGATTTTTGAATGCGAGAAATTTTATGCCATCAAGCATTCATTGCCAATTGTATGACCTTTATGGAGAAACAAGGAGTGACAATGCTCGACCACACACAGCCAAACAAACTGAAGATCTGATGCATTATTTGGTTGTGAAAAATTCAGTCACCCTCCCTACAGTGCGGATTTGGTACCAAGCTATTTTCATCTGCTGCTTCATCTGAAGAAATTCCTTGGTGGACGACATTTCAACGCCTCAGACTTGGCTTTTATCCTTGGCTTTCATCACAGACGGCATCATTCTTTGGCGAAGACATACCAAAATTGACTTCCCGTTACAACCAAATAGTGAATAACAGCAGTGAGTGTGTGAAGAAGTAGTGTAAGGTTAAGGAAATGAATGAGAATAAAACATTTGGAAAATATGTTCTGTAATTTTTTTTAAAACTTATGTGTACTTACTTTAAAAACATGCCTTATACTTAAAATTAGCTCCTGACGTATCCAGACTTTACGGTTTAAAAATAAGTTTCCATAATAATAATAATAATAATAATAATAATAATAATAATAATAATAATAATAATAATAATAATAATAATAATAATAATAATAATAATAATAATAATAATAATAATAATAATAATAATAATAATAATAATAATAATAATAATAATAATAATAATACAAAACATTCGTATTATGTCTGTGGCAAATATCAAAGAAACACCAAGACTATTAGCAACAAAGGATGGAAAAATAAATAAGACTGATAAATTAAACATCTTGGTGAAACAATTCAAACAAATGGATTGGGTAAGAAAGCAAATAAAGCAATACTGAGAAAAATGGAATTTGCATATCAGTTAACTAGGTATATATACAATAAGAAAAAAGCATTTGAAATAAAATCAAAATCAGTCACTATAACACAGTATTCAAATCATAATGTCTATATGTTACGGAATGTATGGCTTCCTTTAAAACAGGAGAAATAGAAACATTAGAAAAGAAGAATGTTGAGGAAAATCTTGGTTTTAGTTCATACTGAAAAAGAAGAGTTTAGACTGAGGAAAAATGAAGATCTTTATAAAGGTAAATAATATGAAAAGATTTTAAATGCAGTTAGGTATTTTAATGAGAATGCATAATAATAAAGTTACAAAACAAATTTCCAAGCATATGTACGAAAGTAGAAATGTTAACCAATGGATGCAAGGGATAAGGAAAGACTTAAATGAAATGGAATTAACAGAAGAAATAATACAGGATTGAGCAAAGTTAAGAAATTTAACAAAAACTTTCTAAGGTTTCCACTTGAAAAAAGGAAGAAAACAACTACGATTTGGACAAAAGAAGGAAGAAAAAATCACAGTAGCAGGATGAAGAAATATGGGAAAAATAGAAAGGAAAAAGTAAAGAAAAAGTAAATATAAATACAGCGGGTTGCTTAATGTGATCCGTAGATGGCTTGAAACAATTATAAAAAAATGCCAAGCATACGTAGCTACGAGTTGCAGAAATGCTGCACTAGGGTTACCAACGGCGACCGCTAAATCCAAGTACATACACACACGTAACATTAGCGATCATGCTGTAACGATATCACCCTAGCACTTGCATAATTACTGCACAATTAATGTATTAATGTGATTATTAATATCCTTTACATAATTGATACAATCATATGTCGGGCAATGTCAAAGAACCGTGAGGTTACTAATGTAAACTAATTGCAAGATAATTTAGGTCAGTGTACTACAGCCAGCAGTATGTATTCGCTAAATGAGCAAGAAACCTCGCTTTTCGGCAAACTGTCCAAACAGGATTCAGGAAATCCTTGGCTGAAAGGATGATGGTGGTAAACAACTAACAAAAATTAAACGTTCAAGCAATAACCTATGTTGCGATAGGCTAGTTTACATGGAACACCATAGCAAAGGCTTTTAGGATGAAAATATGTATCTGAAACCAGAACACAAAAGCGGTGCTACCACAAGTTTATAAGTAAATTCAGTCATAGACGACGTGAAGAAGAAATACTTTTAGCGTTCTGTAAATGTGTGATATAAATGCATTACTAAGTACAAAACGCAAGGTATTATTTAATAATAATGTAAATAAACCCAAATTACGTAATACGCAAACGCGTGTGTCAACACATACTCAGGCACATAGTAACTCAAGACGAAATACATATTTGTAAAGTACACGCACACACGTTAACAACGCTAAATAGACACTTGCATAACACACTAGGAGACCAATCAGAATCATAGAGGCAAAGAGGTACATTTTTAGAGAGAATCCGCAACGGGACTTCAAAACGGACACTGACAACGTCAACAGATTGTCTCCACCACCGACAGTAGCCAAACAGCTACAAGGCTCCTATAAGGTTGTCAAACACGGAGGGAAATGATGCACATTTTATAGATACATATAGCACGAATCTTCCATATGTGTAGGCCGAAGTAGATTTCGTAGATCTTTTTTTTTTTTTTATATATATTTTTTTTTAAATAAATAATGGACTGGCCCCGCCTCCGCCAGCCCAGGTGACGATCATCCGAAAGGGATGTACATCGCCTCCCCTACCATGCACTACGTCTACTCTACGAGGATGGAAGGGAAAGTCGGGTGCTGTAGATCTCCTACAGCGCCTTGCTTTATAGGCAATTTCTTCGACACGCGAGTCATGCTCTCTGTGAAGATACTAGGCGGATTGAATTCTAGGCTAAGCGGCAGTGTGAAGTTGTGCTGTATATTGTTTTCGAGGCGGCGCCGTGGCCGATCCGTTAGACCGTTCGCTGAGGCTACCCGGGTTCGATCCCAGGGATCGGCATGCGGTATTCGTGGTGGACGAAGCGGGTCTGGGCAGGTATTCTCCGGATTCTTCGGTTTCCCCTGCCACTCATTCCACCAACTGCTCTATGATCACCTTTCCAATAATCCATTTGGCCTGCATTTCATATCCTCCTCTTCCTGACTATCATACCTGGTGCTTGACTGACCATCCGCGTCCCGGTCTTCACTCTGTCCGGTCCATAGGTTCGTCTGCTCCCCGACAGGCGTCTGACTTGTAAGTCCTACGGGGCGTAAGTCCTTCATACCGGGAGAGTAATCAGATAATGAAAAAGTAAATTGTTTTCTTTAATTAATTACAAACACGTACTATAAATTACCAGTAGAGAAAGTAAAAATGAATAACTATGTTCCATTTCACCAAAGTTTCAAGTTTTCTGAAACTGACACACATAACCAGGAATATCTCCGAAATGGTTCACTCTACAAAAAAGTTTATTTGGACATAAATTATGTGTTTTAGGAAGATCTACATTTTGTCATAAAAATAGCTCAAATGTATGGCATTTTAATCAAAATCGTTAGAGCCATTTAAAGAACATCAAAATTTTCGAAAAAGTTTGAATGTAAAGTAGTTTAGGGTGGGGCTATTTCCTTCAAAATCTTCGTGTCGCATGCTTGAAAGACATTAAACTTAAATACCAACTTTGGCTTTTAACCGACTTTTCGTTTTTGAGTTATGCTGTCCACAGACTGACACACAGACACACACATATGAACCTTTTTCTAAACATACTTTTTTGGATTCAGGGAGTCCCAAAACATATATATCTGGTGAAATCTCGACATCAAATTTTTGGGTAGAATACAATACTTCTACTTACCAGTAGAAAATGTAAAAAATTGTCCTCTCCCAAAGTAACTAAACCAATTTTCTTCCCATAGCCAATTACTCTAGTTCGCATCAGATTGCACCACTGTTCATTCCTTCATTTCCTATACAGTTTACTACTTACAATGTAACAACTTAGTTGCAAATTTCAATGCCAAACACAGTTGTGCCTAAATTTGCGAATCAACCACCAATAATTAAGAGATGGTCTGTTCTCTGTTACAATCGTGATCCAGAATCATTTATTAGAACGTGGTAGTATTTAGAGCCTACAAATAGAACCAGCTCTCGTTCTCTTTTTCCTATGAATAACAAAAGAGTGCAGCGTGCAGTGTTGCCACGTCATCCCTCAGTTGTCTTTACGTTGATAAGAGTATTAATATATCAGAGGCTGCAACAACACACCACATGTAATGAGATGAACTCTCTGGCCACCAAGGTGGTTATAGCGGTCATTCCCAAAGCCATTTGTAATGCTAAGCCCCTTGTGTTCGGTAATGCATACTGCAGTTATTTGCGTGACGAGTTATAATCGCTGCAGCAGAAGGCTTTACATTTTATACACCACAAAGGAACGCGAATACCATTTCCTTTCCTATGGAGATTTGCTTTATAACTATGGATGTTATATCCTTGTATTAATCTCTCCTCTAGCTTCAGAAAAAGAAATTACATCCTTTATTAATCTTTTACTTCCATATCTTCTAGTACTGTAACACCTTTTGTTGAAAAAGTTTATTTATTACATTAAATAAACATTAATGGAAAATTAAATTAGCATTCATCAACTTGAGATATTATTTAGTTTTTTTCATTGGTTTATGTTAGTGATTTTGCAAATTTATATGTATATTTAAAATGATTTTAGCATTTTTAGATAAAATAGCCCAGAATTAAACTGCTATCTAAAATATGAAAATATGTATAAAAATCTGATGTGTTGCACTCACATGACTTTCACATGACTCTTGTACTAAGCATTCTTACAAAATCTTACTCCTATATATTCGTCGTGTTAGTTGAGATAAACATTTGCAGAAATTTTCTTATTGCTTGCTTCCTTGTAGGTGCAAGGGAAATATTAGAATACAGTAGGCTCTGAGCGACAGTGAAATATTTTAAAACTTTCAAATTCCGCTCTCTTTGTACGGTTAACATATAAGAAAATGAATAACGATGTTATATTTGCAGAGGTATAAGCCTTCCTATTCTCAAACAAATAACAAGGAATATCTCCGAAATGGTTCACTCTACAAAAAATGTATTTCGATATAATTGTGCATTTTGGTAGGACCTACGGTTTTTTTATAGTAAGATTTAGTCTGTCTCTTACGGTTTACCAGTTATGCAAAAGTCATCCAGAGTAAATACGACTACATTTCATTTATCATAAAAAATATCTCAGACATATGGCATTTTAATCAAAATCATTATAGCCATTTTCAAGAAAATCAAAATTTCGGAAAAATGTTCCAAAATCTTCGTGTTGCTTCCTTGAAAGGCTTTAAACTCAAATACCAACTTTGATTTTTAACCGACTTTTCGTTTTTGAATTATGCTGTTCACAAACTGACAGAGACCCAGACCGACACACACAAACACATGCACGCACGCACACAAACACACACGCGCGTGCGCGGACCTTTTTCTAAAAATGCTTTTTTTCGGATTCAGGGGATCTCAAAATATATATTTCCGGTGAAACCTCGACATCGAATATTTGAGTGGAATACAATACTCCCTCTACTTATCTATAGAGAAAGTAAAAATGTAGAAAGTAAGCAAATGTCAAGCGGATGTTGGAAATACAATGCAAAATTGCTTAATATGAACTTATTGACGAAACTAACATTCTCCTTTTCAAGAGCACGTGAAACTTAGAGAGAGAAGTAGAAGTTTTGTTATCAACTTGTCTCTAAAAGATAGCATGGAGGAAATTTATTTTAGGTCCTAAACACGTATTGAATCAATTATTTGCACACTTAAAAGAAAGTTATTGTTGATCCTTACAGTAAGTAGTTTAGAGTTATTTGGTTCGATACTACGTGTTTAGGACTTAAAATAAATTTCTAGTCCCATTGCTAAAGGCATTTATTTTTGTTCAACCTCATCTGCAATTCTTTGGCGGTGTTCTGATGGTATTCTTGCTTCCATCCTAAAGGTCACTAACGCTAAAATGTATCTAAAAGGTAGTATTAGCCGTATGTATCCCAATTTATTTTTCCGGTTTTTTCTTTCATTCGTTTTATGTTATGATTAAATATATTTGGAAGAATAAACAAATAATCAAAGGTATAGTTTTAGTGGGGTTTCGTAAAACATGGAATTTCTTAATGTTAGTTGACCACTGTGCAATATTCGCTTTATTTACGAAACACAGCTAAACTACTGCTTACCAACCTTCAATAGTGTGAACTCCGCACGCGTATTTGATCTTGCCTAATCCATGCTGACTATGAAGTGCGTTGTTTATATACCTTTATTGACGCTGAAAACTGTATTTTCATATGGCATTGGATCTGAGCCACAATGCTCAAGTTCTGTGTCGTCTTGGAACACCCTGTATAGCATATTGACCAGCACATTAGTTACCTTTGAGTGTGCTTGTTCAGAAAGAGCGACTAATAACCAAACAAGTAACACTTCCAAAGAAATGAGGGTCATAGGCGAAGTTTGCAAATTTATGTGATTACTTTATTATGAATAGCTCATTTGTCTACCCATGAGGTTTGGATTTATTCATATAAGGAATGTTAATTATAAGCAGAGAAAATTAAAAGTTATATAAATTAGAATTTTCAAACAAAATAGTACAAAAAGCGCACGTGAAAATGAATAATTTATCTCTGAGCTTTTACTATACCCAACAGCTGCATGAATAACTAGGTAGAAGAATAGTGAATAAATAAACGATTTTTTGACTAGCTACTCCGAGAACTAGGGTCTTGAAGCGGCCTGACGTTTGCACTGACAGTGAATGTTTACTCTGTTCAGAGTTTCCAACTTCCATTTCAAATTTAATAGCTGGCGATGGTTCTGTTAAAACTCATTCGTAATAAAAAGGAGAAGCTGCAGCGGTTAGACTTGTAGGACAGTGGTTAGAAAAAACCTGATGTTAGATTACCTAATTTTTCTATATACTACATGATAGTCGATATAGAAATTTATAGAAACGGTTTTACTACCTATTTACTTATAAGTACAATGGGAACAGCAGAATACAATCAAATGTTTTAAGAACAGGTCGCTATGTGATAGCCTTGACATTGCATCTTTGCATGATGAGAACATAAAGAAAATGCACAACGGCTTCCTTTTTGAGAAAAGTATCGATATCTGAATATTGACATCAATAACAAATTATTTCCACAACTTTATTGCACATAAATTGTGCGTTTTAACGAGCTTAGTAACCTTTTATGCAGTGAAATTCTTCTTATATCTTGCGGTTTATGAGTCATGCAAAAGCCATTCAGAATTTTCTCAGACAATTCAAGATATGGTTTAAAATTGTCATGAAAATATATTACTTATAAGCTATTTTAATGAAAACGTTAAAAGCCTTTGTGAGAATATCAAACAAAATTTATTAAAATTAGTTCTACTAAGAAGTATTTTGGAATAGTGTGAGAGGGAGGGAGGTTGACCTCTATAACTTTTTATGTAGTAAAACTCTTCTTACATGTTGCGGTTTACAAGTTGTGCAAAACCCACTCAGAATTTTAGAATTTTCCCAGAAAATTCAATATTAAAGATGATCGTGCAGAAAAGCAAGTACTGCCTTCTGCAGCCATTGCAACACATGAGCCAAGAAGTTTTGCTTATATTTTTATGAAAATGAAGCACCATATTGTCCACAATACCTTGAATCATGAAGACAAACGTTAGTTAGTGGAAGTAACCTATGTTGTGTGTTTCGTTAGGAGCTTGTGTTTTGTTTGACAGACACATGCAAGCTGCATCATGTCGAAATCCCACTCTATCGCCGGTGGGGTTTGGGTACATAAGCACTTTGATGCGATGTGAATCCGCGGCGCTTAACGCACTTTGCCTGCTATTTTGTCTTCCACTGTGGTCCAATGATTAGCCGCGCTGAGCCCCGTCCATCCATCCCGGTTTCGATTCACGGAGGGATCAGCGTAACCAGCAAAATTTTCATCGGCACTTTCCTGCCTCGCTGCAAGGCAAATGCAAACTAACTTACGAGTTTGATGAATACTGCTCCAAAATCACTAACAAACTCGAAATTCTGACACATGGCTATTTATTCATAGGCAGCATAATATACTATTATTTATTAAAACAGTATGTAAAATCATTTACAACGACTTTTAGTAGCTAAAGCTCTACAATTAAAACAAATTAATAGTTACAAACAAAAACTCAAAATCTCCAATCTTAATGTATATCTTGAGTAGCATTACACCAGGTTAATCCAGAAAGTAACGACCGTTTAGCATTAATAAATTCAAAAAGAAAATGCATTAAAATCTCTGTGTTACAAAGCTGAGCGTTCCTTTATTTTTCCAGATAATTACCTTCGTTATATAAGCACTTGCCGTATCTGTTCACGAGCTTTAGAATTGCTGTATTGTAATTGACTGCCAACAATCCACTAAGCCAAGATATTTCGACACAAATTTAACAGACAAATAAAGAGAATTCTTTGTAAAAGAATAATATAACTCCTGTAAGGTTACGTGTCCGTCTTGTATGATGTTTATGTTCACTTAAATCTTTAATTATTTGAATGAACGTCGGGGTCAAGTTTCATCCTTCTTGGTTAAACATTTTATACCGTTTTGTTAGTTTTATTTTATTTATTTGCCTCTGCAAATATTTCCTTTAGTGATGTTAAATGTTTGAGGTTTCAACTCCTTAGCATTCAAAAATGCACTTCAGAGTACGCGGAACTTTGTATCACTCGGTTCGTTTTGAACAATCACAGAATGCACAATAACTTCTTGACTGTCACTCATACAACATGAAGAAACGTGTCAATGAAACGATACAATCTTTTGTAGAAGTCCCATAATGGCTCTGTACAGGTGAAATTCGCAAACGGCCGTTATTTACTGGATCACCATCGTATATTATATAAATGTAATTCTTTTACACTTCAAATAAATACAAAACAAGTAGACACTTTCTGAAGGAGTCATTCTAGACACATTAATAGATAGAAAATCTGGATATCAACTAGTTACATTCGATTGTACAATTTTTCCAACATTATGTGCAGTATTTATCATGAAAATACTTCTTTTCGTGCCGTTATTTTGGCGTGTACTTCTTCCTCTAGCTTCTTATTGCCGGTAAAGACTATGAGCTATGAAAGAGCTGATATAACAAACATAGCGCTTTAATTAATATTTATTATATACAAAATTCAGTAATTCAGACTACATAGGATTACTTCCTTTGTCCCTCTGATAGGTTTTTAAACACAGACACTTAGAAACGGTCACACCATTCTAAAAGCAGCTTTTCTCACTCAATCACTAACTTGGGCGTCAGTATTGTATGCGTAATGATTTAGATCAGAGGTTCTCAATCTATAGTACATGAGGTGCTGTAGGATAGTACGATAAAGTTTTATCAAAGTAGATTAATATTCTTATACAGATAAAAAATAACTGACAGTTGTATTATAACTAAAAAAAACAGATTATAATGAAACACTTTGTGGGATGCCGCACAAAATAATATCTAGTTCAATCTAAATCCTCGTCGCATTGCGTGCACAGATTTGTTGTAAGAAAATGCTACCATTCCGTCTGTTATCATAGTGAACATGGACAAGTCAAAGTGCACATATTTATTTAATGTTTAAAGCAGAGAAATGTAAAGGTAGTAGAGAGAATTTGGGGAATGCAGTAGGCTTTAGCCAGTAGTCCCTAGTTTTAGTGTTTAACGCCCGCTTTTACTACTATGGCACCGCAGGCGGTGACATTGATGATACATGGAATGAAGATGGAGCACCGGTGGAATGAGATGGCGGGGGAAACCGGAGCACCCGGAGAAAACCCGTCGCTTCGTCCACCACGAATACCACATGCGGGTCACTGGGATCGAACCCGGGCCGCCTAGGTGGTAGGCGAGCGCGCTAACCGCTCGGCCACGGCGCCGCCTAGGCTTTAACCAACGTCAAATCTTTTAAGAACTGGTCGCTATATGATGGGTTTGAAATTCTATTCTGTTTGCAACCAGGAAAAAAAACAAGAAAAATGAGTAACAACTCTGCATTTGGGAGATCATTAATTATTTTTCTTTCTTTGTAGGGTGGGGGTAATTCAGCTAACCCCAAAATGCAGGGTTTTAAGGAAGTAACTGCAGATGTACTGATTTTTTGTAGAGTTTAACGCCCGCTTTTACTACTACGGCACCGCAGGTAGTGACTCCGATGATACATGGAATGAAGATGGAGCACCGGTGGAATGAGATGGCGAGATATATTCATAAATGGTACCCTAATATGTATGCACTTTGGTGTGTTAGTTTTTCTCTTTAAATAACGGTTTTCCTATAAACTAATTACATAATTTACTACCTGATGTGTTATACATAATATTAATTGCACCATGAAATGATCAATGCCTGTGGGATAGACTAACGTTTGCTCCACATCTCATGCGCGGTCTATTGTCCTAGATAATGTGAGTTCATTTACCTTGCAGAAAGCATTCGAACTTAATTCGGATTAATATTTGCCACCACCTTCGGTGTCACGCCTATTAGGAGGTTTTAACCAGCCTGAAAACATAACAGCCGTAGCATGTGAATGTGTAAGTCCATAAGCAAATATTGATGTAATATTGTCTGTCTTCAATTATTACCATCAAAATATCTGCATTTATGTTCCTAATAGCCGGTATGTATTTGTGACGAAATCTCTGGATCCAATTTTTGGGTGGAATTCAATAAGTACGAAGCAGAGAAAATGAAAATGAAATTTACTAAATAAACTGTGAAAATGCTTCTGTTAATTCCTTGATGATGATAGAATGTTGCAGACATTTATGTTGTTGATTCCGAATTAAATCACGTGCGAAGCGCTACATAAGATTCCACTTCCGCAACCAGTTCATTTCAGAGTAATACGATTTAACTGGCATGTTCTCTCTTCTCTGTCACTCTAAAGAAGATAACATCTACACTGTAGAATTAATCGCTTTTAGCAGGACACAACTTCTCACCTCTACTGTAGAAGACACCTGGAGCAAAGAGAACAGCACGACATCTTCTCTTTGACGTTACGTCGCTCTCTTTTCCTCTGAAAAAGTGGATTATAAAACCCCAGTCTCTCACTCCACGGTTGCAGAAGCCACAAGAGAAAAGTGGCTAAGTTTGTGACATCTTTTAAAGAGAAAAACAGAACCTAAAACACGAAACTCAAACGAAAAGAAGGTTGTCATACCACAGATGGAAGTGCCATATTTGAAGACACGAATAACAACTGAAGGAAAAAGAAATATTAAAACATTCCTCAACTCTGAATCTAACATTTTTACTTTCTCTACCACGTACGTACTCAAAAGGTAGATAAGGTATTATATTTCGCCCAAAATTTAGGTTTATAGATGTATGGATTCGTTTGCAGGTCCATTGAATCCAAAAGTAATATTTTTGAAGATGTGTGTGTGTGTTTATGAACAGCATGACTCAAATATTAGTAGTTGCAAAAGTACCAAACCTGTTATATAAATATCAAACTTCAGTGCTCCCGCAGCTGTCACCTGAGACGGACGTGTGTCGGTAGTCGCTGCGCGTGTTAATCGTGTTGTATCTTAGTGATTTGCGTTGTTCATTCACCTGTGCGTTTCAGCTGTTTGCTGTGCTTACAGTGCTGTGTTAGCGAGTTTCTCGTGAGCTATTATAATTTCTTTCCACATGGAACTAGAAACAGATGGAACTGGCTACTTAGTACGTTCCTCTTCAAACATTGGTTATGACACTGAGCCATTATCTGTACCAACGTTAACTCATCCCTCACTTCAACAACCTTCAATGAGCAACTGCCAAACATATTCTTCTACTGCTTCTGCTTGTTCTGTTCCTGAGGCTTGTTCCAACATGCCGTCATCGCAGTTCGCCACTACAACTAGCCAGCCCCATTCGACTGGAGCAACCAAACGCAACTACGCCTCTTCGCAGTTTCCATCCGAAGGTGCCTTCTGTATACCCAATAAGCGAAAAACTGCCGCTTCTTCTTCTCTTCCCCAGAAATATATAGTAGATTTACCCTCTGTGCATAACAGATTCGCCGTTTTGGAAACCATGGAGGACTCCGAAGCACAAACTGCATCCACCGACGCATCCAGCATAAAAATTCCACCCATTTTCCTGTTGTTGTAGTGTTTAACGCCCGCTTTTACTACTACGGCACCGCAGGCGGTGACACTGATGATACATGAAGATGGAGCACCGGTGGAATGAGATGGCGGGGGAAACCGGAGTACCCGGAGAAAACCCGCCCTGACGCCGCTTCGTCCACCACGAATACCACATGCGGGTCCCTGGGATCGAACCCGGGCCGCCTAGGTGGTAGGCGAGCGCGCTAACCGCTCGGCCACGGCGCCGCCCACCCATTTTCCTGCACGAAGTCAACAATTACCAGCAAGTTTTAGTGGACCTACGATCTCACGCCTCTTCTGATTTCACAACTCAACAACGTGGATCTGTGTTAAAGATCAGTATCACCACCATTGCTGACTACCGCTCGGTCACCAAGTTTTTTTGAGCAAGAAGAGCTACAATTTCACTCTTTCCAAAATCCACATTCTCAGAAGTTGTCATACGCGGGGTTCCCTACTCTTTAACGGACGAAGAGGTTCTACACGAATTCCAAACGGAAAAGTTGCCTGTCAACAGAGTGGTTCAACTCTTCTTTCGCAATAAACAACCGATGCCCCTTTGTGCAGTCGAATTGGACCGTTCTGAGGATGCCAAACGTATCTTCGAGTTGAAACATATTCAGCATGCTGTTGTTTCCGTTGAGTATCGCCGTAAATCTCCTAGCATCCCTCAGTGCACCAACTGCCAACGTTACGGGCATACCAAGAATTTCTGCCATCTTCCTGCACGCTGTAATGCCCCAGCAACCATCATTTTTCTACCTGTATTAAAGCTCGTCAGACACCTCCATGCTGTGTAAACTGTGGGGAAACCCATGCGGCGAACTATAAAGGATGTTCTTATTATCTCCGACTCAAACACAAACAGCTCCGTAATGATTCTGTTAACACTACCATTCCGCGAGAGCGTGAACCGCCATCGCCCCCACCCGTCAATGACCGTCATTTCAAGGCCATGCCTGGTCAAGCTTCCACCTCCTCTTCTACGCCACATTGGTTTTCTAGACCTCAACAGTCATCTGCCAAAGATACAGCACCCAGGTGTTCCTCGACTTCTGCTTCGGATTCTCTCATCTCATCCCTTTTCAACTCATCCCTTTTCAACTCCTTCCTCTCCCTTTTGCATTCCTATCTTCCACACTTACGCTCCTTGTTTTCCAAGTTCATAGCAGACCTTTTCAACCATGCCCCTTGACTTAACCCCGGTCTTCTCTACTCTCACCTTCATAAATTGGAACGCTAACGGTCTCAAATCCAAACGCCAAAGTTCCCTTACGTTTCCTTCTCGGCACGACGTCGACGTTGCTTGTGTTTCTGAAACACACCTACCCCCCCCCCCCTGAGAAGTTTACTATTCCTGGCTATAGAATTTACCGGGAGGATCGTGACGCTGCCGTGGCATCCGGAGGAGTTGCCATTATAATTAAAAGCCGTCTCAAGCACCACCCTCTCTTTCTGCCACGACTTCGTAGCTTCGAAGCCTGCGCCATCCAAGTCGCCACTGCTAATGGCCAACTCCTCACCGTTTTGGCAGCCTACAAACCACCCTCTACCACTCTGGCTATTCAGGATTTACGGATTTTATTTTCTACCACTGCCCCTACGATTCTTCTAGGAGACCTCAACAGCAAAAATGTCCTATGGGGCTGCCGAGTGAGCACACCTAACGGTCGTCGTCTTCAGCGAGCTGCTGATGCCATTGGTTTCCACGTCGTTGCCCCTGACACACCTACCTTTTACTCTAATAACGTCAGACTCCAACCAGATATTCTTGATGTCGCTTTAACACAGAACTTTCCGCAACCCCTCCTCCTACACGTTCTGCCTGAAATGGACTCCGATCATTGTCCCGTTCTTGCAACCTTTCAGGTGGACAGAACCTACTCTACCTACGTTCCTCCCTTGATACTGGGGCACGTAGACTGGGACCAGTTTCGGCATCATCTCGACCAGCAGCTCTACCCGCACCTTCCTTTGACACAGAAGCAAGATGTTGACGTGGCTATAACTCATTTCACCAATACTGTGATTGCGTGTATTCGATCGGCTACCACTGTTCCCCGGCGAGCCGGCCACCATGCACCATTTCATGAAACACTGCCTCAGACGATTGTTCAGCTACTGAGAGAGAAGCATCGAATCCGTCGTTGCTGGCAACTGCACCGTCAACCTAATCAGCGTCATAGATTAAACCAGTTAACGCGGTACGTTAAGCGAGCGCTGGATGAGTACCGCTATTCTTCGTATCAGCGCTATCTTTCCAATATTTCCCCACTAGATAGCAGTCTCTGGAAGGAAGCCCGCCGCATTCTACAGGAATCACCTCTGATACCACCTCTCCGTTCCGCAGGTCGGCACTACTCCAGTGACAGCGAAAAGTGCGAGCTATTTGCTGACTACTTTGAGACAGCCTTTACACCCAATCCAGTCGCTGATGCTGTTCATTACTCCGCCATAGAGAACCAGCCTCTTTTTCCTCCGAGTGTTCCCGTGCCCATCAAGTTTACTTCACCGAGCGAGGTTCGCCGCCTATTGCACATACTGGTATCCAAAAAGGCTCCTGGTCATGACCGTATTCCCAATATTGCTCTTAAAAATCTTTCTCGCAAAGCCCACGCCTTTGTTGCCTCTCTCTTCAATGCTCTACTCCGCTTAGCTTATTTTCCTACCTGCTGGAAACATGCAAATGTTATAGTTCTGCACAAGCCCGGAAAACCTGCACATCAGTCTTCCAGTTATCGCCCCATAAGTCTACTACCGGCCCTGTCCAAAATTTTTGAAAAGCTTGTTAATATCCGCATTTACACATTGTTATCCACCTTCTTAGTGATACTACCCTTTCAATTTGGCTTTCGCCAAAGGTATTCTCCGGTGCACCAGCTTCTCCGCGTAACTGAACACATCGCTCAAGCCTTCGAAAGGAAACAGCATTGCTTAGCTGCCTTCTTAGATTTCAGTCAAGCTTTTGACAAAGTCTGGCACCGTGGTCTACTCTTTAAACTTCGTAATTCCTGATTACCTATATCAATTAATTCACAATTTCCTACTGCATCGCACTTTCTCCGTCACTTTAGGTTCAGTCCGTTCCTCCTCTCGGCCCGTCCTCGCTGGTGTTCCTCAAGGTTCCGTCTTAGGACCTACCCTCTTCAACATCTACATTTCAGACCTCCCTTCCCTGCAGTTGATCAATGTGTCCATGTACGCCGACGACACCGCTTTGTTTACCTCCCACGAAGATATTCACACAGCTGGCAATCATCTTCAAACTGCCCTGGATTCTTTATCTCTATGGCTAAAATCATGGCGCATCGCCCTCAACCACAGCAAATGTGAAATGTTGCTTTTCACTCTCCGCCGGCCCGCGTCTCCTGCAGCTGTTTTGATAGATAACATCCACATACCTTGGAAGCGCAAGGACGAAACAGTAAGATATCTGGGAGTACTGTTTGACCGCCGACTTACTTGGAAGGCTCATATCAACAGCAAACTCAACTTAGCTTATTCCCGACTCTCCAAGCTTTATCCTCTGATGAACCGTAAATCTTCTCTGAAAAGTGCTACAGTGCTTTTACTTTGCACCTCTTTACTTCGTCCTCTTCTCACGTATGCTTGCCCTGTGTGGGGTGGCGCAGCTTCTAGTAAAATTGCAGCCATGCAGTCCTTTCAGAATAAAGTTTTACGCCTCGCTCTTCACGCTCCCTGGTTTGTTCGCAACACTCAGCTACACCGTGAACTTGGAATTTCCTCCATAGTGGACTTCATTCGCCATCAGGTTCATCTCGTATAACGTAATTGTATAATTCGATATTGAGATTTACGGTAGTGCATGCTTTGAAGTTTCCCGAGAGCAAAACAGAAATCAGAAAACAGAAATCTACGTGTGTACGTGTGCGCGTGTGTACGTGTGCGCGTATGTGCGTGCGCACACATGAAAGTGAAAACAATAAGTACAAAACTTCATATTAGGCACACTATTAAGTTATTAATTCATGTATACAGGGTGGAAGTGAAATAATCCGCCAGACTTTAACAGCGAGTTTCTCGTATTGGGAATAACAAAAAACTCACACTAAAGGACTGATAACTTCCTAGTTTTCTAGGAAAATATACTTTTATTAAAAACAATGTATCATAAACTAGCAGAATTATTATTTATTAAAGGTTCTTTATTTGTGCCTATATTAATAGAAAATTGAATAAACTATTGTAACCTTTTCCTCTGGCTATTTCAATCGATTCAACGGTTTTTGTGTAAATTAAATTTAAAGAACCCACAATTTGTTGCTTTCTTAATTGTGTTAGAACTGGCAACACCACACCAGCGGGGTTTGCTTTCTTGTAATATCGGTGTAGATAGCGCGAATGTTTACTTAACAGCCTTAACAGCATGCAGTTTTTTTTTTTTTTTTTGTTTTTTGTTTTTTGTTTTTTTTTTTGTGATGGATAGTAAATTTACATTATAAATTATGCTTTACTAAATATTTAGCATTTTTAATACCACATGGATAAATGCAACAGAAAAATGATATTAATAATGTAAGAGGTGTTTCACACATGACTAACATAACCTTTGAAATGCTGTAATAATTGCAGCACATAAGTCTGGCAGACGATATTAAAACTGTGGCTGTGCTCACTCCAAGTGCCGGTGTTGGAAGCAAACTAGCTTTACTATTTATTGTGAAAATGAATGTCCTGTTCGGTCCCTGCTATTCAGTAAATAAAATTGGTAAGTATAGTTGTGTTTGATTGGTTAATAATGTTAATCTTGCATCATTGTTTCACGATGAACAATACATGCAGTTCCTATACGAGAAGGCGTATGATATGTCCGAATTGCGGATAACTTTCACCAGTTTATTAAAGTACAGTGTATTGATGTTCTTAACGTTAGCAACAACTACTTGGGTATCATTAACTTGGAGCAATGTTGCTACCAGCTAAGCGCATGCGCAGTGAGCAGCTTTGGACACACCTTGTATTTTATTTGAAGTGAATTTATGCCTTTCTGTTCGTTTTGAGCGCATATAAAGTTAGTATTTATGTTTTCATTGTATTTGTGGTTTCCTAAAGGATGCAATACCACAAGTGATAGTGAAAGTTAGAAAAAATATTTGCAGGACGTAAAGTGAGAAACAGAGCAACCACATGCGTTGATTAGCTTATCATGGCGTAAGCCTCTCAAATAGCACAGGAAACAATCCTTGCATTTAAACATTCTAAAATCTTGTAATTATGAGAAAATTTAGAACTCGAAGTCAGTTTGCATACAGTGCGGTGAAAACAATATCACAAGAAAATCATCAAGTTCATCAAAGCATGCAAAGTTAATGTTTAAATTCATTTTAAACTTCATGATATGTTTCCTCCTTTTTTTCCTCAATGTTTAGTCGCGATATGACTTTTATGTTGAAGCGACTTCAAATAATAAATAAATTTAAAAAAAAAATAAATAAAAAAATAACCTCATCTTCGCGGAATTTTCCTGGTTTCTTGCCCAGCGGCAAACATCTGAATTCGATTCACGAACAACATTACTTAAATGGTTTTTATACAGCATTAGAATAGTTCATTGAGTTGCCGGTAGAAGCAAATTACTCGATTAGGTGGTGCAACGTTGCCACATACTCTCAACATTAAACGCGATTATCTAGTTAACGGTGCGCTGAATTAAAAATGTATAAGAATTTTTGGATCATTTACACCCATTCTTTCATCTCCTTCAGTCTGACGGATTATTTCACTTCCACCCTGTATATCTCGTATTAATGCCAATATTGTAAATAAAAGCAATGATGCTTTATGTATTGTGTATGTTAAGCCAGTAGATTTCAATTTAACGTTTGTGTATTCTATGTATAACATTCAACCAATCAGGGAAGCGAAATGAAGTATTGCTACGAGTGATATCGAACACCAGCAAGAAAGACACTCTTCACCAAACCTTGGAAGTTTCTAACAATTGCAAATAAGGAAGAGTGGCTGTTAATTTGCGTAATTAAACCGCATAGAAGTTTGCCTAATAAGTGTTTCATAGATGTTAATATTGTCATTAAAGCAATGTTCCTGGGAAAATCCAAATATGTGCATTTTTCTTTTGGCTGCTTCCACTTTTCACCTTTCACCATACACTCAGGAAATAAAACACAATGTACACAATATTTTAAAGAGTTATGTAAAACTATTGGTAATGCATTTATTCGTTTATTCATAATTAATCACTTTTTGTTATGGCAATATGAAGTGCCTCTTGCATCTTATGGTTTATTGTATACTATTAAAAAGTATAATTTGAGTTTAGTACACAAACGTAAGTTGTCCTGCAGGTGTTACTTAATTTTTATTAAGTCGCTTTGTGAGTTTAAAATGGCTGGTATTAAAAACCTAGTTGTGCAGCTTGGAATTACAAATTATAAGAAAGTAAAAAAATGTGTTGTACTTACATGAACTTCTCTACTCTTGTACTAAGTATTCGCACCGACGCTTATTTCTCCATCTTCTTCGTGCAATTCGAGATAAACATTTGTAGAAATTATCTCATTGGTAATTTTCTTGCAGATGCAGGAGGTATATGGCAATACAGTAGGTCTTGAGCAAGTCGATAAATGAAGGCTTAGAAATTCTATTCTAAGAAATAAAATAAGTGAATAACGACTTTCCATTTGAGAAAAGTATAGATAACTATGGCAAAACTGACACAAATAGCAAGGGGGAAAAAAACGTTTAGACACAATTGTGTGTTTTAACGAGATGTACATTTTTTGCATTGTAAGATTTGGTATATCTCTTATGGCGTACCAGTTATGCAAATGTCTTTAAGAGTAAAAGGACTACATGAACTACATATAGCCAGAAAATTCAAAATATACATTTCATTTGTCATCAAAATATCTTAAACACGTGGTATTGTAATCATAATCGTTAGAGCCATTTTTGGGAAAATAAAATTTTTCGAAAAATTATTCATATAAAGAATAGTTTAGGGTAAAGGAGCTTTCTTCAAAATTTTCGTGCGGCATCCTTGAAGGACTTTGGTTTTTAACCGTTTTTGAGTTTGTGCTGCTCACAGACAAACACATACAGACGCACGCACACGGACATTTTTTTTTAAAAAACTGCTGATTTTTTTGTATACAGGGGCCTCATAGCATATATTTCCGTTGAAATCTCGATATAAAAATTGGATCTAATACAATATTTATCTTAATTACTATACGTAGCAGAGAAAATAGAAGTCAGCGAACTTCAGCTAATGCTATAAACAGATTAGAGATTTTACTGGAACTTCAAAATATACACACTAACAGCAAGAAGCTTTCGGAGGAATTTATAATAACGTCCTATACAGCTTTGATAATGGTATCAATATATACTTTTTTGCAGATAACCAAGATTTTGTATATAATCCTGGAAAAGTGACATGTTTAAATAAATTACCTTTTCAGGGATACCGTAACATATGACTTAGTTGAGCAATTTCGTTTGACAATATATAGAACCCACAAAATATGAAATGAAGTGGTTTCCTTTCTACTTCATAATAATTAATATTTTCGGAATTTAATTTGGTGCATATCTTTGAAATACGTAGTCAATACCTAGAGCATATTTCAGCACTTCTAGTAGCAGCGTTGTGGAACAAATACGCAAGGGTCTCTGGAATTCACTCATAACCACTACAAATGAAATACCCCAGTCAATACGAATGAGCAGTGCGCCCCAGCCCATATTAAAACAGCAGGGGAGGATACAATATAATGAACCCTTTCCACTTTCATGCTGAATGTATCTGCAGCGATATACATACCTACAGCAACTTCATTGCGAAACTAGACCCTTTTCTCTCTGTGTGCCACAATAGCAATTATTTATCTATCTATAACATTATTAGATTTTCCCATACCTGTTGAGGTTCACATGTTGTCAATATTTCAATTTTAAATACGATATTCGACACACATGCAACTCTTCTCTTACACAGTATCATCATTACTACCATCATTATTATTACTACTACTACTACTTCTATCATCATCATCATCATCATCATTATCATTATTACTATCATTATTATTTATTATTATTATTATTATTATTATATTATTATTATTATTATTATTATTATTATTATTATTATTATTATTATTATTATTATTATTATTATTATTATTACTATTACTATTACTATTATTATTACTATTATTATTATTATTATTATTATTATTATTATTATTATTATTATTATTATTATTATTATTATTATTATTATTATTATTATTATTATTATTATTATTATTATTATTATTATTATTATTATTATTATTATTATTATTATTATTATTATTATTATTATTATTATTATTATTATTATTATTATTATTATTATTATTATTATTATTATTATTATTATATTTAATGCGAATGAGCCCGTGTAGGACTACGCAAAGTACTTACACTTTTCTTAGTTCTATTTTGTGTACATAATTCTTTCATTCTTAAACTGTGAGCTTCGTTTCTCTCATCTGTCCATGCTGTTCCAGTTTTTACTTTCTCTGTTACGTATAGTAGAGGCAGTATTGTATTCCACCCAAAAAATCGATGTCGATATTTCACCAGAAATATATGTTTTGAGTCCTGTATGAATAAAAAAATAAGTACTTTTAGAAAATGGTCCGTGGTGTGCCTGCCTGTGGACAGAATAACTCAAAAAACGAAAATTAGCTTAAAAACCAAAGTTGCTATTTAAGTTTAATGTCTTTCAAGGATGCGACACGAAGATTTTGAAGAAAATTACATAACCTAAGCTACTCTTTAAATGAAAAAGTTTTCGAAAATTTGATTTTCTTGAAAATTGTTCTAAGGATTTTGATTAAAATGAGATATATTTTTATGATAAATGAAATGTATATCCTGAAGTTTCTGGCTATAGCCCTGTAGTCGTATTTACTCTGGATTACTTTTGCATAGCTGGTAAACCGTTAGAGAAGCCCAAATCTTAGTATACAAAAAAGTAGACCTCCCTAAAATACACAATTTATGTGAAATAACGTTTTTGTAGAGTGAACCGTTTCGGAGACAGGCCTTTATTTGTTTGAGTTTTGGAGAACCTATGCTTCTGTCAAACGGAACATCGTTAGTCAGGTTTTTTATGTTAACCGTGCAAAGGGAACGAAATTTAAAAGCCTTAAAAGATTTGACTATCGCTCAAAGCCTACTGTATCCCCATACTGCCCTTGCAGCTACAAGGAAATAATAAGAAATTTCTACAAATGTTTATCTCAACTAACACGAAGAAGATATAAGAATAAGTGTTTGTCAGAATGATTAGTACAAGAATAGAGAAAGTCATGTGAGTGCAACACATCAAATATTTGTCTTTGATTCGTCTTCTTGATCAACTTGCCATTTATGTCGCTTGATTCTAAAGTTATCTGTTTGTCTTCTTGAGTAACTCCTCAAGATGCGTAGACTCACGCCTCTGTTTTGCGTGATATTTTATTTTAATATTTAATTTCCTTAGGAATAATGACACTCACAAAGATTTAACCTACAACTGAAAACTCTTTAAGCTGGATCAATAGATTCAGAAGTGTTAAAAAAAAGTGGCAATTATATTCCTTCTGTGTATTTTAGTATAAAATAGATTTATATCAGTTTATTTAAATTGAGATCATTTCCTTGTATTTCGATTTCTGAAAATGAAGGAATGCGTAATTGCGGCCACGCTGCAACTATCTTTGTTGTGTATAGCGATATGCGGAGAGATGGGGGCCGTAAAAAGAATGCAAAAGAAAGTTGTGCAAAGTAACCCTAAACTAAACCAAAACCCCCAGCGCAACGGCCCATGAAGTGCCAAGACTTGCCCTCCTGGCCGCTGCGTCTCCCACCTCTGCCTTCTACAGGTACCATGCGTGAGGTGCTTTACTGGAGGGTGGCACGAGCCCTGCCGGGCAGGTATGTGGCCTTCACGGCCTGCGGTCACTACTTCTGCATCATGTAGCTTGTCAATTGGACCTAACAGGGCTGAGTGCACTCCGTTCCAGACCACCCAGTGGGGGAAAATACCCATTACGATACCGGGAATCGAACTCGGATCTCACCGCTGCGCTAAGTAGTCGGTCAAAGTAAACTTAGGCTTATCAATGTTTACCAAATGGTTTAGCACACAGAATTAGGGAGAATGGGATAACGGAGTATAATAATAGAAAGGGCAATGAAATACTGGTTCAGAATAAAGCTAGTAGAGGAAAATGATATAGTAAGTAATATACAATTGGACAGGATAAAATGGGGGGAAAGCAAATTTAGATGCACAAGATGCACAGTGTACAACATTGGAAGAAATAAGAGCAGGGGACACATGGGCAGAAGAAAACAACTAAGGTAAGAGATTCTGGAATTAAATCAAACAAGAGCGGAGGAATATGCACGTGCATTGGGAATATGGGAATACAGTAGGCTTTGAGCGATAGTCAAATCTTTTAAAGCTTTCAAACTGCTTTCCCTTTGCACGATTAACATGAAAAAACGAATAGCGATGTTCCATTTGACAGAAGTATAAGTTTTTCAATGCTTCACGGGTGATCAGCCATGTTAGATTTAAGAAGGTTGAGCTTTCGGCCATTGTAGACTCAGTTTTCCAAATAGACTTTTTCATCTTTTTAGTCCTGAAGATGGCCATGGAGTCTACAATGGCCGAAAGCTCGACCTTCTTAAATCTAACACGGCTGATCGCTCGTGAAGCATTGATCAATAACGTTCGTCGTGAAAGCTTCAAAACTTACAGAAGTATAAGTTCTCCAAAAGTTACACAAACAACGAGGAATATCTCCGAAATGGTTCACTCTACAAAAAAATGGACATAAATTGTTTATTTTAGCAATGTCTACATTTTTGTATACTAAAATTTGATTTATCTCTTACGACATACCAGTTATTCAAAAGTCGTCCAGAGAAAATAGGACTACATGGGTTATAGTCAGAAAATTCAAGACATGCATTTCATTTTTCATAAAAATATCTCAAACATGTGATAATTTAATCAAAATCGTTACAGCCTGTTTCAAGAAAATTAAAATTTTCGAAAAATCTTCCATGTAAAGGGTACTTTAGGGTAGAGGAATTTTCTTCAAAATCTTGATTAACTTTTACCAAATGCACGAGTTTTTTTTTAAATAGAATTTTGTATAAATACTAAGATAAAAATTATGTTTTCTTAACATATTTTATTCAAGAAATAATTTAAATGCTTGTGTTTTGTTTGTTTCTTTAACAAATCAAAACAACAAAAGCATAAGTGTTTTATTTTAAGCAAGGAATTTCTTTCCAAGTTTAAAGCAGCCTCTAAAGAGCATTTCCTTTTGGGTGTTTACTTTTTAAACTTAGTACTTTAAAAGCGCTGGAAGTTTGAAAAGAGTAGGAAATCTCTCTGATGGCGAGATAACAAGCGAGCGAGCACTGCCCAAGAGAATCAGATGTTCGCACTACAGTAATTGGTGACACTAATTGGGGGTCAAACTACAGGCCTCGAGTTTCCTGCTCCCTCATGTTACATCACAGCCATTGCTAATTTTGCAATTCATCACAAGAAGGGAGAGGAGCGGATGGAAATGAAAAGAAACCGATATTCCCAACCAGAGAAGTCTAACTCTTCACAGCCACTTCACACAGATAGGGTTCTTAAGTATTTCTCTGCTGCATTAGAAAACGATGACGTGGCAGCAAAACTTTGACTTGTTCTTTTAAACTAATAAGCATATTCCTTTTTACTCGGGATGGGGAAAATGCAATTACATTTATCCACTACCGGGATAGAAAAGGAGAGTGCAAGAACCAAATTAATTGTTTCCGTTTGACTTAAATTTATTTATTCTAATTTGAAAGAAGATTCCCAAAATAAATTAAGTAAAATTAATTTAAGTCTCTCTAATATTTCCGTGTGCAAACGTTACCACTATGATTGTTCTGGACAATACAAACCAGTTTTACTGTGCTAATATTATACAGAAGCTCAGAAAAACTGTGAATCTAAGGCTCGGATATTTATCACACGTCATACTTATATCCCTGCTTATTTTTCTACGTCTAGGTTAATTTAAGTATGTGTCCAACATTTGCAAACACGATAAATCAGCTTTTATTGGTCATTTAAATGTATATTTGATCATATTTTAGGTTAGATCAAATTTAGGTCAGATATACGAATAAAGGCATATTTTTAGTTATATTTTATGTTATAAGTTATGTAAACATCATTTCATAACATGTTTCCTTTGCTCGTTAGCCCGTTGTAACATATTACGCAAATATCTTCAGTTCACGTCGGAAAAGACCCTTTGAAGAAACATTCGCCACTTACGATGCGAGAGATCTATCTATCACATGAGCCAAAGCTCTGCCCCTAAAGCTAGGGAAGGCGGCAAGCGAATGCTATTCCTTCCGTGGGTCTTTCCATTAGGCCAATACCCTGATGTTACGTGCCATATCGAAGTGGGTCGCCACTTACGCGTTCAAACTGTCCGGGAGGACTACCTACAGCCTAAGTACCCGAGAACCTTGAGGCGTCTCCCAACCCCGCCTTGAGGAGTCAAGACGTTCTCAATTCCCATGAGTATCGGAACCACTGCCCGCCCGAGACCAACCCAATCCAAATAACTTCCAAAAGGGAGGGGTTCAGATGTTCGGCCTGGACTCCTTCTGGTAACGTCAGAAGTAGCACGGGTGCGAGGGGTACGCAGCGGTCGCACCACAGCAGCTGAAGAAGTCGGAACCCCTCCCCTACGGTCGCCAGTTGTCGATGTGACAATTCTGAAGCCAAGTTAGTGTTTTGTAGGTCTGACGTTGATAAGGCAGTTTCAAGCAACAATACCTCAAGCTGCCTAAGAAATGCTTCAAAGTCCTTTGATTCAGTCCCTAGCCGCTAATAGAGTACTGAGATTTCTCGTCCAAGGTTGCGTGGGTTTTATTTAGAGAGAATGACACTAATCATGGTGGTAACGTCTTTTAATAAAAGTTTCCAATATTTTCACTATTTGCACTGGGACATTGCCGACTAATGCCGACTAATGTAGATCATAAAACAGTTAACCAGTCAAATAAAGCTGTGCCTTAAAAATACTAAAAATATGCTTTACTATAACGTAAATCTGCGTCCGTTTGTTTTGAATGTATCACAAGCCAAAGAACTATATCATAGATGGGCGAACTGACTCATTGAGTCACTTCCCCTGCATCTAGCTTTAACCCCTTCCACTGCCTCACAGCCTACCTCCGCAAGTTTTCATTGAATCATTGAGTCCCCTTCTTCAATCTAATACCAGTATCGACCTGATCACCCATTCTGGATATTCTCTCTGATTTTGGGTTGTTCTACTCCTCGACAGATATCTGATCTAAGGCACTCACTTGTAATACTGAGAGTGTAAGGCCTGCATAAAAGGACTGCAAATAGAAACAGAAGAACGTGAGTAGAGGATCATTCCAACATCGCTTGTGGAAGACCCACAGATTTTCACGGGAAAGAAATCAGTATTTACACAACAAATAATAAATACTGTGCTGGACTTCTATACTTTGAAAACGCATATCGAAGGCCACATACATAGATTATGTATTTTCAATTCAGTGAGTGACCTTTACAGCAAAGGCGTTTTCAACGCAATCGCTAATTGGAAACGTCATCACTAGATCTGAATTCATGTGCTCTCATTTCTGAATTCATAGAGTCGCAATTGCCTGGCTGCTTTGTTTGTGCACAACGCTCTTCTTTTCGCTGTTCATGTGATCGAATGCTCCATTAATTCGCTGGAGAGAAAAAAGATCAGTTATGAATGACGCTATATATGGCGTAAAATTAATCTACACACTTCAGAGCCTCCGACCCACATTTATTTAAATCATTGTCTATTCATAGCAATATGCACCTACTTTATTTTCATTAGCATTCTGGCTGTAGAATCCTCTCTTTCTGTTGTTGGACTTCCACTCGTACATTTATCCATTTTATTCGTTTGACTTCAGTTGTTCTTTGCTTGCCACAAGGTCGTGATAATTAATCCATTACAAATAAAGTTTTACTGGGTCTTTTATTCATTCTTATGGAAAAGTAAATTATTTTCAGGGTCTTAATCACTGATGTCCAACCTAACGCAAAAGACGGAGGGATGGATTTGCCTCCACCTACTTCTCACATTCATTAGACTGAAAAAGAAAACTTCTCTAATACTTGGTTACGTGAATGAGAGAAGGGAAAATACTTCTTACACAAAACGAATGAGGTAGGGGAGACCGACTAAGTGACGTCATTATTACACAGAAGACAAGGTTGGGCATCCTAGGCATTACTATCTAGCACAGGACCTCTGAAAGCTTAAAATCGCACCGGGTTTAGCCCCAACGTGCAGAGGTTTCTTGTACCCTGCACCGGTTAAGCTCGGCTCAGCTCGCCAAGTCTGAACACGTGACTTCCGAAAACATAGTCTAGCACGTTGCCAGTAGGATGACAGGGGAGACCCTGGTAGCATATTTGAAGCTTTTCTCTTTTGTGCACATATTAATTTAATCAGTTTTCTAACTGTGCAGTGCACATTTAGTGAAAAATACGTAACCATACTTTTGTATAAATTAATACTTGTATTTCAGCTAAATCAGCATTTAGCAGCATTTAAAATACTCCTAACACAATAAGAAATTTAAACGTGGAACATGATTTAATTATGAAAATTGCATCATAAAATGTAAATAGTTTAAATTTGTATTTTAAAATGCACAATCCAGGAACGACTCAATTTATATGCACAAAATTTTACAACTGCACTTCTTTATTATAAGAATTGGCAAAGAATTTAAAAATTGCATTTAAGTATTGCGAATGACAAGTCTAGTTACCTTTTGTGTCACTTTACTTTCCTTAAAATTGAATCACAATTCACAACTCCTGACTTTACAACTCATAGCTGTTCAGTTTTATCGTAACCATGACGAAAACAGTGCTCAACAGTACACAACTAGCTCTGAGAATTCTAATAACTCACTCTTAAAATTTAATAAAACTGACTGAACTCCTCTCTTCGTTCCGTGTCGACTCGCTTATATAGCCGAGTATTACGTAACGGAGTTATTCCTGCAAATCGATGTTTTGCGAAGCTGGGGCCACCGTCACAGTACTTTTGGTTTTATAAAATTCATATTGATCCTCTTAAATTAAAAAATGCAAGATACTGTAGGAGTGTAAACACGGTATAAATATGAAGATAAAAAATCGATTGATTGACTTTTTCTACCGGTTCTTGTACAAATTATCCATACAAAAAACGTATCCTTAAATGTATTTCATGTTAATCGAAGTAAAAGTTTGCATAATTTGTTTTATTGTGTATTTACGTGCAGGCTTGGGAAAATAGAAGCATAGAGTTAAGCAACAGCCCTAAGAGTGGATCTCTATGCGATGGCTTTGAAATAACCAATAACAAGAATCTCCAAAAGGTTTAATTCCACAAAAATGAATTACCAGAGTGGACTTCAGAGGTTGTTCCCACAAAATTCAAACTATACATTTCGTTGCCCTAAAAAATCTTAATAATGTGGTGTTAATGAAAATCATTAAACATGTTTCAAAAATTAAAAATTCTTTAAGAAGCCTACATATAAAGGTTAGTTTAGGGTGGGCTATTTTTATGAAAATGTTCGTTTTGCTTCTTGGAAGATGCTGAGATTATTAATGTCAAACTTGGTTTTTATCCGACTTCGTTTTTACTTTCTCTACTTCGTATAGTAAAGTAGAGGAAGTATTGTGTTCCACCCAAAAATTCGATGTCAAGATTTCTCAGGAAATATATGTTTTGAGGCCCCATCCAAAAGAAGTATTTTTAGAACAAGGTCCGTGTGTGTGTGTATGTGTGTGTGCGACTGCGCGTGCGTGTGTGTGCGTGTGCGTATGCATGGATGTGTGTGTCAGTCTGTTGACATAACTCAAACCAAAAGTCGATCAAAAACCAAAGTTCGTATTTAAGTTTAATGTCTTTCAAGGATGCGACACGCAGATTTTGAAGAAAATTGCTCCACCCTAAACTACCCTTTACATGGATACTTTTTCCAAACTTTTGATTTTCTGGAAAATGGTTCTAACGATTTTAATTAAAATGTCATGTGTTTGAAATATGCTGATGGCAAATGAAATGTATAGCTTGAATTTTTTGGCTATAACCCCTGTAATCGTATTTACTCTGGATGATAATTGGTAGACCGTAAGAGACAGGCCAAATATTGCTGTACCAAAAATGTAGATCTTGCTAAAACACACAAATTATGTCTAAAAACTTTTTTTATAGAGTGAACCATTTCGAAGACATTCCTTGTTATTTCGGAGACATTCATTGTTATTTGTGTAAGTTTTAGAGAACTTATACTTATGAACATTGTTATTCACTTTTTAATATGTTAACCGTATAAAGGGAACGGAATTTGAAAACCTTAAAAGATATGACTATGGCTCAAAGTCTACTGTATTCCCATGTTCTCCTTGTAACTACAAGAAGAAAAACAATAAGATAATTCTGCAAATGTTTATCTCATCTTACCCGAAGAAGACGTAGGAATAAGAGTTTGTAGGAATGGTTAATGCAAGAGTAGAGAAAGTCATGTGAGTGCAACACATCAGCACAGTCAAGCACACGCACATTCTACTAAAAATGCTTCTTTTGAGTTTGAGTGGCGGTGCCCCAGACTAAAAAGTGACAAGGTCAGGCTACCTCATACCGTGACAGGCGACATGAGCACGCAGAAAAGGTTTTCAAATTGCTTGAGACAATCTGCTACGTCATTTCCGTCTATATAAACGGAGTGCAACAGAAGTGAGTAGTTTCTGTGATGGAGTCAGTATTGAACGAGACAGCTGTGAGCAGTGTATGTGTGTGTGTGTATGTGTGTGTGTGTGTGTGTGTGTGTGTCTGTGTACAGTCGTCGTTGAGATAGATGAGTATGTGCAGCTAGATACAGTTTTAGGACATTTAACGTCGGAGTTGTGAGAAGCAATTTTAGTGTAAAGCAGTTTTAGTAAAAGTGTTTTGCTACAGTGGTGTCAGAAGTGGGTTTTGTCAAATTGAGCTTTTGTCACTATTTACGGCCGGAGGGATGTGCGCTCGCATACGATACAGTTTAACTGGATTTTGATTTGGTTTGGTTTGGCTTAAGGGCGCTCAGCTTCTAGGTCATCAGCGCCCTTAAAAGATCCATGGCAATAGCCAGATATAAATTTTACTCAAAAATAAATATACTAGCAACAAGAAAAATATACACAAAAGGTAAAAAACAATAGCCAGATATGAAACAAGGTGATAAATATGTCCAAAAGCATAAACAGATAATTAAAATTTTAAATCCTCAAATTGATATTGCACTCCGCTAAAAAATTAAAAACTCTATCAACCGCTGTTTTGTCGTCCGCTAGGACCTCTGCAAGTCTGGCAGGCAGCTGCAGGTTCTCGAAAGTGCGCTAGAGAGCAACACTCCAGCAGCACGTGGCGAACCGACAAAAGGTTGTCACACAGCGGACATATAGGAGCAGGGTCCCTATGAATGACATCCTGTAGTTGTATACATGCGCAAGCGATAACACTAAAGTCCATGTGCAGTATATACCTATGGAAAAACGCACACGCCTCCGGTCTTTTGTCACTATATATTTCCGGTGAAACCTTGACATGGAATTTTTGGTTGGAATACAATACTTACTAATGCAGTAGAGCAGGGGAAGATAGGTAACTATGCTGTGACGTCAGCCCACTCAGCACACTTGCTCCCAGAACAGGCCAGTTGAACGTGTGACGTTACAGCGGGCAAGAGGAAATAGGATACGGGACATCGTAATCTTAATGCTGACTGTTTCAATTATGGAATAGTCACAGATTATAAATAATTACATTTCGGCTTTATGCCATACATGTAAATTCTAGTTTATGTGTAACGCAAACAGAACAGAAATTATAACTATTTTGCCTGAGCAAGAGGAGAGCTTTACATAACAATTAGGGGGACATTTTCCGACATTTGCCGTTTCGCTTTTCTTTAACTAGTTTGTCAATGTTAGGACGTAATGTACGGCACATTTGTAACCGAGGACTGCATGCTAGATTGTGATCTGACAATATGCTTCGGGATTTTGACTTAGAAGGGTTCATAATAGAAAAGAATTGTTCGCACACATACGTAGAACCAAACATACATAATATCTGTGCAACAAGGGCATATAACCTCAGAAATCTGTTTTGAGGAACATTCTTATAACAATCAGCCAAGTCTTCCTTGTGTTTATATTTGTCCTTCAGTAAATCGTCGCAATTTATCAATTCAATTTGCAACCTGCTAGAAACATTAACATCCAATGAATACGGGGTCGCAAAGATCTGAAACGTAGTTGACAATGTTTCTACACCTCGAAGCCTGGTCTCAAACTGGTGTAAACCACGGGGAACTGAACACATGCGCCGCTGATCTAGGCAGCCTAGCAATACACTGCTCTCGCCTGACGTCACACGAAAGTACAAGCTGAATCTTCGTTTAAATACGTCACACGGCCCGAAGTTGTCTTCCCCTGCAGTAGAGACAGTAAAACAGTGGTAGATGCACCGTTGGGAGGTACGGATGGGTTGATGGTGGGGGAATGGTATGCCAAACTGCCTGTATCTCAAATAATAATCAGCGTTCGAATTGCAGTTTAGCTTTAAACTTAGGGGTCCTGTGGTTGCAGTTTAGTTACGGAAAGCGAAATTTAATTTACATTACCTTACTGCAAAGCGTTCAACAATAGTCTGCGCCAATTCTCTCCCTCTATTCCGTTCTATGCCCACTGAAGAGGAAGTTCAAATTTAAACAATTTGTAGCACACCATACAAATTAAATACTTTATGAATGAAAATGTTTATTTGTTTTTTGTAAACATTACTTTTATGGCTGTCATAGAGGTCTAAAGCTATTTTAAAAGCTCTGTAAATGCTGTTTGCACAGTCAGTGGAAGCTTAATTACTGTTACTGTTATTTTATTTTTGTTTATTTAGTTGCACTGTGTTAAATCATAACGTTTATATATACAACGTTAACTGTCAACACAAATAAACAAAGGATAGAGACTAATCGATAAATAAAAGAATAAACATCCAACAACAACGATTTACACGAGTCGTTTGTTAAATGCGCTTTCGAAATGAAAACATGTTCAAATAGCATCATTTTATTGACCTAAGTATGTTGTGTACAACTACATAAAAGAGTTAAAACATTCTTACAGAGCACACGCATCCTTTGTTGATCTCTTTCTTGTTGCTGGGAGACTGGTTGTTCAACAACTCAGTTAAAATTGCAACGGATATCTAAGAGTTCTTGCGTACCCATGACGCAGGAATGACTTTAAAGGACACTTTTAGAGATAAGGGAAGTTGCCATTTCCATGCTGAACCTCAATGAAACCTATTAGAAATTATACAAGCTACCACAAAAACTTTTCCACTTACTCGAGGGGCGTTAGAAAATTATTTGCAATACTACTTTTTATATCTTATTTATAAAAATCAGTCAATGTACACCGGATGTCTCTGTATATTTCCATCAACATCAATGCACAGCTGTCACCTTCCTGGGAATTTTCAGTATTACGTCACGGAGCCGTTGTTTGGGGGCACTACGCACCGCCCACATAACCTGCAATTCCTTATTGTTGCCGAAATTTTTACTTTCTCTACCAAGTATAGTAAAGTAGAGGAAATATTGTATTCCACCCAAAAATTTGATGTCGAGATTTCACCGGAAATATATGTTTTGAGGCCTCCTGAATCAAAAAAAAAAATAGCATTTTTAGAAAAAGGTCCATGTGTGTGTGTGTGTTGTGTGTGTGTGTGTGTGTGTGTGTGTGTGTGTGTGTGTGTGTGTGTGTGTGTGTCTGTGGATAGCATAACTGAAACCAAAAATCGGTTAAAAATCAAAGTTGATATTTGAGTTAAATGTCTTTGAAGGATTGACATGAAGATTTTGAAGAAAATTGCTTCACCCTAAACTACCCTTTACATGGAAAATTTGTATTTTCTTCAAAATGGCTCTAACGATTTTAATTAAAATGCCATATGTTTGAGATATTTTTATGACAAATGAAATGTATATCTTGAATTTTCTGGCTATAGCCCATGAACTCCTATTTACTGCAAATGACTCTTGAATAACTAGTAAACCGTAAGATCTTACTATACGAAAATAATTTTTTTTTTCTTTTTTTTTTTTTTTTTTAGAGTGGCCCATTTCGGAGATATTCTTATTTATGTAAGTCTTGGAGAACTTATACTTCTGTAAAATGGAACATTGCTATTCATTCTTTATTTATTAACCGTGCAAAGAAAATGGAATTTGAAAGCTTCAAAAGATTTGACTATCGCTCATGCAAGAAAACGAGCAATAAGATAATTTCTGCAAATGTGTATCTCAACTAACACGAAGAAGATAGAATAAAAGTTTGTAAGAATAGCCTGGGAGGCTTTGCGTTCGGAAGGTCCAGGGTGCGATTCCTGTCGACCTCATTCCTACCTTTACTTTCTTGTAGTTTTCCCTCGAATGCTGAGTTTGTTTCTCTTCTACTTCTATTTTGTTTCCTCATTTCCCTTTCCAAATGTTTCCTTTTGAGTTCCATGTGAGTATTTAAGTGGAGTGGCGTTAGGCGGTCCCGAACGAAGAATAGAATATTCCCCATGTACAGGGTCTTTTGTAACTAGTTGGACATTCTAAAAATTGACCGATATTGATTATTTATGGATATGTTGTATATATTTATTAACAAAAGCATTTACCGGTGTCATTCAATTGATTCAGTTGCTAATGTTCCCAATAGAAAACACTTTTGTGCAATGAGAGTTGCAGTTTTATAATGGACTTGTTATTTTGTTGTGTTTTTGTTTCGTTTTGCTTTGTTTAAAGGCGTGGACTGAAGAAACAAGATGTCGGGTACTCGATTAACTTTACTACAACGAAGAAAAATTGCTGCTTGGTTCAAGATCGGGAAATCTATGACTGAAATTCAGCGTTTATTTCGACGACAATTTAGTGTACGATGCCAGGAAGACCATCCTTTCAGTTGCTGAAACATTTCAGGAAACAGGATCCGTAAAAGTGAAGAGAAGATCAAATCGGCGTCTTTCTGCAACGTGGAAGAAAACATAGCGAATGTCCAAGGTGCTTTATTCAACAACCCAAAAAAGTCAATATCCAAATTTGCTCAGGGATTCAACGTTTCTCCTACTTGTATATGGCGTATCATACGGAAAACGCTTTATTTCCGGGCATATCGGATACAAATTTTTCAGACTCAATTTCTGACCTCCGCAATCTCCCGATCTAACTCCTTTAGACTTGACTTTGCCTATGGGGATTCATTGAGGACAGAGCAACCAAACCAGGCACTATCCCTGAATTGACGGACAGAATTGCACCTGCAGTACAAATGGTCAGTCCTCGTATGCTGTTGGAGGTGCACGATGAGATGAAATTTTCGCCTGCACTTGAGTGTTGTTCAGAGTGATAGTTGACGCATTGAAAATTGCAGACATTGATTGCAATCGTTACCTATGTGGTTCATGTTACGGTATGTTACTTTAAGCTTCAATTTAGGCAAATACACTATGTACGGCACCGGGAAATGTTTTTATTAATAAATATGTACAACATATCCAAAGATAATTAAAATCTGTTAATTTTTCGAAAGACCCTGTACACTACTAAAGTGCTACCTGATTGCATTGGTTACTCATCTCTGTGTAGCTTCAATGTTGAATCAGAAAATGTCCTCCGTGGTCGATGCGTAGCATCTGGTTGCCCAGGTCGCGGGTTCAAAACCGAGGAAGGGTGGTGGCTTTTTTCGGGGGTAAAAGTAGTTAGCAGGCCTTCTTTCAAGCCAGTGGTTCCGTGTCATAGATTTACGGCTTATAAAAATACCTCAAGTATGATAAGAAGGCTTCTCTCTAAAATTAAGCGCTCTTCCATATCCAATATAGAAATAGGTGCAGATAACCGTGGCAGTTGACTGAATGATTACATATCGGAGGGGATTCCACCTTGTCACGAGTTCGTACGCCGGACCCCGGGTGGAAGAGAGAAGATGATAGTACTTCACGGGTGGCCGATGAGCCACAAGGAGGGCGGGTTGTTACAGGTTTACAGGTAGTTCATCTCGACGCGAGGTTCTTGTGTGAAGCCTGCATTTAACCAACTTTCCATTCTTGAGCTATGGTGTTCAGAGACACACCTACACAAACAAATCTTTTTCTCAAAGTGTTTCTATTTGGAGATTAAAATGTACATCCAGTGAATTCTCATAATCGAATTTTTGAGTGTAATACAATACTTTCTATACTTACTATACGTAGTAGAAAAACTAAAAAGGTAAACGTGCTTTCTAAACTGCACTTAGGGCTTTAAATGTCCATTTATGACAACGTAAAGATATCTGATGTGCGTTTAAAAATGGTTCTTCTTCTTCTTCACCTGATTACCCTCCCGTTATGTAGGACTTACACTCCCTAGGACTTACAAGCTAGTGTCTAGGGTCAGATGCCTGTGGGGCAGTAGAGGAACCAATGGACCGGACAGAGTGAAGACCAGCCAGCATCAGGTATAACAGTGAGACATAGGATGATAAATAATGCAGGCCAAATCGAATAATAGAAAGGTGAAGATGATGCAGTTGGCGGGGAAGCCGAGAACCCGATGAAAATCCGCCCAGCCTCCACTTCGTCCACCATAAGTTCTACATCTGGGTTCCTGGGATCGAACCCGCGCCGCCTAGGTGGTAGGCGAACGGTCTAACCGCTTGGCCACCGCACCGTTAGATATTGTTACAAGGTAAAATAACTTATTTCTGTTTTAAAACAAGGTAATTATAATTTAAACCTCAAAATACCTCTCTGCATTACGTTTCCTTAAATTAGTCTTTAATCCCCTTAAGAAAAGAACAGCGCTGAGCCACCAAAACAAACCTTTCTAGCTTGTTGCTCAAGCAAAGAAAATAATAGATGATCCCTTTATGGTCTAACAAATATTTTCATAGTAGACATAATAATGAGCAGTGCTTCCTCAAACATAATTTTGACGGTTTAAATTATTCCTGAATGTAAATATCGTCTATTATAATGAAAGTCTTGAACCCTCCCAAAGCAAATATTCCACGCTCTGTTGGTTTGTGCTCATTACAGCAAAATCCATTTCCAAGTCTGGAATGAAATGTCCACTAGATAACTTTGAGTTTAGTCTGTGAGTGCACGGGCAACTGACCTCATTGCTGCACAGTGTTTATTCAGAAATTCGTGGTACATTTATATTATATGCAGAACCTAAAATTATGTTGCGATTAAATGTTGGAACAAGGATTTCTTCTGCAAGAATTTTGTCATTATTGAGACAATGTAGGTAATTATTCGGTCGTCTCCTTAGCGTGGTGGTAGCGCTGCTGCTTATCAAGCAGGAGATTTGGGTTCAATTCCCGGTACCAGCTTGGGGATGTTCTATCCCTGGGAGATCTGGCTCGGGGTGCACTCAGTCTCCTTAGATCCATTTAGGGCCAATAGGGGAGCTATTTGATTGAAAAGGAGCGCCTACCGGCCGAAAATGATCGGGGTGCTGACCACGTCCCGCCCTCCAGTACCGCATCCCATTCGTGATAGTGGGTAAAGCTGAGGAATGCAGAGGCAGAGGCGGTAGTTTTAGGCCCGAAAAGGGTTGTTGATCTGTAGGATCAGTTAAAATGGATTAGCATTACATTGTTCTTATAATACTGTCTCACATTTTAGTTCAAGTTACTCTTCTACCGTAGTCCTCATAGGCATAAACGTATGTTATAGGCACACGTTCGGATGGGGCAAAAGGGCACCGCATTTTTCGTTTCACAACTAATATGCTTTTAAAGTTATTGTTGTATTATTGTAAATAAATACTAAAGTTAGCCGAACGTAAAGATTTACATCATGTTCATAAAGTTAAATTTTAGTTCCATGTTCATTTTTACAGGAAATAGAGAACCTGCTGTTGAGATTCTTGAATCAAGCTCCCTTGTAGAACTTGGGGTGCAATCACAAATAATGGGAACAACACAACAGTACAAGAACGTCAAACTAAGTTTATATCCTTGACAAGCTTCAAACATTAAGTTCTGCTCCAACAACATCCGGGAACCAGAAAACGTAAGATTATAACAATCCCAGACTTTATAAGGCATTTGAAAGCTAGGAAAACCATCCGCGCTGAAAAGGAAAAGATAGCTACAGCAAAAGTCCGGGAAATTAAGGAAAATCTTGCCTATGAGAAAAAGCATATCTGCAAGAAATGCTAACAGTGCTACAAGGAAGGGCAAAACTGGATTCAGTGTCTCAATTCTCCGAACTAGTGCCCTATTAACTGTGTAGAGACCGTAAATGATCCCTGTTTCGTGTCATAACTGAATGAGTAATGACAGTGACTAAAACTATTGGTATACGTTTGTCACAAACAGAGCGTCTGATATAAATGAAATCTGGTATTAAGTAAAAACTCGTTTTTGAATGATTGCTTTCACTGAATGATGGATGGCTATAGACCAAATATGAAACACAAAATCTAAAATTACCGGATACGTTTGGATAAAATTGTATAATAGCACGTTTAAGTATGACAAAGTGTAAACGACGAAATAAAAAATATGATGTGTCGCACTCACATGATATTCTCTACTCTTGTACTAACCATTCTTACAAACACTTATTCCTTTATCTGCTGCGTGTTAGTTGAGATAAACATTTGCAGAATTATCTTATTGGTTATTTCCTTATAGGTGCAAGGTGAATATGGGAATACAGTAGGCTATGAGCGAGAGCCAAATATTTTAAATCTTTCAAATTCTGTTCTCTTTGTTCGGCGACACAAAGTATGAATAGCGATGTTCCATTTGACGGAAGTTTAAGTACTCTAAAACTCACACAAATAACAAGGAATATCTCTGAAATAGTGCACTTTAAAAAAATTTTATTTGGACATAAATTGTCTGTTTTAGCAACATCTACATTTATGTATAGTAAGATTTGGTCTATCTCTTAGCGTTTACTAGATATGCCTAAGTCATCCAGAGTACACAGGACTGCACAGGTTATAGCCAGAAAATTCAAAATATACATTTCATTTGCCATAAAAATATCTCATAAGTATGGCATTTAAGTCAAAATCCTTGAAGCCATTTTCGAGGAAATCAAAATTTTCGAAACATTTTCCATGTAAAGGGTAGTTTAGGGTGCAGCAAGTTTCTTCAAAATCTTCGTCTGGCAACCTTGAAAGAGATTTAACTTAGCTTGAATACCAACTTTGGTCTTTAACCGACTTTTCGTCTTGGGGTTCTTCTGTTCACATACAGCTACACACAGACACACACAGAAACCTTTTTCTAATTTTTTTTTTTTTTTTTTTTTTTTATTCAATGGACCTTATAACATATTTTCGGTAAAATCTCGGCATCGAATGTTTGGGTGCAACACAATACTTCTACTTGCTATAGGGAGTAGAGAAAGTAGAGATAAAAAGTAATAATTTATTTTATATATTACTGACATGTTACATTCCTGTACGAATAATTAGTTAAACTGTAAAGGATATTTCAAATAAAACATTCTTGGTTTGCAAATGGAGTGCTAATACAACAGGTATTTTATCTAATTAAATTAAAGCAATATTGCATTCGACCCAAAAATTCCATTACTAGGTTTCACCGGAAATACATGCTTTTGATATTATATATTCACATGACATAAATGTGCTATACTTTAGCAATTCTTAAAAAGAGTTTATTTTTATATATTTTCAGTTGAGACAAAAATGGTACAAATGCTTTTATAAAATATTTTCTAGCAGGTAGAATGGAAATGGAGGAATACAGTAGACTTAAATGTTTGGTCGCTATGTGACGACTTAAAATTTCGTTCTCTTTGAATGGCCAGGGGGGGGGGTGGTGGCGGCGAGTAAAATTCAAACCAATATCAAAGAGCATCTCAAAAATGGTTAACTGCAACACTGTTGTTCGTTATTTTTTTATTTTCCAAAATGTGTGTTCGATAATTTTTATTAAAATGCTAGATGTTTAAGATATTTGCATGACGAATAAAATGTACATCTGGGGATAGCTCGTGAATCCCTCTCTTCTGAATGACTTTTCCATAAGTAGTAAACGTCAAGGGATGAACAAAAGCCTGCTACATAAGAAACGCAATTCTCCTTAATGCACTTTTGCAACTTTTACTATTTCACACCTATTCTTTGTTTTTGGGTTAAAGTTTTAAACGCGTATAGTTCATTCTAAGGGTAAGCTGTTATATGATTTTATTTAGCCATGTAAACATCGTGTAAGTCCAAAGTTGATTTTTTAACAGTTTGACTCACCTTCCCTCTAACCTAAAAAGAAATGTGTATAAAAGCTTATCTCTATTAAACTAGATAGAAGAACAAGATGTTACAGGAACAGTGAATGCTACCTATTAGCTGTAATCGCATCATATTGCCACGAATGAGGAAACTAAAGGTCAAATGGCAAAATCTTAAGATGGATGGTTTGCGCTTCAGTCTAAAGCAGTTAAGAATTCTGTAGAACTATCATCTGTTCTGCTTCATAGTAAATATTCATTAGGTATATGTTTACATTTCACTTGGATACTTGGCTGTTCATGACTGCATTTGGAAGAGTTCCAGTGCCGCAGTTTGTAGCTTGGTCCATCTTTGAGGGGAGGAGGCTTGTGACGGACGTAAACTTAAAACCTTGAGTTTATACTGCCCCTGCAGTAAAACAAACACAACTGGAGCTCATGTTTCAGATACAGCATCTCTACGCCAATATGAAATCTTTGCTGCGGAAATAATACCATGAAAAAGAAAACAAGTCTTTTATGTTCTGCTAAGGCGCCTGAAAATAAATTATATTCTGTGTATCGGGCGTTCATGTTTGTTCACAAATGTTTGTTAACCAAGCGAGTTGGCAGTAACACACATTCTAAAGGCCCGGGTTTGATTCTCGTCCACCGCTGGCTTCCCCCCCCCCCCCTCCCGTTGTATTTATCGCGCAACTTTGACGTGTGTGTAGAGCGGAAGGTCAGAAATATTGACAATACAAACTACCTGCTCGGGAGACTTCAAAGAAATCTGGTGTACTTTCTCTTTCGCTCATGGTTTAATTGTCCTTTCATTCCGTCATTCCGCTCCCTTCTTCTCTTTCTGATGTGCTTCTACATTTCGTGTTGCTCAGCAGTGACACGGTCTTCGAGCCTGAAACTGTTAGCGACTTCCGGACGTCTTTGTGCCTGGTAGAACAGAAACGTTGTTAAACATCAAATTTAGTATTTAAGTTCAGTATCATTCAAGGATGCGACACACCCACTCCAAACTACTATTTGCAATGGAAGAAATGTTCAAAAGTTCTACTCGCTTTTTATTAAAATAATATATGTTAAATGTACGTTAATGGCAAACTATGTCTATATCTTGTATTGTCTGCCAGCAGCCTCCTAAGTTCTTTTCCTTCTGGATCACTTTTGCTTAACTAATAAACCATAAGAGATAGACAAAGTGTTACTGCACAAAAGTACAGATGTTAAAGTACACGTTTATGTCAAATTCGTTTTGATGTTTCAAAGTTAACCATTTGCTAAGTATCCCTTATTATCCATTTTAAAATAGTAATACTTTTCTCAAATAAGACTAAGATATTCAGTCTCTCTCTTTCTCTGTATCGCTGTCTCTCTTATGCATAGGGAACAGATTTCAGTCATCAAATACCGACCCGCACTTAAAATATTTGAATTATTGTATAAAGTCTACTGTATTCCCCTAATTCCTTTTACCTAAGGAGTTATCTAATAAAATAGTTCATTTAAAACCTTATCTTACTTAACATGGCATAGAAGATTAAGGGTTTGTAAGATTAATATATGCAAGAATGAGTGAGAAAGCCGTGTGAGTACAATACAAAAGAGTTTTACATTTTTGTTTCTAAAACTATCGTAACCATGGAAACCAACGAACTAGTCATGTTGCGCAGGCTTGCACTCTATTAATATTGATAATATTAATGTCGTTCTGGGTGGCTCAGTTGATTGGACGCTGGCCTACTGGCCCCAAGGTTATGGGTTCAAATCGGCCCAGATCAATGTTTTTTAAGTGTGCTTAAAAACGACAGCTCTATGTCAGTAAATTTACTGGCATGTAAAAGAACTCCTGCGGAATAAAATTCCGCCACACAACCGACGCTGGCGTGATCCTGGCAAGTGCATAAATAAAAAAATAATTGATTTTGTTTAATTTTGATAATGTTAACAAATTAACCAACAGAACAAATGACAAAATTTCACTTTCTAGGCTGTGAAACATCATATAGAATGGAAATAGATACAATAAATAATAAACTTAATAAGTTTAACTATATAACAGGAACTAAACTAAACTAAGACTAAGTCCCGGCACAACAGCCCATGAAGAGCCAAGCCTTACCGCCCAGCCGCTGCGTCCTCCACCTCGGACCACTACAGGCGTCATTGGTGGAGTGCAGTACTGGAGGGTGGTACGTGGTCAGTGTCCCGATCCCTCCCGGCCAGTTATGCGGTCTGGGGCCGCTACTTTTTCATCAAGCAGTTCCTCAATTGGTCCCCCCGGGACTAACGAGGCTGAGTGCACCCCGCACCAGACCTCCCAGAGAGGATAAAATCCCATGCTGGTACCGGGGATCGAAACCGGGTCTTTCACGCCAGAGGCTACAAACTGCGCTACGGAGGCGGTCTATATAACAGGAACACTAAATAAAACTTTGAAAAATAAAACCATAAAAGACTAATGAAATTATACAAGACGTTGACAGTTCCTATATTAACTTATGGCTCCAACTATGAAGGCGCAACACTCGCCTGGAATAAAGCTGCAGAAATGAGATTCCTTAGATCAATAGCACGATATCAGGGAAGAAAGCATAATACAGAAATAAGGGGCAGCAGTTAAACGTAGAGGAATTAAATACAACAATAGCGAAATATAGAGCAAACTGGAAACAACATGTAATAAGGATGTATGAAAAAGAATACCGAAAGCAGCGTGCAATTATTCACCACGAGGAAGAAGAAACTTTGGAAGACCTAGGAAAAGATGGAACCAGCAGCAATTTGGAACCCAAACAGACCAGAAAAAGGTCTAAACCGTGATGAAAATGAAGAACAAGAAGAAGCAGCGGTTTATTACTGATACTCAAACTTGTGTATATTATAGGTGTGCCTTAAATAAACTGCAGAGGTTTATATTCGTTCTTTCTCTCAATCACCTACATTTATGTACTTCCATTATTTTGTGAGCTTGAGCTGCAGTAATTGCCCTATCCTTGGGTTTTTGAATAGTACTTCAGATCTATAAAGTTTCTTTAGTCTAATCCAACACAGCAATTCTTTTCTTGTCTCTTTCATTGGTGACAATTATATTGCTGCCAAGTTGTAACTGAAAAATTCAAACCAAAGATCAGGGCATCAAGTGCGCAGACTACGTCCAGAATATTCGAAGCTTCTTTACACGCGTGCTCGCACGTTAAATCAGTTCCTTATTTGTAGACAGCTCCTCCGGTGACGACTACATTTAATTTATTGATTAGTATAATGTAAACAGTAACAATCGTGGCCGATGCGAACTCGTTGCGCAGTAAGTAAGATTTCATTTCCGCTGAAAATGTAGAGAAAGGCGTGTGGGTAAAGTGTTCACCAGCCTACCATGTTTAATTACTGTCCGGCAATGAGAAAAATGCTAGCAGCAAGAATGAGTCTAGTATTGCATTGAATTCTAGTAGTCCTATTTCTAGATTGTGAGACCCACCTCTCAATTGTGCCTTTGTTCTGTTCTCACGTCGCTTCGGTAATTTGATCTAGTTCATATTATTTACCACAAATCATTTACTTCCCGATGTAAAACACGCATGACGCAGCTTCTTCTTCCGGACAGTTCACTCACTGGGAAGTTGAATACAAGACATCTCTAAAACTTCACCATTCGTCATCAAGTCACTTGGAGACTGTTTATTCCACCAGAAACACACTCGTAAGCAGGGGCTTATGTAGTGATTCGAAGTTTCCATAGAAACATTCTAGAATGTTCTGGAAGCAGAGGAAGGGGCATTTCCAGAATATTCTGGTTACCTGTCGATACTACTTCTGGTATTTATGCTACCTCGTCTGAAAAATGTGATGAGGATTTATCACACTAAAACTTCAACAACTTAAAAATATGACCCTGGTCAGTAAGTAACCAAAATTTGTGCTTTGTCTTTACAATTTTTCACAATCCCGTAGTTTCTTTTAACCCGAAAACTTGTCCATTGGTTTTCAGTTACAGTTTCAAGCTCTATCGTTCTGTTGTTATTTCCACATCGATTAACGAATTCCTCAGGATAGAGTTACTTTATTCACAAAAAAAAAGGGAGGGGGGTAATGATATCTCGTTTCTAATACGATAAAATGGAATAAAGCAGAATATGAATTTTTATAAATTATGCATATTTAGAATTTAAGTCTACATTTTGCTATTAAATTCACCATTCCCTAGCCCGCCTCGATAGCGTGATGGTTAGCGTGTCTGCCTTACGTTCAAGAGGTCGCGAGTTCGAATCTCGCTTAGGGTAAGTTATCCGGGTAAGGTTTTTTCCGAGGTTTTCCCTTATCCTGAGAAGACGAATGTCGGATAACTTAAAGCTCCATGGACCTCGGGCTCATTTGAGCATCATTTCACCCGTTTCATTCACTCACCGTCCGATATGACGCAATGTTGGAGGACGTTAACTTAAAAAAAAAACTTCCCTACTTAAACGCGAGTAAAAAATATAAGTCAGTTATGAACATAAATTGGAGGTGATAAATTTATAGATATGATCAAAATACAAAAATATTGTGACGGCGGCCACTAACTGCTTGTCAAAGAGACGTAAGGTCAAGCTACCACACACCAATGCGCGGTGAATAAGCAAGGTAACAATGGAGTGGGCGGAACAAAGACTTGTTTTTCTTGATTCGACAAACTTTCGACTTGTTTCTTAGAAAAGGTTATTTTCCAGAGAATTCGTCGCTAATTCGTCTGACTTATATAAGCGAATCGAACGGCAAGAGAAACCAGTTTTTGGAGACAAGAGAGTAGTAAAACTGTGAGCAGTGAATTTTGTAAGACAAAACAGCTATGAGTCGACGATGTTGTAAACTGTGCTAACGATAAAATAGGGAACCGATTCAATTTTAATGGAAATTAAGTGACAGAAAAAGTAATTGGACTTCTCATTTGTCACAATATTCACGTAATGCTCAAAGAGAATAATATTATTAACAAGTGTCACATTTTAAGTTTTAACAAAATTAATGGAATATAAAGAGAATTGGTTCCAACACTTAGGAAGAAATGATTCCAGAAGGAATCTCCAAACAAATAGTGGGATATAAAGCAAGAGGAAGACGGCCAATAGGACCATCCAGGAAACGCTGTAATATAAAAACATATGAAAAGATAAAATCAGGTTGAAACATTCAATGCAGGGCTGGGGAAGTGGTGCTCAGTGACCACAGCCTGCTCACGGCTTACACTGATAACTGTATGTTTAGCAGGTGAAAATATGGTCGCTGGAGCTATCCCACGAATCGCCCAGGCCTGATTCAATTCCATGATTGGTCCGGTTTCTTTAACCAACTGAGCTACGTGGCAAGTTGCCACACGATATTAAATTCCCAGCTGACTTGCATTTTTCCGGCGAACCACAAGGAGATCTCAAATTAATTTTTGAGATTATAAACCCCAATGACGACTTAATATGTGCCGATTAATTTGAACCCTGGGCTTCACAGTTTCAAATTATTAAGTCAATCAATCATAATGAATTAATATTTCAAATTAGCCAAGTGTAACAAAAGTTTGAAAAGATGGAATAGTCGAAAATTTTATTCCCATAACCGGGATTTTAGCCACAGATCTTCCGGTTTCCGTCCAACTGAGCCACCGTGGCAACATGCCGGCACGACATATCCCCCGACTAATTCGCATTTTTTATCCTTCTCATTAAAAGAAAACACACGATAGTTCAAAAAGGGTGAATTAATAATGTTTTCTTTCTCCCTGATGGAGAGTTTGGAAAGCCCAGATGAATTGCACTTTTTTCTACCAATACAAATTTATTACTCTACATGATGTTAGTATTATTACTGTATTTTCGCACAGTATTTCAGATCACGTCTTACAACTGTATCTACAAAACAGGACTTTCCTGACCAGCATTTTACCTCGGACTACTGAGATAAGGTTTCCAGGAAAAATAGCTAGCATCAAATTGTTTTCCTTGCCGCCTCCCATCTCTAGAGAGAAAGATAATGCAAAAAATAGAGGATGCTCTAGCATTTTCTTGCAATGGTGCAAAAACCAAGAAGAAAACGTATCAGGTAGATATCTCCTTTCATTTCCATTTTGTTACATACATTGAAGACGAAAGAAAACAAGGAGGGAAGAGAACAAAGTAAAAGTGGATCAAAGAAGCCAGGAAAGAGATAGTTTTTGTGCATCTGTATCAGAGAATGCATGTTTGTATGCTATTGTTATACCTTGCACGTCCATTTCTTGTTTTTCGAAATGTTAAAAGAACCGTAATTGTATTCAATGTAGTATGAATTAAATTACGAGTGGAAAAAAGAAGAACCTTAACTAGATATCACCTTACAATGGAAGAATGACCCAAACCCCAGAGAAAATTTAACCGCCCTTAACCGCTACAGCATGACAATGGAAGTAATGTGGCTAAACATTTTATTTGGCTTACTATAACAAAGTAGCTATACGACAAATCCCATTCCTGATACCAATGTGATAAAAGGGTAAGTCCAGTTACGTTTCCTGTCACTTTATTTTCTCTTCTAACACTGAAGCACAAAAGCACAGTTTTCTTTTATCGTTAACATAATTTACAACTCTTTGTGACCTTGTAACTCACAGCTGTTCTGTTTTATCGCAACCTTAATATATAGTTCTCAGTGTTTCAGTTATACTCTTTGTCTAACATATATCGACTCCAACGTGACGATTACATGTCCCGAAATTGTCCCTGACGACTCACATCTGCAGTTCTCTAAACGACTGTACAAGCTCGCACATACGCGCGCGCATACTGTTAACAGCTGTCTCCTTCAATATTTACCACTCCATCACAAAAAATACTCACTACTCTTGCCACCGCACTCGCTTGTACAGACGAGCATTAAGTAGCATGGATTTTTCTCGAAATTCGCCTTTTCATACCTCTCACATACAAGCTGGCTGTAGAATGTTCGCGAACAGTCTGAGAACGCTTTGTTCTGACGCTCAAAGCCTTTGTTCTGACCGCTGCATTGTCAGGTATTTATAAGCAGTGGTGAGAGGTAGCTTCACCTTAAGCGTGCTACCGCTGGTGGTTTCGCATTATTTAATAATCACAAGGTAGTTCACAAAACTAATAAGTAATATTATTGTAACTTTAATCAGATTATTATAACACAATCTCATCTTTCCATGTCCAATTAAGATGCTTGTTATGTTGGTACTCAGATGTATGTTAATTGTGAGTATTTGACCGTATGGAAAAATTATTTTGTCTGCTAGCGTGTGTGGCTGTGGGTGTTGGTGTGTGTATGCTATGCCTCGTTTATCTTATGCTTCGTTTAGGGAGGCCAAGAAAATATTTTTTAAAAAAAAGTCAACCCATCCCAAGAAATGTTTGCATTAAAATCTAGTGTAGGGCAACAGAATGGTTTGTGCCATTCTCCTCTCGGCTCACAACTGGTAGTTCAACAGTTTGGGGCAGATGAGGTAAGGGGAAACGCTAGTTACGTTATTAAAGCAGTACCACGGTGACACAAATACATGTTTGCCAGGTTTTTAAGCTAAAACTAAGGAAATTTCAAAAATATTTCCTTAACACCTGAACATGCCGACTTTTCTCAGTATTGATCTTAGAAGATGTATGCTTGTTGCACGGAACTGGCTTTTGCATATTTATTTCTAACATTTAAACCATTAGATAAGTATATTTACGAAATAGTAATTTCGTAATCTCACTTATTTCACTACTTTAAAAAGTTACATCAAGCATCTAATCAGTATATATATATATATATATATATATATATATATATATATATATATATATATATATATATATATATATTTGGAATTGATTTACACTCAATCACAAGCTTGGCATAAGTACACATGGTTAAATAACTCGTTAAAATAATTTTAAAATTTGTAGCAATAAAGAATTCAGCTTTAATGAGTTCAGGAGAACTCTCATTTGTTACATCTTGCCACTTATTGTTCATTAAGCCCAAACAACATTCTACCAGACAATGTTACAACTACCAATGGAAGCAGTGCTGCCAAGATTGAAAAAAAAAACAATCAGTAGTTCGATATATCGCATATCAGTGAGCCGTTGTTAGGTATTCTACTGACCATCACTTTTCCAAATATCCAAGTAAAAAGTCATCATTAATGCCAATGAATGAAACACGGGAGAAATAGTCCAGAATACGTGGGGGGGGGGGGGGGAGCTTCAGTAAAATAAGGCTAAAATACGGGAAAACCCGGGAAATGCGGGAGATTCGGTAACCTTACACAAAGACCACTAAGTCTAAGGCACAAGCCCGCGCTGTTCTTCCCTTCCCCTCCTTACCTCGAAGAATTATTACGTCAGATAACTGATATATCAGAATAGTGAGTTACTAGCATGTAAAATATAAGGTGTATGCCTTTGAATAACCTATAGGTAATGAGGAATTCTTCTGTGACCGATTACCCTTCTCTTCTCTTTGCTTTTTCCTATCAATCAAGCGTTGCCTTTGTAGAACTTACATCTCCCAAGAACTTGTAAGCCAATGCCTTGGGTAAGCAGGCTTTCAAGGAACAAGCATTTGCAGAAATTGTTTTATTGCACAGCTCTGTGTAGGTATTTGATGTGTAGTTATAAAATTATTAATTAAAATATTCCTTATTTTCAGTATGCCACTTTTGCCTCTCTGCAAGAAACTGTCAGTGACATGCATGTTCTTCAGGTTGTAGGTCCTAATGAGGCTTTCTGTCTCAGCTGACAGGCATATTTTCCTTGTGGAGGACAACTTGCAGATATAGGTCATGCTCAACTTAACTGTAGTTCATTCAAAGAAACCATTAAATACAGAAAGTATTGTGCATACTGTAGACCTTGTTTGAAAATCAAATTCACAAGTACTTGGGTACAACTGCACTTTTTATGTAGAAAATCAGACCTTTCATAATCTCACTTTATTTCTATATCAACACTTAGGGATAAAATATATTTTGCGTGTGGGAGTTTAATAATTATTTTACCATCAGAAGGCCCAATTCCTTCTGACCGGCATCCTCTATAAAATATCTAATTCAACTTTGTAAATTATAAAAATATAAAAAAGGACTTATAGCCTTCGAACACAAATATGAATGTACTGGGGCTATAAAAGAATATACATCGAAGAACACTTACTTTTATTTAAGAACGCCGTGGATAGAAAATATAATTGTTACTTCACAGAATAAATTAGTTGCTGTGTCTACAAAATATGCATGTAAAATAATCATTCCAAGAAATAAATATGTAAATGGTTGCAATTTAGGAACTAAGACACTAAAAACGAAAGAAAATCAAATCAGCTCGTAAAGTTATGATACGCATACGATACCAATGCCAATAGTATATCGTGTACCAAGAACTGTAAGTGATACTTATCAGGTCGAGAATGCATTTTGGGAATACAAGACCCATTATTTTTTGAACTAAAGACTAAGATATTTTTTATTTTATTTATATTCTTCTCATCGAACCCGTTCGTTTGACACACATATCATGGGAGTGCATAAACTATAACTAGACCACCATTGTGGATGGTCCGCCATATTGGATTTAGAACTACGTCACATAGCTGAGTATGTATTATCATCCAAACTAAACGTGTATGCCAAATTTCAGCTCAATTGGTTGATGATAACTGCTTTACAATTGAGCTGCAAGATTTGCAAGTTAAATAAAAGCTTGTAAAATAGAAGATGAATAAACTTAATTAGAAAGCTAATCGTGTAACGGTATAGCAACCAGATCTTCCCCTTCAAGGTGTTAAATATAATTGACTAGGACAGGAAGGTCATTTAATTCAAAGACTTTCGTAGAGTTTAAGCCAAGCTGAATGTGAAGCTTCTAAATGCATGTTTCTGTGTCGTAATCTAAATTTCTCGGATAGAAACTACTGTAAACTCCAGCGCAGGTTATGCTAAGTTAGGTTACCCGTAAAACCAACTATAAAATGTAAATTGGAATCATTGGTTTTTTGTTTCCAGCTGATTTCGTGGACGTAAAAGTAAGCTATCAATTTTTATTCAGCTCCGAATAGTTTATAGGATGGGTGAACAAACAATGAAGCTGGCTGGCCAGTCTATGGGTTTACTGCTCGCTTTAGTGGCCATTTTGAAACTTTTTAGTACCCCAACTTCACTTTTGTAGTGCAATAAATCCAGAGCTTCGTTGTTGGTTCACAGCCCTCGTCAAGTTAATTGCTACAGTAGTGAAGTAATTGAAAATTCAATTCCCTCCAAACACTAAAGCAAAATTGGGTTTGCTTGTAAAATACTAAATCAATTTCGTGCTATTAGCTCCAGAATTATCGGCGATTGGGGGTGACTTTGTGTCGAATAAAAGTTGATTTATCCAGGTATTAACTCCATTTTTTAAAGGTTTTCTGGTAGAAAGATGCTTATGGCGCGGAGGACCCGGGTTCGATCCGCGGTACCAGCATGGGGATTTTGTCCTGGGAGGTCTGGCACGGGGTGCACTCAGCCTTGTTTGTCCCTGGGCGACCACTTGAGGAGCTACTTGATAGAAAAGTAGCGGCCCCACGTCGTGAAGACCGCATAACTGGCCGGGAGGGATCGGAACGCTGACCACGTACCACCCTACAATGCTGCACCCCACCAATGACGCCTGTAGTGGGCCGAGGTGGGGGACGCAGCGGCTGGGCGGTAAGGCTTGGCTCTTCTTAGGATGTAGTGCCGGGGCTTAGCTTTTAGCTTATGTTATGCCTTTAAAACTTGTTATGGGTTTAAATGGCATGTTCATGTTTAGGCATAAGATTGCTTAAATATTCCAACTTACAGTTGCAGATGACTAAGCTTCAAATGGAAAGCAATGTAAATACCGTATTAAATTTTTATAAAACTCTTTTACTTTCTCTACCACGTATAGTAAGTAGAGGAAGTATTGTATTCGACACAAAAACTAGATGTCGAGATTTCACCGGTTATAAGTTTTGAGGCCCCCTGAATCCAAAACAAAGGATTTTTAGAAAAAAGGTATGTCAGTGTATCTATGCAGCATAACTAAAAAAACTTAAAAACCGTAAGAGATAGAACAAATCTTACTATACAAAAAATGTAGATCTCGTTAAAGTACACTTATGTCAAAATACATGTTTCTGTGAAGTGAGCCATTTCGGAAATATTCTTGTTATTTGTACGAGTTTTGTAATACTTAAACTTTTCTTAAATGGAAGGCTCTTATTCGCCTTTTTCTCTCTTGGCCATTCAAATCGATCGGAATTTCAAAGCCTTAATATAGCGACCAGCTTTAAACGATTTGACTATCGCTCAAAGCCTACTGTATTCCCATATTCCTCTTGCACCTACAAGAATATCAGAAATAAGATAATTTCTGCAAACGTTTATCTCGATTAACATGAAGAGAGAAGTATAAGATTTTTTTAAGAATAGTTCGTACAAGAGTAGAGAAAGTATGTGAGTGTAACGCATATTTTTATGAAACAATTTATGGCGCAAATGCTGGATCTTTAGAAATACCTACAGCAGCCAATTTAGGTCAAAATATATTTTCACTGTTGCCTTGTATAAATATTAGATGGTTTTAAATTTCATTGTGATATCTCCTTTAGTTTCCGAGTTAAGAAATGTTGACTTTATTATCCTATGCCAAATGCTACACAGATGCAATTTTAAAAATTACTGTTTTTAACTTTTTTTTTTATTTTTCTGTTTATAACGTACGAATCTGTCACAATTTTGTTTTGCTAACCTTAGTTTAAAAGAAAATACTTCTTAAATTCTGTCATTTGAAATGTCTAGTTTTGTTTAATTGTTATACTGCTTTAAAAAGTGATAACTCAAAAACGGTTCCAAAGAAAACAAAGGTATATGACATTTAATTATCTGTGTTTTAAGAACCTACATGACAAACTTCGCAAGAATTAGTTACTGCACAGTGTGAAACATTTTCAAAAAGTGAATATGATGCAAAATCTTTCAATTTAAAAATCATAAACAGTTTCATTCTGCATTTTTATGTAAATTATACAAATATTAATATTTTTAGTATGAAAGGTCAAAAAGATAATGTATTTATGGCCTCGTAGTATTTGTAAACTTGAGGAATACAAATATCACTTGTTTGCGAGATTTCTAATAAATTTAAGTTGTGTATTCCCAGCATCTTAATAAGAATTGAATTGAAGAATGAGTACCATTTAGTTGTGAAAATACGGAATATGCATACAAAAACGTATTTGCATAATTTACACTATGGTGCATTACAATAATTTTCTGGAATATCATTTTGCACGAAGTTACTTGTATTTTAGCATTTCTTGGGAATCCTGCTCTCCCGTTGCACACGTGGAACTGACGTTGCTGACAAAGACTTAACTCTATCAGCCAGTATCTTATATTTAAAGCCCCCGAATTTTGATTGCGTAAATTTCACGTGCCAAGAGAAACCAGTGACACTTTGATCTTTAATAATTTCTTCCAAGATGGAACGTGAGACGTCAGGAATCTCCATAAAGATAAAGCAAATAGCTGTCTGTAACTGAAACCCTGTTCTCTTATTTCATTGTAATATAAATTAGGTATTTTATTTATGCAAATTAAACCTTCGTAATACTAGAATTACACGTCACTTCTTTAGGGTTAATCCTTCGCCACATTCCCACCCACCCTTAGTAAGTAGTACCCTGAACTACCCCTATTTTTCTTCCACTCAGGTAGTTTATCCTTCTGTGAAGGTACCCAGCGTCCATTTAGCATGGCATCTTGTGGCGCCATACCTTAACTAGCGTCACAATTTGGCATAGGCGCCATCCTACACCACAATATAATGCACAGTGGTTTGTTGGTAAAGAAAATACTAAACCGCCTCTGCCCTAATCTGTGACGCAAACGCTCCTCTCCGTCGAAGACGTCTACTTTAAGATCTATAAGATCTCGTGTTTGGTGTCCGGACTAGCTCTAGCAAGAGGTCTTAATCTCAGGTTATGCGCGAGTTATGGTAGGAATGGAACCAAACGAAGAATCAACCAACAGACCACTTTATTTGTAAATTTCCAGATTTGTAGAGAACTGCCGACGATATTTAAATAGAATGTAACTTTGTAACTTCAACTACAACGTTATAACACTTTAACTTTGTCACCCTTTAGCGACCGCTGAATTATGTATACGTGCTAGCTTACGTACAACTCCCAAGTTGCACGTGTACTGTCGGCTCGATTCAAGACGAGTGTGTCTTGCGTTGCATTTGTTTTTGCGCGGGCAACAAGAAGGAAGCGATTTCCATTGGCTAACTTTAGAGCACGTCATGGTAAGATAGGAATCAACCCGCTAAATCGTTAGTTTTGTGCATACAACAATTGTAACCTTATCACTCTTTTAAATCTGCCTAGGCTTCCATTCTTGAGACTTTAACATATTAGCTTTAATACGTCTTCCCCTTCACTATTGACTAGAATCTCCTTTTGTTTCTTTCCATTATCAAATATACATATATTGACATTATAATTTCGGTTTCACCTGGTTCTAGCACTCCACTGTATGTTTGCTTTGCTCCCCCATTTTCCTTTGCTCCTGAGCCTAAAACCTATCTTTGTTAACAGCTTAAGTTTAGGGTGCCAGACATTTAACATAATACCAACATCCGGAGGCTGATGTTCACCAAAGGTTTTGAAACACATAACCACTTTAGATAAAATGTTTTCATACTCCTTCCCTTTCGCCATAATCCTTAGTTTAACTTTAACCATAGGCTAGTGCATGAGTGCTGTGCTTGTATTTACATCAACTAGAGATTGGCTCACTCTGTACTGACGTGGAACACAGTCAATAGGGATATACTGCCAATTTTAAGTAAAAGGAACATGATATAGCAGCGATATCCAACGTTTACGAAAGAGGGGAGGTTGAATTAACCTCCTTCCACTTTATGCTAACGGTGCTACTCAGACGTGCACTAAGTTATTCTGGCGGGTAATCCTCGCGTTTATGAACTTGATCAATATTTGACGATGAAGTTGAACTGCGCAGCCTTAAAAGATACAAGTGATCGTCGCATAACCTATTGCGATACAAAATTTTAATATACTTCAATTTGTTCGAAAATATATGTAGAGCTTATACTCAGTCTATACAAACTACTCCTACAAACACTTATTTCTCTATCTGCTTCAGTTTAATCATATAAAAGTTTTCAAAAATTATTTTATTGTTAATTTTGTTGTAGGTACAAGGGAAATATGAGAATACAACAGGCTTTAAGTGACAGTCAGATGTTTTAAGAGCTGATTGCTATACTGCTTGAAATTCAGGGCCAACAGATAAAAAACTAATAACATATTCCTATTTCAGAAAAGTAGGTATTGGAAAATTCAAATAAATAATAAGGAATATCTCGGAAACAGTTCACTCAAAACACAAAAAAGAAAAGAAAAGAAACTTATTTGGTATAAGTTGTGCGTTTTAATGAGATCTACGTTGTTTATTTAGTAAAATTTTGTGTATCTCTGTTATCATTTATAAAAAAGTCATCTAAAACGAAGAGATCTTTTGAGGACATTCCCAGAAATTTCAAGTTATGACTTAAAAACTGCCATGGAATCGCATGCTTCGTCCGCCATTGGTTGCAATTCTACACGTCACAGTTACTCTCCAACTGAAGCACGGATATAGGGTTGTAGCAGCTAATTACACAAGCGTCTCCAAAGAGAAGTAGATGGACAACGCTGGGCTATATGAAACTAAACGTATCGGCAAGTTTCTATGCACTGAACTGTACAACTTTGAAATCGTTTACCATCCCTTTGCTTTGTACAGAAAGGCTTATGACACTTGGACTGTATAAAAATAAAATAACCCTAAAGGTATTGTTATGTAAGTACCTCTGATCTTGAACAATGGCAACAAAACTATAGAGTAAAACCCAAAATATTGTAAACAAAACGGATGTTTAACTTCTATGAGAATAATCAATAATGTATCGCACAGTCCTGCATTATTCATATTCAAAGGAGTACGTCAAGTAAAAAAGAGAGAAGAAGCAGAAGGAACAGAAGGAAAGAGGTAAACACAGAAGCGTTGCTCGCTCCCTTGAAACAAAACTTCAAACAGTGAAGCATCGCTGTGGTCTTTCATCAAAGAACCACTGAATTTTATTACGTTTTCTTTCGTGAAGAAGGTGGCTTTGTTCATAATGTAAATGGATGTAGTTCCACATAAAATACAGAATGCCATTTCTGATTGCTAAATGCGCAGAAAAACTATGAAAGTCCCACAATGTTGTTCAAATACGGATAAATATACAGTTTCAACCATTTTCGTAGTCTGATGAAAGTTTCTAGTGTTGACGGAAGCGTAATACTTCTAAGGTTATTCATTTCAAATTTAACTAAAATTAAATGATTGCGATATGTGGTACGAGAAGGTACACATCCAGGTTGTGTATAAATATTGGAACTAAACATCTAGTAAATTAAACATCACAAAACATCTAGTAAGCCAAATGAATAACAGATATTAGAGTACTAAATATAAAAATAGAGCCTAAATAATGAGAGGCCCAAGGTAGAGCACGACCTACTGCATTCCCCTATTCCCCTTGCAACTACAAGAAACTTAGCAATAAGATAATTTGTACAGATGTATATGTATATGTCAACCAACATGAAGAACATGGAGGAATAAGAGTTTGTAAGAATAGTTAGTGCAAGAGTAGATAAAGTCATTGAGTGCAACACATCTTTATCATGTGTTTCAGCATTTTTTCTTCGTAAAAGAGCTTCATTTCTTACCTTATCTTACTCACGATTGATCATGTTCGCATTTCATCTTTACTGGCAATCATCCCAGCACACAAGCTTCAGCATTCATTAATATCTTTATTGGTTACTTCCGGAAAATTTTATAGAAGTACTTTGTTTTTCTGTTCATTAATATACTACAAAGCTCCTAAGGAAAACTAATAGAGAAAGTTGTGTGGTTTTTACATGTGAGAGTTTTACGATTCATTGAATACCCTAATTCGTAAACCATGAACTAGCTGCTATATGAGGAATAGTGTTGATGGACGCATGCAGTTAGCACTCGCAATTTAAGTTAACCACGGGATTTAATCTGTAGGAAAGCGTTTTAGTCTGAACGAGCGGTATATCACATTTATAACCCCCGCGGAAAAGTAATTCTATTACCGAATGTAAATTTCTTTACTAGAAACTCGTGCTTTTAATTGGACGTTTGTTGGGGGAGTGGAGAGCACGCTGAGACGACGGAATGATCTCCAAAGTGAATAATTACACTCCCCCTTGCATTCAATTAACCAAGCTATAACGCTGTAGGAGAAGGTAGGGCTTAGTTTGCTGCTCTCTACTTAATCTAATTGAAAATAAGGCTGCCATGATGTAGCTACCCTGTTGCTATCTGTTGTTAAGCCTGTTCTGTCCCACGATACTTCTTGGACCACTTGGCATCAGGTGTCGCCTTATTACAATGCTCAACGTACACTAACAAAGAGATTAGATGATGAATATGCATTGCTGCTTGTGCAAGTTGGTCTTAGTGAATGAAACAGTCGGTTTTTAGACTCAGTTCTAGTCTGTGCATTGAAATCCGACAATTAAGGACACCTGCATTGCAAATCTTGTACCCAGAACTCGCCACAGCTTCACATTTTCTCAAAAATCTGATGTGTTGCACTTTCTCCACTCTTGTGCTAACCATTCTCGCAAACTGTTATTCCTCTATCTACTTGTGTTAGTTGAGAGAAACAGTTGCAGAAATTATCTTCCTTGTAGGTGCAAGAGGAATATGGAAATACAGGAGGCTTTGAGTGGCAAGTCAAATCATTTAAAGCTGGTCGCTATATGAAGGCTGTAAAATTTCATTCTCTTTGCAGGGCCAAAACATAAAAAAGTTAACAATGACCTTCCATTTGAGAAAATAATTAGTATTGCAAAACTCACAATATAACAAGAAATATCTCTGAGATGGTTCACTTTACAAAAAATGCATTTAGGTATAACTTGTGTGTTTCAACGTGATCTACATTTTTATAGTAAGATTTGCTCTATATCTTACGGTTTACCAGTTATGCCAAAGTCATGAAGAGTAAATAGGACTACATGGGCTATAGCCAGGAAGTTTAGAATGAGAATATATATTTGATTTGTAATAAAATAGCTAAAATTTATGGCATTTTAATCAAAATCGTTAGAGCCATTTGTGAGAAAATCACAATTTTCGAAAACCTTCCTCGTAAAGTGTAGGTTAGTTGAGGGAATTTTCTTCAGAACCTCCTTGTTGCACCCTTGAAAGATATTATGTAAACTTAAATACCAACTTTGGGTTTTAGCCCACTATGATGTTCACAGATGAGCGCACACACACACACACCTATTTTATAAATGCTTCTTTTTTATTAAAATGGCCTCAAATTAAAATGGCTATATTTCGGTGGAATCTCTAATTTTGGGCCGAATGCCGAATGTTCAGAGTTTGAGTGTGTGTATCGTCAGATACCGTTTGAGTGAGTATATCGTCGGAGCCAGTTGTTTGTGGGACAGGGAGAGTAGCAGAACTAAAATCAGTAATAATTGTGTTGAGGCTACGACAGAACAGAACAGCTGTGGGTTGCAAGTTCGCGACGAATTATACAATCTATTACCAATAAAACGTGACTGCACTTTGTGATTCAGCTTTTAAGAGAAATAAAGTGACATAAAAAGTAATTCCACTTACCATTTGTCACAATATACTTCGTTGAGCCGCACAGTTTATATCAAATGGGCTTTTGTGGAGTTATTCATTTCCTATTTATTTCTTGTTAATGGTTTATATTTTAAAATGCCTATGCTTTCCTCAGACAAGGAGTCATTCGTTCTTTTGTTTTTCTCTTGGTCATACAAATAGAACGTAATTTTAAAATCATAGCATAGCGACGAGCTCTGTAAATATTTGACTACTGCTTAAGTCTATTGTATACCCCTATTCCCATTGTACCTACAAAAAAGTATTAATAAAACCATTTCTACAAATATCTATATCAGATAAGATGAAGTAATAGCATAATAAACTTTTGTAAGAAGTAGGGAGAGAAAAAGATAGAGAAACACTGCCTCTGTGGTTTGGTGGTTAGCATGCTCGCTTCCAAACCAAGAAGTCCCGGGTTCGATTCCCGGTTTTGTTTAGCCAGAAGTATTCCCCACCCTCCCTAGAGTCTGGAAGTATGAGTGTGAATGTATGCAAACAAACACAACCTAAATATTAACACCAACAGTAAACATTGTCATAAGCACTTGTTCCAAAGGCAAGGTCACCGATATAACTTAGTGTTAAGTGGAACAAAAAAATGGAAAATATTACTAAATGCAGCAAATCAGATTTTTTTTAACTCTGTTTTACCAGAAAATACACATACTTGTCGCAGAGCTCTTTCAAGGAACCTTCTACAAAAGGTTGACTTCACTGGCATAGTCATACAGAAGTGGCATCAGAAAAAAACCCTGCACTAGATGAGGGTTATTCGATATTGAAATTCCTCTGCCATTGCTCATCGGTGAGGATCCGTGAAACCCTTTGTAATGAGATTTTTCGGTAATCCGCACTGTCATGAATGACCACTCACATTACCGCAGCTCATACCCAACGTAGAGGAAATTTCAGTTAATAATGATTTACAATTTCACAACGTTCCAAATCTGCACCACAATTCCAAAATCTCTTCTCTAGGGAAAATACCTAATACACAGGAGGATTAAAATTCTTTATGGAATACATCCAAAATATATCAACGTAGTTTTTATTTAAGTTTTAACTCAATGCCTTTTATTAGAAGTGTCGTTTGACTAATTACTTTTAGTGTTTTAACCAATTAAAGAGTTTAGATTTTAGGTTAGTTTTAACTTTTTGTTTTGGTCTTCGTTAATATTTCTACTTACTCCACTACTACGTAGAGAAGGTAACTAGAAAGTAAGGAAAGTATTATATCTCACTCAAAAACTCCATATCGAGATGTCGACGGAAATACATGTTTTAAAGCCCCTGAGCCTTTTTGAAAAGAGGCATCTTTGAGCAAATTCTTAATTATTTGATTTTGTCACCCTGTTCTATTACACAGTAAAAATACGGGGTGTTTTCTCATCTAGCACGATTGCTCATGTCCCTTTCATTCCATTTCCTTCTCTTGGATGTGTTTCAAGGTTTTGTGACGCATGTAGAGTGCTCTCACTTCATCCCTTCCTTCCAGGTCTGACATGCAATAGACTGAACAGTTGGCTCAGTGCAGAATCCCCACCGCAAATACTCTACCTCTACCTCTACAGTCGTAGCGCATGATCTATAAACTTATAACTAGGCTTCGAACCTGTATGCAGCTATCGCGAAATGAGGCGGCCGCAAGTTACCTGCCACATGGGCAGAGTATGGCATCATTGTGCGAGTATGACAGCACAAAACACACTGCCTACAGTGCATAGTCTCCCTCGAATGTTCACTTGTTCCATACAGTAAAATGCCTGCAGCATGAAAATCGAAATATTCATGTATTTCTGAACACGTGCAACAATTTGGGAGTGAGTAGGGGCAGCATTGAATGTAAGTTATGTAATAACTTTATCCACAACATTCGTGCGTCTACTGTACCTAGCCTCCTCTGTGTTGCGATCATGTGTCAGATTTACTCCTCCCACTTCCTATAGACCAAACTCCGCAACCTTTTGTTCCCTACTTATAACCATGTCTTTAGGATACCTCTATTTGAGTTAGGTAGAAACATACGTATACAGGATATTCGAGTGAATTCGTAATGACTTAGATGGAACGCCTTTGGTTATAAACCCATATTCATTGGTCCTTCCTCCGTATAACGCTTCATACTCTAGTATTCCCTACGCTTTTGAAACACGTTCCACTTGCTCCACGTGGACGTATGTGCTTGCAACATGAACGGACTCGCCTTCATTTCACTTTTATCGCTGAATTTTCATTACCCTGGTATATTGAGAGAGAGAAACAGAACGATAAAGAGAGGTACCTCATGTTCTAGGCCTCACACTAATTAATTTTTGCATTTAAAAGGTGTGTGAGCACTGCTTTGACTCTGACATGAAGACTTCTCATTTGATGACATTCGAAAAGGCTCCATGCTGCCGAATGTACGACTGTAATCTCGTAATCGATAGTCAATTATGAAGCAATGCAACGTATACAACGACGTGTTCATGAGTCTTACTGAACATCTCCTTTAAAAACAAAGGCGATCTACTGCCCATTAAGAGAGAAGATAAAAATCTAACGTGTTACACTCACATAACTTTCTCTTCTCTTGTACTAACCATTCCTAGAAACTCTTATCCCCATATCTTCTTCGTGTTACTCGTAGTTGAGATAAACATTTGCAGAAATTATCTTATTTGCTTGCGTGGGTCGATCTGGGTGGCTCAGTTGGTTTGACGCTGGCCTACTGTTCCCAAGGTCGCGAGTTCAAATCCGGCCCAGACCGATGGTTTTTAAGTGTGCTTACAAAACGATAGCTCCATGTCACTAGATTTACTGGCATGTAAAAGAACTCCTGCGGGACAAAATTCCGGCACACCGGCGACGCTGATGTGATCCTGGCAATTGACACCGTCGTTAAACAACAATATAATTTTTTTTTTAATTTTTGCTTGCGTGGAAGAAGAGTATGGGAATACAGTAGGCTTTGTGCGATAGTCAAATGTTTTAAAGCTTTCAAATTCTGTTCTCTTTTCACAGTTAGCATAAAAATTGAATAACGATGTTCCATGCTACAGAAGTATAAATTCTACAAAATTCACATAAATAACAAGGCATATCTCCGAAATGGTTCACTCTACAAAAAGTGTATTCAGATATAAAACGTGTATTTTAGCAAGATCTACATTTTTTATAGTACGATTTGGTCTCCCTCTAACGGTTTACCAGTTATGCAAAAGTCGTCTGGAGTAAATACGACTATAGGTGCTATAGTCAGAAAATTCAAGATATACATTTCATTTGTCATAAAAATGTCTCAAACATATGGCGTGTTAATAAAAATCGTTAGAGCCATTTTTAAGAAAATCATAATTTTCGAAGCATTTTCCATGTAAAGGATAGTTAAGAGTGGAGCAGTTTACTTCAAAATCTTCGTGTCGCATCCTTAAAAGACATTAAACTTAAATACCAACTTTGGTTTTTAACGGATTTTTCGTTTTTGAGTTATGTTGTCCACAGACTGGCACACAGACATACACACACACACACACACACACACACACACACACACACACATACACACACACACACACACACACATACACATACACATACACACATATGTACGGACCTTTTTCTAAACATACTTTTTGGACATATTTCTGGTGAAATCTCGACATCGAATTTTTGGGTGAAATGCAATACTTCCTCTGCTTTATTATACGTAGTAGAGAAAGTAAAAATCTTTACTTAACCTTTTGTTAACCATCACAAATATTTTCCTAAATGGTAATATAAACATGGGGACATAACATTTCAAAAGTCTGTATCTTAAAACACTGGATATTCCAACCAACAACATTATATAGAGGTTCCCAGTTGGAATCTCGGTTTAAGTGTGTTTTTCGGATGTTTTTCTCCGAGGTTCTCCCTTGTCCTGGGAGACGAATGTTGCGTCTGCGGACCTCGAGCTCATTTGAGCATCAGCTCACCCATTCCATTCAATCATCGTCCATTGTGACATTACGCTGAGGACATTAATATAAGAAATGACATGGTTCGGAGAGGGAATTTAGCGTCTCAACCAAGGAGATGTTTTGTGCCTATGATTTTCTCAGTGATTCCCCTGGGAGACATGGGCGAGATGAAAGGAGACAAAGGGTGGCCGGACTGACAAAGACAACAGTAGAGAGCAAGCTTTCTAACTACTACTACTCCAACAACACAGGATAAGGGCTAAATGTACAAAAAATTATTTAATACAATTTTCATTATTTAAAAATCTTATAACCTTATTTTAAATGGTTTTAATTTGTATACAAAGCTGTTCCAAGACTGGTTGGGTGAGTCACAGTAGAACTCGCAGATACATGCAACAGTGCTCGAAGCCCTGCTGGAGGGAGCATGATAGCCAATACGTCACTGGTCGAAGCACATTGCACAAGTCTTTGTGCTTCCTGTCAGTCTTCAGGTTGGGTCTCTTTTTGCGCCACTATGTCAAGCGGAGGAGGAACCGTTCACGATTTGTGGAAAGAGAAGGTTCTCCTTGCCGAAAAGAACGGATTTCAATGTCAAAAGATACTGCATCCGACGAGGAAATGGAATGCACAGCGTCATTATGCAAGACTCATTCAGCCATGACAACAGCTGGCCACCAATGCCGACCTCTATTGCATGCTGTACGCGGAGTGCTGCGAGTCTGAGTATTACGTTATTCGCTGCCGCCTTTCTAAGCTGGAACACTTGCTTTATACACTTTGAATTTAGCTAAATAACATTCTCTGAGAAGGCAGAGTTCCAATGTACCTTCCATGTCGGCTGAAGCTCTTTTGTTTCATACTTTTTTCTTTTTTCTAAGGTTTCCCTCGGTCACCAGCTAAACAATACATTAATACAGGATTTACTAACCTCATTGGTTACCAGGTGTGTATTATTTATAAAGTTTTTCAACGTTTAGACCATACTGAGCTCCATGGCCTTAATCAGGAATGAATAATTAATAAATAAATGGCCTCTCAATTCATGGCCTCCATTGGGAAATGCAAAAAAATGATAATAATAAATAAATAAATAAATAAATAAATAAATAAATAAGTAAATAAATACATCAATACATCAATACATCAATACATCAATACATCAATACATCAATACATCAATACATCAATACATCAATACATCAATACATCAATACATCAATACATCAATACATCAATAAATCAGTAAATCAGTAAATCAGTAAATCAGTAAATCAGTAAATCAGTAAATCAATACATCAATACATCAATACATCAATACATCAATACATCAATACATCAATACATCAATACATCAATACATCAATACATCAATACATCAATCAATCAATCAATCAATCAATAAATCAATAAATCAATAAATCAACAAATCAACAAATCAACAAATCAACAAATCAACAAATCAACAAATCAACAAATAAACAAATAAACAAATAAACAAATAAACAAATAAATAAATAAATAAATAAATAAATAAATAAATAAATAAATAAATAAATAAATAAATAAATAAATAAATAAATAAATAAATAAATAAATAAATAAATAAATAAATAAATAAATAAATAAATAAATAAATAAATAAATAAATAAATAAATAAATAAATAAATAAATAAATAAATAAATAAATAAATAAATAAATAAATAAATAAATAAATAAATAAATAAATAAATAAATAAATAAATAAATAAATAAATAAATAAATAAATAAATAAATAAATAAATAAATAAATAAATAAATAAATAAATAAATAAATAAATAAATAAATAAATAAATAAATAAATAAATAAATAAATAAATAAATAAATAAATAAATAAATAAATAAATAAATAAATAAATAAATAAATAAATAAATAAATAAATAAATAAATAAATAAATAAATAAATAAATAAATAAATAAATAAATAAATAAATAAATAAATAAATAAATAAATAAATAAATAAATAAATAAATAAATAAATAAATAAATAAATAAATAAATAAATAAATAAATAAATAAATAAATAAATAAATAAATAAATAAATAAATAAATAAATAAATAAATAAATAAATAAATAAAATCTCGGAAATCATGGCCTTCTTTTAAGAATTCCTGTCCAAGCTGTGCTCAGTCTTAGGTCGCTGTCCCTATTAAAACTATTTGGTCTATTTTAATCTCAGTCACCTCCTTTACGAGTCTGTCGTAATGTTGGTTACTGCAGTGTGAAACAGCGGCCGCATCAAACAAAATTTTGTGATCATTGTTGACACCATGTTGTGCTATTGCTGATTTTTCTGATTGTAGTATATTGCATTTGTGTTCATTACATTTCTCTTCAGTTGTACGACCTATCTGTGCTATGTATGTCTTTCCACATTGGCAAGGAATTTGTATACACCAGATTTTAAAACAAAGATTGGCCTTACCCGGTCTTATATACTGTCTCAGCTTTTTTTGGTGGCAGGAATATTGTTTTAATGTTATGTTATTTGAGTATCCGCGCAAATGGATGTCCAAAAATGGAAGAGAGCCTATATTTTCAATTCCCATGGTGAACTTAATGTTTGGATTGAGACGGGAACTTCTACGTATATATTTGTAATTTTAGATTAAGAATGTACATAAATATAAGATTTTAGATATAAGTATAACTTGGTATTGTGCAAAGAAATTGCCTTTTGAAAGTAGGTTGACCTGAACAAGTTTCTAAAGGCCTCTAGAACTAAAGAAATCAAATCTATGTCCTTAATTTAGTCACATTAGAGTTCATTAAACAGTTAAATAATGTATCGAATGGACAGTATGGGAAATCGAGGTGCAAAGTGCAACGGTCTGACAGTTGGGTCTGGATGGCGATGTGCCCAGGAGTGTAAACCTCGTAGCGCTAAATAAGTATAGCTTCGCGCCAAAAAGGAACGTCGAGGTGAAAAGTGTAACGGTCTGACAGTTTGAGTCTGGGTGGCGATGTGACTAGACGTGTGTAAACCTGGTATCGCTAAATGAGTATAACTCTCGCGCCAAAAAGAAACGTCGAGGTATGAAGTGCAACGGTGATTAGTGAACGTACAGCAGTTAGCAACCTAAGAGAGAAGCACCAGAAACTTGCTCAGGTCGGAAATTCGAGGCAAATGAAGTGTTGAAGAATAAACTTAGTAAAAGCCTGTGTTGTGTTGTCATCTAACCTCGCGCCCGAGAAACATCCTCTCATGCCTACCTAAATCCGGCACCCAACGTCCAGAAACCGCTACTAACGGCGCTCCAAGTCACGATCCCGTTACAAATGGCATCCCAACGTGGTGGCTCGACAAAGAATGACAACCAGAGGATCACCGATGTAAGCAGTTAACTCGGCGAGAATAAATCGACGCGTAGGAAGAAGGTGAACTTCAACCCAGGGACAGCAGTAGAAGCCGTGGACGCGAAAAGGAGCCGACGACCAAGTAACATCACGAGCGACAGGAAACAGCCTCAAGACCTCGGAGGAAAGGCGCACGAGGTGCTGTTTCAATAAGCGAGACAATCAACATCAGAGGACGACCACATCAACCCAGCAACGCAAGTCACCGAAAGGTTAGAGTTAAACAAAACAATCCTATATAAAAGACAATATATATCACAGTTAAAATAGTAGATGCATGGAAACAAATGTGTGGAAGAATGAGAGGACATTATATATTGTATGATTGAATGGGGAAGATTAGAATAAGGTAATTTTACATAGATGCTCCTTCGTAGCGGAAAGCTAAGTAGAAATACCAAAATGGAGTCGTTAGAACAGAGTAAAGAAAACAGTGCTGAGAGCAGCGATGCAGTAGGGAATACTTCGGGAGATTGCTTTAAGATACTCTTGAAAAAAATAAACGAAATGAGTACTAGAATAGAGAATATGGGTGAGAAATTGGAAAGTAAAATTAGTGGTCAGGGTAAGGAACTAAACGAAATGAGTAGTAGAATAGAGAATATGGGTGGTCAGGTTAACGAAATGGGTGAGAAATTGGAAAGTAAAATTAGTGGTCAGGGTAAAGAACTAAACGAAATGAGTAGTAGATTAGAGAATATGGGTGGTCAAGTTAAAGAACTCTTAGACGAAGGATTTAGGACTCAAGAATCAAAGCTCAAAGAACATTTAGATCACAAGCACCAGGAATTTGAGGAGAGAATGAGGGAGCAATTAAATACACAGCAGGGGAGCATTTCCGAAATCCAGGAAGGGTTAAATTCCTTTAGAATTAACGTAGACGAAAATTTAGAACGTATGAAAGAGATGTGTGAAAGAAAAAATGTAGAAACTAGGAAAATGCTGACAGATGAGCTAACAGCTATTAAGAACGCAGTGCACGGGGAGGTAAATGAAACTTTGCAGGTAGTGCACGCTGAATTAGAAGCTGAGGGACAAGAAATTAATAAACTTAAGGAAAACACGGAGAGACAGCTATTAGCTCATCTAGAGGTAGATAACCGTTCAAAAAAGAACGAGAGTAGAATAGTGGAAATCCAGGGATCTGTAGAGAGAATAGAGATACAATTAAGAAGTATTAATAATGGTAATGCGACAAGCGCAGTTGACAGTAATGGAAATAACTCAATTGTAAATAGCGCACAGCATGAGGCTGTAGCTATAGAAAATGTGACACCTAGCTCCTTCCACGTGAACCCGTCTAATACAGGAAATAGTCTTAGTCAATATGGCCAATTACTGAATGAAGTGTCTGTTCCCATTTTTGAAGAGTCTGAGGACATAAATCCTAAGCAATTCCTTATCGACTTAGACCGCTATTTCGAGATAAAGGATATACCGGAACAGCTCAAAATGTTTGTTGTGCGTAAGGCTCTGAAAAATAGATCTCTGACATGGTTAAGGCTTGTTTTGGGGGAAAATTGTTCTTACGAGTATTTCAGGCAAATGTTCCTTAACAAGTACTGGAACGCGACTACGCAGAACAAAGCCAGATCAATATTGAGCAACGGCCGATACAATGAACACGGCCGACAGTCAATGGCGGACTACGTGTTAACTTGCGCGCAAAATTGCAGATTAGTCGATCCTCCTGTAAGCGAAGGAGATTTTATTTCGCAAATTATTAAACATTTCCCTCAGCAGATTACAAATTACCTGATCGTAGCGAGACCGAAAGATATTACTGAATTAATAGATCTTGTGTCAGCTTTTGAAAGTAGCAACTGGGAACGGGAGTTTGATCATGGTTCGCGGAGAAATGAAAGGGGGAGCTGGCGTGGTCAGCCGAGTTCACCGCGCGCCAACAGAAATTACAATGGGAACCATAACCGAGACGTTGGTATCAGGGAACGATACCGAGATGACCCGCCCAGATTCGAGGGTAGGCCAAGAAACGGCAGACGAGAGCATCAGGTAAATTTAATTAGAACGGAGGCAAATTTCCATGACGGGCCGTACCGACCTAGGGGACGTCGAAACGGGCATAACCCGAGAACCCCGTGGAGAGCCCACGACTCCGACGAAGAGCATTACCGTAGAGAAGACAGGGGGAATTACGGTAGCGGATACAGCTCGCGAGGAAATAACCGACGGGGCCAAAGAGGGGGAAATTCTAATATGCCCGGAGGTCAAGAGATCTTAGTGGCGCCTGTGAGAGAAGGTTTTGCAATAGTGGATGGAAATGATCCGGAAAACTAAATTGCGATCTTGTTGTGGACCGGAAAAAGATTGCACCGAACCCTGGGGTGATTTACTGCACAGGGCTACGGTCCGAATTAAATGATGACGAAAGTGAACAATTGGCAATACTGAAGAATTACTCGGACGAAAACGAAGTAGAATCCCCGGTAATAGAGGTTAAAGTAGGAGGTAAAGCGGAGTTATTTACAGTAGATACCGGTGCTACCATGAATGTATGTAGCGCGAAATTTTTCCAAGGGTTGCTAAACCGAAATGTCAAGATGATGACTTTACCTACTTCTAATGTGGTTTGCAAGGTAGCCGTAGGCAAAACGGTGCAGAGGATTAAACTGCAGACCATGCTATGCTTAGAAATCGGCGGGGAGGTGTTTGAGTACATATTCTTAGTGATCGATAATTTGATTTGTGATGCCATTATTGGATGTGACATGTTGTACGACCTGAAGGCGGTCATAGACTTCGCAAAGGGAAGTTTAATTTTAAATAAAGGTGAAAGGAGAATAGGTGTACCGTTTGTTCGTGACATAAAACAAAGTGAGATTGTTGGCATGTTAAATGAGTCGGATATAGGAGACGAACACTTATTTATCCAGCATATGCGTGTAGAAACGGAACCGGTTGTAAAGATTGCTATCAGGTATAACAAACCCGAGGGTAAAAGACCTCTTTTTAGTGAAAAGGCGGTGGGTACTTTGGAGCGAGAGAAGGGGAAAGCGCCCGTACCCTTGTTCGTGGAACAAAGCCACCAAGTTCGGCAGGCTGCAATGAAAGAAAAGCTGACCGAGTCTTACCAATTGACCAATGAACAAATGAGCCGGTTAGAAGACACATTAACTAAAAATGCTAACACCTTCAGTAAATTACCCGGCAGATGCAAAGCATATCAACACAGTTTCGAGGTAAAAGACGCGAAAGCTTGTAATTACCGACAGAGGGAACTACCATTAGCCATACAGACGCAGGCTAGAGCTATTATCAACCAAATGTTAGAACTAGGAATACTTAGAATCTCAAATTCGGATATAATTAGTCCCGTTGTTTGGATAGCGAAGAAGGATGGCAGTTTAAGGAAAACATTGGATGGACGGGGGGTAAATAAATACACCCTTCCCGACTATTTTAGGAGCGAATCTATTGAGCAGTTGATCACTAAGATGTCCAGGGGCCGATATATTTCCTCGATTGACTTAACGGCGTCATATTGGCAAGTTGAGCTCAAAGAAGAGGTTAGGAAATACACGAGTTTTATCTTCGAAGGGATACAGCTAGAATATACTGTCTGCCCTTTCGGAATGCGTACCTCGGGAAACGGTTTGCTTCGGGCCATAAATGAAATTTTAGGGGATGCCACGAGGACGTATTTGCTCCATTATGTGGATGACTTCTTGATCATAGATAAAGATTTTGACGAGCACATGAAACATGTAGATTACGTGTTGACGAAACTTCGAGAAAATGGAATGACTGTAAACCTCGAAAAATCTAAATTCTGCGTAAAGGAGGTAGAATTTTTGGGATACATAATAAATGAAAAGGGGCTAAAACCTGACAAAAAGAGAATAGATGCCATCATGAATATTCCGCCCCCTAAAACGGTTAAACAAGTTAGGAAACTGAATGGCGTCTTAAACTATCAGGCGAAATTCATTCCTCAGTACGCCAGTATAATGGAACCTATAAGGGAATTATTGAGAAAAGGGGTGAAATGGCATTGGGGTGCCACCCAGCAGAAGGCGTTCGAGAAGATTAAGCAGTTGTTTGCAAACTCTATACTACTTGAGAGGCCTAGGGATGGACTTCCTTATGAAATTTACGTGGACGGTTCATGCCAAGGGTTTGGAGCTATTCTAGGGCAAAGGTCAGCTCCAGACCAGTTCCATGTTATAAGTACGGCTTCCAGGGGGCTGAACCACGTAGAGAGAAACGCGTCAGTGACAGAAATCGAGATCTGTGCGATGTATTTTGCCATTCAGCGATTTAGAACTTACATATACCGCAAAAAGGTAAAGATCTTCTCTGATCACATTAGTTTGTCTTTTCTACAGAAATGTAAGTATACTAGCTCAAAGATATGTAGGTACGCTCATGAAATAATGATGTATGACGTGGAAATCCTACATATACCGGGAAAGATGAATACGTTCAGTGATATGTTATCGCGACTAACCCATCATGCTGAAATACCCGATAATATGGGTGGAGTGCTAAGAGAAATTAAAGTGTTGAAACTAGAGATACCAATGGATAGGGGATTAAAGGAGAAATTAAAGAAAATCAGCGAATTGCAGAGGAAAGACTGTAAGTTGGTCGATTTAATGGTCAAAGCGCCGGAAATAGATGGACAGGTGGAAGGTAGTTTGGGAATGAAAGACGAAGTCTTATATAAAAAGCACGGAGCCATTAACCCGAAGTGGAAGACGTACATTCCTGGTAGCCTGGAAAAAGAAATTATTACGACGTTCCACAAAGCGTTATGTCATTCAGGGACGGACAGGACGACTGCTACCATATTGGAAAATTTGTACATCCCTAAGTTAAGACGAAAGGTAAGGCATACGGTTACGGTGTGTGACGTATGTCAAAGAGCGAAGCCACTGCAAGTCGCGTACGATTACGAGACGAACGCCATCCTACGGGATAAACCAAGATCCTTAGTTACGGTGGATTGTCATGGCGAGTTACCCCGAGGAGCGTTTGGATATAGATACGTCATAGTATTTGTAGACGTGTTCTCAAAGTTCGTTAAGATTTACCCGGTTAAAAAGATCGATAGTGCCACATGTTTGAATAAATTGCTGAAGTACTATATTCCCCAGGTCGGAAAAATGGACGCATTGCTAGCAGATAACGCTACCATGTTTACAGGAAAGAAGTTCGTTAACACGATGAAAGAACAAGGTATCAAACTTTACCACTGTTCGCGTTATCGGCCGAATAGCAACCCGACCGAGAGAACCATGAGAAACCTATCGGTGTATCTGCGAGTATCCTGTAGTAAGCAACAAACAAAATGGCCCGAAATGATACCGACAATTGAAAAGATATTAAATGAATCGGTAAACCAAGTCACGGGATTCAAACCGGTAGAGTTAATGCAAGGCAAGCTCATTAACACGATGGGTGCGAACATACCGCGAACCCTTGATGTGGAAGGTGCCGTGAGTACGTCGCAATTAGAAATTATGGAAATGGCCGCAGAGCGAATGAGAAAGAGGGCGGATAGACGTAAAGAAAAACATAAGGCGAAAATGAGGAAAAAGTGGAAATTACACAAAGGCGATCTCGTATTGGTGAGAAACAAGAAACTTTCTAGCGCCATAAACAAATATAACCAGCGCATGGGACTTTTATACAAAGGTCCGTATAAGGTAGTAGAGGAATACGGAACTGACACGTACTTGCTTATGGACTTGAACAGCGGTAAACTAGGGGGAAAATGGCATAAGCAGCTTTTACGTCCGTACCTTCAGGACGAGATCAGAACCGAAGAAGAACCAATAAAGGAAGAGCACGCAAAAGTACATAAAGAATAAGTATTCGAGGTAAGATACGCCGAGTCGGCCTATCAATTCGAGAGTTTCGTCATTACAAAATAAATGGTGTCAGGGGTCTAATTACTTATCAAAGGGAGACCGAAGATGCGGGAAACACTAACAAGCAACAATTGAAATGAAAATGATGGTTTAAAATACGCGCGAAGCGGTAAATAAGTTTAAAAAGACAGATGAAGGAACAATGGTAAACTTGGAAGGATATAGGTGAAAATAGGTAGAAATAAGTGTACAATTAGTAGCTCGTAAGTGTGATTAGATTAGCAGTGCAGAATGTCATTATATGAAACACTGGTTTAAGAATTTAAAAAAAAAAAAAAAAAAAAAAAAAAAAAAAAAAAAAAAAAAAAAATGTAAAATTAGTAGCTTGTAAATGTGAGTAGATTAGAAGTACACAATGTCATTATGTGAAACTCTGATTATGAACTAAGGGACCCTGGAAGACATTGAACCCTTGTGTTTACATGGGCCAGGTAGACAAGGAGAACCTGTGTCAGTGACCTATATGTGTGATATTGTAAAGGAAGAAGGTGAAAGTCCAAGACAGGTAGATAATTGAAAGCAAAGGTATACTACGAGGAAGTGGACATTTTCATGTGTAGGTTAAGCTGAAGTCAGGACTTCGGAGGAAAATAGAATTTGGTAACCAAAAAAAAAGGAGAAATCTCTCAAAGATCTTCCTGTTTTTCTAGTTACAAAATCCGGCGCATTTGAGACGGGAACTTCTACGTATATATTTGTAATTTTAGATTAAGAATGTACATAAATATAAGATTTTAGATATAAGTATAACTTGGTATTGTGCAAAGAAATTGCCTTTTGAAAGTAGGTTGACCTGAACAAGTTTCTAAAGGCCTCTAGAACTAAAGAAATCAAATCTATGTCCTTAATTTAGTCACATTAGAGTTCATTAAACAGTTAAATAATGTATCGAATGGACAGTATGGGAAATCGAGGTGCAAAGTGCAACGGTCTGACAGTTGGGTCTGGATGGCGATGTGCCCAGGAGTGTAAACCTCGTAGCGCTAAATAAGTATAGCTTCGCGCCAAAAAGGAACGTCGAGGTGAAAAGTGTAACGGTCTGACAGTTTGAGTCTGGGTGGCGATGTGACTAGACGTGTGTAAACCTGGTATCGCTAAATGAGTATAACTCTCGCGCCAAAAAGAAACGTCGAGGTATGAAGTGCAACGGTGATTAGTGAACGTACAGCAGTTAGCAACCTAAGAGAGAAGCACCAGAAACTTGCTCAGGTCGGAAATTCGAGGCAAATGAAGTGTTGAAGAATAAACTTAGTAAAAGCCTGTGTTGTGTTGTCATCTAACCTCGCGCCCGAGAAACATCCTCTCATGCCTACCTAAATCCGGCACCCAACGTCCAGAAACCGCTACTAACGGCGCTCCAAGTCACGATCCCGTTACAGGATGAATATGCGAGAGGAAGGCTTGTCGATCTTCTTTCACGGGCCCTAATGACCTAGTTGTCGACGGGCCCGTAAACCCCACTACTCACTCACTCACTCACTCACTCACTCACTCACTCACTCACTCACTCACTCACTCACTCACTCACTCACTCACTCACTCACTCACTCACTCACTCACTCACTCACTCACTCACTCACTCACTCACTCACTCACTCACTCACTCGATCTTCTTTCATTCCTGATGATGGCCATGGAGCTTAGTATGGCCGAAGCGTCGAAAAACTTTAGACATATTTCACGGCTGGTAACCCGTGAAGTGCTAATTATTACATTAATAACTGATAACTGCGATCTAAATTATACCAAAGTAAAGGATTAAATGTTCCTTTGCTTACAGATGATACATTGTTAACCGTGGAAAAGCAGAATAGATAGTTACAGATAGTAACACATCTATTGAATAAGATATATAATAATTGTGATACGAAAACCATAAGAAATGAAGTAAAAGTAATGATATTCCTGAGAAGACATCAAAATCGAAGTAAAGCCGCATTATAAGACAGGATTTTGAGTAATCAAAATAATACAAATTTTCAAAGCAGTTTGTGAAACAATCAAACCAAAATCAAGCGTGAGACAAGAAACACAACTAATATTCAAGCATGGCTGTGCCAGTAAAAGAAAATGGAAGTAAAGTATGGGCCGTCAGGGAAAAAATATATGTACGATGCAAACAGGTGAAATGAGATTTTTACGTTCTTTCAATGACTGTATGAAAGAAGGCATGAGGAATTTGGGATAAATTGAAAGTATAACCTTTTAAAGCAACTACATAGAAGATCAATCCATGTAATGTAGAAGAAAGCATTTTAACCAGCTTCTGCAGTAAATTGAAGACGAAGATCGAGTGGACGACCGAGATACTGGAAAAAGTCAAAATGCTAAACCGTAAAAGAAGCAGTAGAATACCAAGATCCCAAATTGCAATTAAAAGAAACCTAATATACATGATTAGTAGCTTTCAAGTAGCTGAAATTATATTTCTTTCACAGATAGGCTCACATATGCCAAGTTACTTATAAACGGAGCAGTTTCAGTTACGTTGAACAGTATGAGTGGAACAAACATTTAAATGAAATTTCAATAGTTTCTGCTACTGTTTTAAAACTATTCATATTAGCTGCTTAGTTATGGTAACTAATGAATTGTCAATGGATTATGCTTCTCTGCTCCAGAGCGGATCCTTCACTGCATATTAACGTCATCTATTCTCTTTTCTTTTCTACCTTCCTTCGCATGCGAATTATTTAACTTAACATTGCCTATTTTGCATCTCCTTGTGCACCGAATCTATTTAAAGTGTTTCCCTCATTTGTTCGCCGTATCGAAGTTTTCTGCACTACACCGGCTAACAAACGAGCCCCGCTGTAACCAGTGAGGCTCACATTCGGGAGGTCGTGGGTTCAATTCCCGTGACTGACCTTTCTGGACCGGTTTTCCCCGGTCATTAGGCGAATCCTTCATCCCGTTGGTTTTTTTCAGGGTCACAAGTGTCAGCGAAGGCGTCAGGTGCAGCTGGCAGGGATGATATGTGCTTTATATAGGAACTCTCCCCTTCCCTCATCAGTGGGTTTCGCATCTGGGGGCGTTGAACCCCGCTGAATTCCCCCTGGGAGGACACGGAAGACCTCAAGTGCCGTGAAGCTTGGTAAGCCTTAGGGACCTCTGTGAATGAGTGTGCCGCTAGTCTGGATCCGGCCACCCGATGTCTTTTCCCACTTCATTCTTCCTCCCAAGGGTGCCCTCTCGGGGTCATACACAGATACACTAAGCACAGCTTCAGTGCCGAACCCCTCCGTATCTCCTTTATTCCTATTTATACACCGGATATTAACCCAAACAATGTGTTTAATGTTTTCCTTTGTTAAAAGCAACACAGAAGACGTCTGCTTTCCTATTAAAACTTCCTGTGTTTGACTTCCTTATAACAAACCCAGCTAGCACTTCTTGAACGCTAGTGTTCATAAAAGTGACCAACTCACAAGTTTTCATTTTCTCCGTAACATTTCCACCTTCACATAACAAACCTGTAAGTTCATTCAGTCAATATCAGTTCTCTATGTGACTGGCTTCAAAAATAATTCAGACACAAAAATGAATCAATGAGGAGTATTACAAAATATATCCAATAAATTGGTAGCTCGGATATGGCTCTATTAAGAAAGTTTTATTACAATTGGTACAAAAGGAAAAGCTAAACCAATGCGCATAAATCGGCCTTCTAGAGCAAAGGAAATGGAATGAAACCGAACAATCTCTTGTATAGTGCTTAGTCTTCGCCACCCAACGGCAAGAAAGAGGGCGACATTAAGAAAAGAGTTGTGTAGCATGAAAGCGCAAGGTTTAAGGTATCAAAAGAATGTTAAAATGCCATATAATTGTTTCTATGTTTGTATTACATTGAACTTTATTTTTGCGCTAAAGCATTAAGGAAATATTATTTTAACTATACTCTGCTAGTGAGAACATGCGTAATGTTACCCTTCAGCAATTCACCCATATTTTTGGGGATGCAAAGCACCCTAACAGTCCATTGATAAATTATTCTCGAATAGTAGAGGTGTTAGACTCGCAGAATGGGACTAAATTTATGGAAGTACCAACAGCTGTGATGCACCACATTTTACGTACGTCAGAATATATATATATATATATATATATATATATATATATATATATATATACACTTTTTCTAATGCCTTTTCTAGAAGTCATAAGTTTGTCTTCCGTACTTTTTGTCAACAGCCCTAGAGTTTGTATGGTAACTAATATTATCTAATTAGTGCAGTCACAAATATGGTTGTAGAAAGTGATGTATAGTTTCAGCTGTAACATATTTAGCTTGGCGGGTTAACGATGTAGGTAGTGGTAGTAGGAGTAGGTCAGAAGAGGAGGGGGACTGAGGTACTTCGACCTCGAAATCTTTTGTGACTGTGCCCCTAAAGGGCGCCCCCGGGAAGCAGGGGTGAGGCGAGAAGAGACAGAGGTTGGTCAGATCAATGGAGCTTTGCATAATACTTACATTTTCCCAGGTCCAAACACCAGTCAGTACACCGGTCCCCCGCCGGTTCACGCAGAGCGCTACCTGCAGGTACGCCTGCGTGGCTCCAGGAGCCCGGCTTTCGCGTCAGGAGACGGGGTTACTCGGAGAATTTCTTTCCCTCTATGCTCCACCCGAAATTCCTAAAACCTTCTACCCCAAAAGGGTGAAAGGATGAATGAGATGAATAGTGAAGTCAAAATGGAGGGAGAGGAAATTCGGGGGTTGAAAGTAACCTACCCAGCATTCGCCTGGTGGCCCGGGAAATCCGCAAAAAACCCATGTGTCAAGTAGGCCGGCCACGATGATCGAACCCACGACCTGCCGAATGCAAGTCTCTTAAGTTACCGAGGCGCCATCTCGCTTGGTTAGGTTTTAAGTTAATTCAACACCCAAGAAGATAAATTATGTTTTGTATTTTTTTTTTTTTTTTTTTTTTTTTTTTTTCAAAAGAAACTTAAGTCTTACAATAGTTTGCGAACAAATTCTTTAGCAAAAACGTCTTCCACATGATAGCTAAAGTATTTATGGAGTCGATCGTTCCAGCTATATCTAGCGCTACCATTCTCCCTCGTCAGGAGAGCGAATCCCCTTAAAGGGATTTTCACCCCATAAACTATGTTTACCTGTTTCACATAAACATGTCAACAATAGCTTGCCTGAGAAATGGCGGTTGGCGGATCACGTTTTCCGGTAGATTTAAACCAGCAATTTATCAGATTTTCCAGCCTGGTGAATAAAAAACGCTTGAAACTCATATTGGAGATTATGTTGTAGATTACAGCCATTTTTCATCTATGCACCTATAAACAAATCTCATGCCCGCTACTTTAAAGAACCTGCAAACTACGAGAAATAATTTAACGTCATTGAGTTGCTAAATAAAGTTTTCTCTCAAGGATAGACACCAAAGACGACATGTAACAGATTGAATGAACATATAAATATATATTACGCGACGTTTTACTCAAAGTTATCAACCCTCACAGCTCTGCTGACATAATTGAGTTAACTGTAGAGATTCTACTTCTCTCTATGTATTTTTCTCTCTTACTGTCTGTCACTCCATAATCTCAGTCTCTTGTCGCTCTCTTTCCCTTTGTGCAACCTACATGTCATGTGATGTTTTTCGTAGAGAGAGCTATTTACAATTAAAACGTAACTAAAACAAATCTAAAGTGTTGCACTCACATGGCTTTCTCTACTCTTGTTTTAACTATTATTACAAGTCTTATTCCTCCAGATGGTAATTATTGTTTATTTATGCCAACAAGCTTAATGCTGGTGTTTCTAAACACACAAGCCGTTTGTGGGCAATGTTTAAGAGGTTGAATCAGAAACTGAAAAATTCAATGCCATAGACAGGATTTGAACCACGGATCTTCCGCTTATCGAGTGGCTGCTTTAACTACTAAGCCACCATGGCCAACTTGCCAGTACGACATTAACTTCCCCAGCTGATTCGTACTTTTTCCCGATTAACCACAAGGGAATCTCACATCAGAGGTAAATACCCCAAGGACGACTTACAATTGTAAGTACTTCATGTCCCGGGTTTAAGTAACCTATAGATATTGATTTTATTGTTATGTTGGCCTTGACACAATGATATAAATTGGTGGCTTATAAATACATTACTGATGAAAATGGTACGAAAAACTGCCCAATTTGCGAGGAGAAGCGGAGGAATAGAGGGGAAAATATTTACCACAATTGTTTACCGTTTCGAATGAAGAATTAAGGGCATGTTGAATGCTACTACAGTCGGAAAACGTGGAAGGGGTGGGTAATTATGTATCTACTTAAGATTAAACAGCTGAGATCTGAAAAGTCTAATGTTAGGTAAGGGAGGTGTTACAAGAACTAAATGTACTATAATGGTGCTGTGTTTATTTTTGTATTTGTTATGCGCCTTGTTACAATTATTGTTAGTATGCTATGTTTATTTATCTTTCTCAACGTTCTTTGCTTATATAGTGTGGCATAATAATGTCTCGTAATGACTTGCGGTTTCGTGGTTTGTTATGTGTATATTACAAATGCACATGCTGCCTATGAATGCGTGCGACTAATAGCAATCAATATATCCTTGTTTTATTTAAATGATTGCGCTCATTCATTCATTCATTCATTCATTCATAGTAATAAAGGTGACAAAGGCAACAATTCGACAAAACCCACTTCCGACACCATTGTGACAAAAACATAAAAGTCCAGTCCAGCTACTTTTCTTTGTAGCTCAATTCACAAAACACAGTTCTCTTTACTGACATTAACACAGTGTAGTCTTCTTGGCCTTGCACAATGTTCTCTCTTTCAGTTCTTCTCTGTCTCACAAACACTAACTCTAACGAAACGATCACTCAACACTCATTAAGGTACTTCACTAACTTTTTTCGGCGCGACGGTTTTCTCACGGTGACTAGACACGCAGCTGCTTCGTTCCACACTCACTCATAAACTCAAACTGATCCTCAAAAGCTAGCTCTCAAATACTGACTTCACGCGCTCCACAAAACTTTTATACTGGCCATATCTTTCTTAAAATGCTCTTATGTAAATTCCTTTCTTCTTCCCCTACTTCTTCTTCTTCTTCTTCATCTTCTTCTTCTTCTGCCTGTTTATCGTCACTTTCAATTTTATTGATCATTGTTGCACTTAATGTAATATTAACATTCCGTGCACAATTCATTGCGTCCAAGAAGCTAGGATTTCATTCTCTGATTCACGGTAGTTGGTAAGGGATGATAATGAAATCTATCTAGACCCTGATATGAGAATAACAACTCTCAATTACATCCTGATTGCATTTTGATTCCAAAAGATATGCTGCTACTGAACGTAGGTGACTCACATCGAAGCTTTCTTTTAAATATTTCAGTGTTCTAAAACGATACCGCGAGCCATACTATCACTAGTCCTCATAAACACTGTCATTTCAGTCAGTGCAAGTGGCTAGCCGGCTAGTGACTTCTACACCAGCTGACGTTATCAGCATGGAAGTCTACTGCGCATCTAGTTGGTGATATACCTATCGTATTACTCAACATACCGTGGTCTGCAGAAAAGAGATCTTACACGAATCGGCTACCAGGAACATCCAGTCACAAGGAGGTAATAGAGCAAATATTATGGTTATTAGAAACACCATTAAAATAGGAATATCTCACCTCAAATACCCATATAAACGGCCCTTTTAAAACGAACTAATACAAACAAAAATTATGATAAGCGCGGTTACAATTTACTTCATTTGCGACCTTATAATTTTACCTATTAACAGTAGTATGCTTTCAGGTTGATGAGTATATCTTAAGTTGGCGTGGCACAGATGGCATGATGCAGAGTGTGCCGTTCTCGTGATAACGAATGGTATACTGGAACCCAGTTCCAATGTTTTCTGTAATACCTAGGTGTGTAGGTCACGCATTGAGGGCGCATTTATGTCCATGAAAAAAATCAGGTAGTAAACTTCGTTATTGGTTTATGGGAAAACTATTAGATGAAGGGGGAAAACAACTAACATACCAAAGTGGGTGCACATTAAGGCACCACTTATCAAAACATCTGTACTTATACCTTAACAGGCCGTATATTCATGATGAACATAAAATCAGTTGCAAAACAGTGACAAAGGTTCACTCGCTGTACATTTTGACAACTATTTTTTGCTTTTGTTGAACTACAGATTACTAAACAGGGAATGCTTGTGATCAGAATCGAAATCCGATTGACGCAACGCCCTAGAGGGAAGTTGGTTGCAGCAGAAAGGGTGTATGTATGTGTGATTCGATTTAGCTGCGATGTAGGGAAGCAGCAATTCGCTAACCCCCTTACATGCACAGTCAGTTTTGTTCTGCTGCCTTTCAGCGTCAAACGCTTTCGTCTTAATAGACAACTCCTATCACTATCATGAATTGAATGGCAGCTATTACGTCTCTTGTGTCAGAGTGACTATGCACAGAGCAGATAGAGGAGCTCTGTGCACGTGACTAATCCTAACAGGAACAGTGCAAATTATCCCGGTTGTTCCAGGACAGTTAGTTGCTTTGTACCTCAATGCTACAGCCCGTTTGTTAGTGTAATAACTACAATAATTTCCAACGTTCTGCTAAAAATCTGAAGCTGCGTTCACATGATTTCTTAGTTTCTCTGCTTAGCTATGTAAAGTAAGTGGGGGAAGTATTGTGTTCGATCCAAAATTTCGATATCGAAATTTCTCCGGAAATATATGTTTTGAGGCCCTCTGAATCTAGAAAAACAAGGTCCTTCAAAGTACAATTTGATTACTCGCACAGAAAACGAAAGTGATGGCCTTCATTGGTAAATACCCAACGTGATCGAAATAACTCCTCAGAAAGGACTAGAACAAGTTAAATATTTTAGCTACTCAGGATGTGATATTTCTAATGAATATGATAGAGATTTAAAAGAAAAAGTATGTAAATTTCAAAACATATGGCACCATAAAACGAACATTGCGAACAAAACAAGAAGATATACCATATTAAAAGTTTATAAAACTATGGCAGTGCCTGTTATATTTTATGAATCTGGATTTTATGAATCCGAGACCTGAGTCTTGAATGGAAATGGCAAAAGAATAATTGAAAGGGCTGAAATGAAATTGTTGAGGTACGTAGCTGGCTGTAGTCTTAAAGATCACATTAAAAGTGTAACAATAAGAGAGCAATTAAAGATATTTCATTTAAACCACAAAACAGGGAATGAAATGGTAAAATCATATCTCGAATGCCAGAAGAAAGATTTACCAAACAGATCTTGCAGCTGTTAGTAGAGAAGTTGGAAGACCATGGACACGCTGGGAAAATTCCTTCTGAGCCTAAACAGGCCTATCTTGAGGATTGATGTTGATGGTGATGTAGATATCTTAAACATGCTCTATTTTAATCTAAAGCACTAGAACCAATTATGAGAAAATCGAAAATTTCTAAAAATCTTTCATGTAAACGGCAGTTATATGTAGAGGTTTTTTCTGATTATTTCACTGATTATTACCCTCTTGATCGTGGTATTATCGCTTATATTATCGATATATTGGTTATATCACCTCCTCCTTCCAATTCCGCCAACCTAAATATTTTCTGTCGTGTCTAAACATCTGGAGCATCGATGCGCAGCAGAAACTAGTAGAGGGCAATTCAGAAATGAGACAGATTTGGCAAATATTCCAGTGAGGATAGTGATATTTTAATTAAAGATGCGAAGGCAGCAAATATTTTTAATAACTGTAGTTATTGTTGTTCTCAGAGACTACTGTTGTAGAGCAAACTGTAAAAATAATTAAAATGTATGAATGTTATTGTGAGCTTTCTGCTTTTAAATCATTATTAATATTAAATAGTTTCAAGTAAATGAATGCTTAATTATTTCGCGAAATACTCTAAAGAAATACAACTCCAGGTTTTCATATTTGGGATAATTTTTCTCACTTATCGTTATATAAAATGTATAAGTCGAATCCTTTGAAATTGGAAAACTTGAATACTAAGTTTGGTGTTCAATCCACTTTTTGGTTTTGAGTTATGCTTTTCGCAGATACAGACCTAGTTCTAAAAATAGTTTTTGTGGATTCAGGGGCCCTTAAAACGCGTATTTTCCGTAAAATCTCGGTATTAAAGTGTTGGGTAGAAACTATCCATTCTATTTTCTATATACTTGTACATGGTAAAAAGCTGAAGCTGTTCAGAAACAGAGAAAAAGTAGCTGGGATAACTGGATGAAAATATATTCACTGGAACGAAAGATGAATGCAAAAAGTTTTTGGAGGAGGTGAAATTACCAGATAACAGACAGTGTCAATTTAATATTCATATGCTGAGAAGAAACGGAAAGCAACATGAAAGGAAAAATGGTCCAGATTTGTATGTAGGTAACATCTAGCTGTTGAGGAAACATTGATTTATTTGTTTATTGGCAGCTAATGTTTATAGATATAAGTATATAATATTATCTGACGCACAATAAAATAATGCAAAATAAAATTCGTAAATAGAGATATGCTTCGTTCTCTTTTTAGAGAAATGTTTGTTTTACAGTTGTCTTTGCCTTAGGCCAACCGAGCTAGATGGCTCCGCGCAAACACGTGGTTTTATGTGGTTGGTAAGCGAATCAGTTTTATTCCATCTCCTTCTCGTGTTTCAGATGTACTTCTCTTTCAGTAGCGTGCGGCAATGCGGACTGATAGCGCGGATGCTTACTCCAAGGAAAGAGAATTCCCCGTGAACACAGAGAACTGCCTGTTTAAACGGGTTGCACATCGCCCTCTTTGGGTAGCTGTAGTAGTGGTTTGGATCTTCGAGCTAGGAATTGTTAGGGACTTCCGTCTCTGTAGTATGTCTGCCCGCGGTCTGTGCCCGGTTGTGGTATCTTCAGCTTATCCCTTCCTCCTGGAATAGTTCGCATTGCACGAGGTATCCGCTTTTATTGTATACTTATACGGAAAACGTTTCTATTTTGTAGAATATTTAGACACGTTATGAGAGGCTTGAGATACACAACAGAGGTGAACACCTCGTACATCCTTTGTGCACTAACACCTCCTAAGAGGAAGGAATGAAGTGAGGAAATCACAGGAGGCAACATGCCGCAGACAGACAAGTTACAAAGCTCAACTCCCTAACAGGTGCTGAGGGTTGTTCATCCCGGAGCCAGGATGCACCGCGCAGCTACCAACACTCCGAGTCCGGTGTCGGGAGCTCCGAGAACAGTGTGGCCCAATGCCGAGAACGCAAGCATCCGCTCCGTCTGTCTGGCATCGCCATGCAACTCTAGCCTGAAAGCACACTTGAAAATGGAATGAATGAAAATGATGTAAAGGAAAACGTGTAATGAAAGTAAGCACCATAGTATTCGCCTAAGCGACTAGGGGAAACCACGAAAATAAGTCACAATGCGCGGTTGATGCGGATCTAACCAGCCACCTCCCGACCGATCCCATATCACAGTGCTTTCTCGCGCGGTCATCTTATACCCTTTAAAGCTTATGGTATCTGTTTTTATCATACAAATTCAAAACCATTTCGTCCTTTAAGACCTTTATTCATAGTTTGAGGTCTTCTGAGTCTGAGATTGACTGAGTGCGCTGAGGTATTGTCTACTGCGTTATTTTTCATCATGAGTTTCCACTTCCCAATGTAATTGACTCAAGGGAACGCCTTTTCTGTAATATCCCAGAGCCTTTCATTTGTTCAGAGAAAAGTCGTTTCTTTAGTTAAAACTTACCAAGGAGCTAGAACGTGATTCTCGTAACCCATTAACCCTCTCACGCTCTCCCTCTTGTCAAACTGGGAGAGACATGGAAATGCAATTAGATATTGAAAGCTAATTCGGAAGTTTAGTACAATAACATTCCGCAGTGCCACTACTTTAGAGAAATCCTGATTTAATTAGGTTATTGTTCCATGCTCAAGTAAACTTAAAAGCAACAAAGTTAGCTTTACTTGTTCTAAATACAAAACGCAATGTACTGTATTCCTCTCACGAGAATGTGACTGTAAGGGATGTGTTTTATATCAACAACTCTAGCGTTTTCTGAGAAAGATTACACTAGGTTTTCAACATATAAACATGGCTTAAGGCTCGTACAAAACATGCGCTCTTGTGTTAGCAATTCTGGGATCCAACGTTGCGAATATCTAACAAGTCTAAGCCTTGTAGATATGTTGAAACAGTAGTCGTAATATTTTTCAATAAAAACACATTCCTCATAGCCTCATTCTCCTGAGAGGAACACAGTAGTTAATAGATAGACAGTGGATATATTTATGATATCCGGAATCGCCTAAATACACATTAAACTGCTTTGTAACTGGTGCAAAACACCCCACGAAGGCAATCCGGTCCTCTATGCTTCTATGGTGACCCTGGGCAGACCAGAGGAATTTGAACGGCAACAAAATTCGGATGGCGACTTGTACATACATGGACGGGGTCCTTAACGGTTTTAGTTCGAATGCATCCTATGTGCCCAAACCCAGCTACAAGCCTATAACCCATGAGGTTCCCCCAAAGGGCCACTCGTTCGAGAATACCTAGATATGGGTCCTAACTCAGCAGTACCGACTAACACGAGAAAGGAACCTCTACAAAGTGCCGAACACCGTCGCCTAGACAGTAGCAGAAGAGAATCCACCTCATTATTCGCCTGCTGACCCGAAGAAATCACGAGGATTCCATGGGTCAAGTAGGCGATCACCGAGAACCGAACCAGAGATCTTGCAAATGTGTCGCACTTTCTCGTGTAGCCTTTTCGCTCGGTAGATGTAGATTTAGCTAAATAAGTCTGGCCCTTGTTTAAGTAGAACAATCTGATATATTAATTTTGCATAATTTAATAATACTATATAATGTTCTTTCGGAACTACATTTTTCTACAGTTAGGCATGATATAAAATATTCTGGAGCTTACTACATCACTTTTAAAATAGAGTCACAGAAGGAATATAAAATTCTGACTTTCTTCTTCCCAGATATTGATCCTGTATAAATAAACGCTGACTGCCCCCATAGCGCAGAGGTAGCACGTCTGCCTCTGGTGCGGGTGCCGGGTTCGATTCCCGGACCGGCATGGGGACTTTCCTCAATCTGGTCCGGGATGCACTCAGCCTCGTGATACCAAATGAATAGATATTATTATTATTATTATTATTATTATTATTATTATTATTATTATTATTATTATTATTATTATTATTATTATTATTATTATTATTATTATTATTATTATTATTATTATTATTATTATTATTATTATTATTATTATTATTATTATTATTATTATTATTATTATTATTATTATTATTATTATTATTATTATTATTATTATTATTATTATTATCGTCATCGTCATCGTCATCATCATCAATATAAATAAGCGTTTCAAAGTGTTTAATGAAGCTTATCTGCAAAACAAAAATCGTTTTATTTCACTCAATTCAAGATCGTCACCAGCAGAGCTAGTCTATGACTACTGAATTCAAGTTCCTAACTCGATTGTGGCTTTAACATGCCCTTAAAAGATTAATCTTCATTTAACTTAATTTAATAAAACTCATTTAATTTTCATTACAGTGTGCCCCAAGCTAATTTTATACGAGAATAATATCACGCATGTTAACTAAGAAGACGTGGGGTATTAAAGAGGAACATTAATCGCTTCGAGAAAAGGAGCACCTTATGAGATCTTCTGAAAATAATGTTAGAAATCGTCTTCGGGTTGCTGTCAGCCTCATACTACAAAAACTAATACCAAATTTTATTGATAAGTCAGGTAGCCTTCAGCATAAAAGGAAGTTCTTCACACCAATAACAACACCTTTCATGACAAACTATGTTGAATTATCCGTACCTCTCTCTCATAGTCCTTCTTATTGCATTTTTATCACCGGAGGATCATAAACAAAGACAATATTAATTACATGAAAAAGATAGTTCTTGCTAAAATGCAGTTTGTGCCGAATGGGTTTTTGATTAAATTAGCCCTTTCCGAGAAAATAATCGCTTTTGCGTTTAACTCACCCCCGTTTTGTATTTGTTCCCATGCCATACCCTTTGCTTGAAAAAGTAGATTTTTCTTCTGTACTTACAGCAAGCAGTAAGTGTTGCATCTTCCAAGGATGGGACCTAAGTGTTTTTAAAAATTCTCAATTACTATTTTTATGACATATTTTTCGAAAATATTCACTTTTCTCAAATGGGTCTGACGATTTTGTTCAATTTACCATATTATGTTACATTTAATTTTCTATGGAAATATTTTATATGCTCCATTTTCTGGGAATAGCATCTAAGTGTTCCTCAGTCTGAAATAATGTTTGCAACTGGTAAACCGTAAGAGAGAGAGAGAGAATCTTACACACAAAAAATGTAGATATCGTTAAAGCACACAATTTATGTTAAATAATTTCAGCTAATCATTTCCAAGATATTCCTTGTATTGATATTGCTTTTGTATGCTCGGTATATTTTGTGTAGATAGAGCTTAAGCTACAGCTTTAAATTATTTTAAAATGAAATGACATGGTTCAAAATAAATATGCTCAATGTGGAGTTCAAGTTAATACACATACAGTAAATAAATCTGCCTCATCTCCCATTCGCTTCCCAAGAAAATTACACAAACGTGAGAAGGTTCATTATTCGAAAAGCATTGCAATCTGGCGTTTGCTCCTATTCTTAATAACCGCTGATAAAATAATCAAAGTCCAATGAGACACATTTTGAATTATATGTTTCAATGTGTCTTATACTGTCTGGGCATCTGGTTCCCCTCCGCCATCGCGAAACAAAGGGCAGGCGCACTCTTTCCTACCGTAAACAGTGAAACAGTGGTTTGAACTGTGGGCGTGGTGCCATTCACTATCAACCTAAACAGATGTTCCTCATATGGGAAAGTTTCGGTGCACCGGACTATACATATTTGGCTGTGAATGTAACAATTGCTAGGTTTGTTCTTTTCAGTGAATGCACATGGACTTAATGTACTCCATTTTTTCCCACTATCTGGGAAAAAATGCTGTTCGCTCCCGTTGCCTTCATTTAACTAAATTGTAGCATTGTGAACGCTGCAGTTATACCATTTGCTACCTAAATTCGGAGTAATTAGCTTGGACGTAATTATATAATACTGCTGTAAATACCGATTAACTTCATTGTTTAACGGCGACTGGGTAAACAGCTATTGAATGGGACTGGTAATTAAATTGGTTTGATGGAGGCAAATGTTCGAAATACAGTGAGATCATAAGAGTGGCAATATTAGTCCATCTAAAACTGTTCATCGTTTCATTAAATCTAGCTTCAGCTTGTAAAACTACCCAATTAATTGCAAGAATGAAGGAATACTCATTAATTATTGTAACGAGTGTAGTAATGAACAATGGATTACACCGCCCACCCTTCAAGCTTTTAAATGCGAGTTTTCACATTTGATGCATAAATACTACCCTGAAAACATATACTATAACTTGTCTTGCAAAGAAATTGTAATAATTTACTTAAATGAACCCTAACAAAAATAAAAGAATCTAATTAATAGTGTCTTAAAAATTTTACCATTTATTCAATAGATATTTCACGTCTTGTGCTTCTGGAATAATCTGATTGTTAAGAGTAACAGGTGGACATGAGCGTTTACGCAGTGTAAATGTTACGTGGTGACTTTTAGATTCATTAACTTTAACTCTCCACATTGACAGACGACTCACCTGGAAAAAACACATATGCACCAAACGCAAACAGTTAAATTTAAAATATTCCAAAATGCACTGGCTTCTTGGACCTAAATCACAACTCTCAGTGACAAGCAAACTAATCATCTACAAAACTATACTGAAACCAATTTGGACATATGGAATTCAACTATGGGGTACAGCAAGCAACTCAAACATCGAAATACTAGAACGTTTTCAAACCAAAACTCTGCGAACAATTGGTAAGATCTCCTGGTACATCAGTAATAAGTACATCTACAATGATTTTAAACTCCCAACAATCAAACAGGAAATCGCAGCATACAGCCTGTCCTACCAAAAGTGTCTCTACAGTCATCCCAATACACTGGCAATAAATCTACTTGACAACAGCAGCAGTACAACAAGCCGACTACAGAGAAACCAAGTCTTGGAATTGCAGTACAGATTTGCACCCAAATTATAAGCAAATTTATGGCCAATGGACCATAGTTTGAAAAATTAATGTTATCATTGTTACTTATTGTTCAACTATTGAACAGATTATAATTTTGCAAGTGTATAAAAAAAATTATTCAATAATTAATTGTTTTCACCATTTTCATTTAAGCTTTTGAACTGAAAACATTTCTTACACTAGTTACTGTAAAATTTGTCTTAAAATGTAACTGTTTGCTGTAAATTTAATTATGAATAAAAAAAAACAAGTCGGTTCTATTTTATATAGACTACACGTTTTACGTTATGTACAAGGGCAGCTCAGTAATGACAGAGAATTCTTTCTTTTTTTTTTTACACATAAAATATACTAGCATTGGTTCACATTAGTGTGGTCTTTTTCAAAGTATTCTCCTTGAGTTGAATGCACTTTGCCCAACATTTCTGCAGACCCTGGAACATGTGCTGGAAGCCATCTCAGTCTTCTTCACGATGGGCTCCGAAGTAGCTAAGTGCTTCCCCCTTAGTTCCTTTTTCAGACAGGAAAAGAGATAAATCGCTAGGGGCCAACTCTGCAAAGTATGAAGAACACATTTGATGTTTATGTGGGCCAAATATTAGATAACAATGTTGCGCACATAGGGCAGGTATTATCATGGTGCACGCACCAACCAGAATTATACAGTTCTGGTCGTTTTGGTTGGAGTGTTTAGCAAGGATATCCAAAACAGACTTACAATACTCGTCATTAACCGTCGTAGGAAAAGGGACTTCATGTTGGTACACCATTCAAAGTTTTCCTGCTGATCGACAAACTTTGCTTTCTTTGACATCGAAGAAGGTGATTCCCATACTGAGGATGCCTGTATGCGTTCTCGGTCGTAAAGTGAAGTTAACTTTCATTGTTTATAATGATGGAATTCAGATATGCATCCCGTATATCTCAACCAGACGTTGCAATTCCGTACACACTTCCACTCGCATCAACCTCTGTTCCGGAGTTAATAATACCTCGCACAAACACGTCCCGTGTTCAAGTAATTACACCTAATTGAAAAAACACTGTCATGGGAAATCTGTAACATGTCTGGAAGTCTGGCAATTGTTGTTCGTCGGTCTTCACGAACAATGACTCCAGCTGTGTTGATCATGGTTTCATTTATTGCTGTTGCTGAAGCCCACCTTGCTTTGTTCTTGAAACATAGCCCTCCTTAAATTCCTTGAACCATCAAAGTTCTGTGGCAGAACTACGTCACCATATCCGTCCTGTGCTTTTAAAATAGGAAGGAGTTTGTCCTTGCGCGTCTCCAGGCCAGTAACCAATCGGAGTGCTGCTGTGTTGTCATATTGCTTTCCCCTTGAGTGGGGCTTGACGCGCGCCAAGAAATATGAAGAGTGGGGGCAATGAGCTTGCAAGGCTGTGTATGTAAACGTATCTCATTGACTGCAGATCAGAACACTTCCCATTTGAAAAGCATGTTACTTCGCTTATCCCCTGTGTACAGACGCATGCACAAGCGAGCGTGTGCTTTGCCCACCAATCATGGCTGATCCATTGGCGTCAGGCAAAATGTTTCCACAATGTGGCTTTATTGTGCGTGGTAAAAACAAATAAGTCTTTTGACTGGGCCACGTACGAGTTTATATGGTAAGAGCGTAAAATCACTCAGAAGAAAACAGTATTATTTGGTTTTTTTTTTTTTTTTTTTTTTTTTTTAGCAGATACATTCCTTAAGAGTTAAAGACGCGCTGATTAACGCGTTATTTAAAGTAGTTTGGTGCAACCGACAACAAATACCATAGTATTAACATGTTCCGTTTTATTGTTACAGATGATGGAGCAGCCAGCAGCAGCTGTCATGGCGGTGTAGAAAGTTGCAGAGCATGAAGATCCTCGTCGCCAAAGAAGGAACCGAAATTTAAGAGAGTTCCTCAATGGCTCGCTAACCAATGTCATATCCAGAACACATCTCTGTTAGTAGCCATTGAGGTCCTCGGCCATCCCCAACCTTAGGCCGAGGGTTCATCCAACAGAAAGAGAATTGTATTACCGTAGTTAACAAAACAGTGAGGTGTTCCGCAATATCATATATTTTCATAAAGGATGTTTCAGAAGTTTGTGGCGGTGCAGTTCTGTATGCATATAATATATTCAACTACACGATCAGCATTTGTGAGTCATCAATGTGTTTTTATGTGTAATATATCGGTATATGTGGTGAAAAATAAGTGGTGAGTGAGTGATCGCGAAGTCGGTGAAGTGAGAAGAGGATCGGCTGTCGCCTTGTCTCGAGAACCAGAGTGTTCCTCCTCGTCCGCCGGGATTGGGGGCACAGTGAGGAGACATGAGGGCCGACACCACCACTCGCCCTCCTCTGCGGAGTGGCGGCCGGTGATGTACGGTATGGTGACTCGTCACCGGGCCCAACAACAACAACAACAGCAGCAACAGCAACAACAGCAACAGGATCAAGAGGACGTGGAAGAGAACGGCGCACCCAAGTCCAAGTCTTTCTATCGCCGAGTCTTGAACTACGTGAAGCAAGCGTGGACCGGAGTCAAGTTCGCTCTAGGTAAGTTACTCTTCAAATGTTCAGAGCACTGTACAGTTTCAGTCCACGCCAGCTCCGTCACACACAGAATGTTAATATAGGTATTTTGATAAAGGTTGCTTAATATGTATCCACTTTGGGGGTGATTTTTTGTCTTCTTCAAATAGCTTTCGCACAAACCAATTACATAGTTCACTGTCAAATGTTTTTGGCATCGTTGTCACTGCGCCGTAAAATGAACAATGCCTGTCAGTATATATATACGATCCGTTGTCTTCCACATGTTCACAACTCGAAGTGCTATGTGGTGGCTTAAGTAGTATGGGGTCATTGGCCAACTGAGTTCCAATACAACTTTCGTAACCGCGAGGCCTGCCCAGTCTGTATTACGTCTTTAGCTCCACGCTCTCTGGGGAAAATACAAAGATATTACTTGCCATGCCTACTTGTAGGTGCCTAACAACTAGAAATTGGAACTGGTCTTGTCTTCTTCATCTGATTACCCTCCCCGTACGGAAGACTTACACCATTTAGGACTTGCAAGCTTCTAGATGCCTATCGGGGAGCAGACGAATCTATGAATTGGTCAGAGGGAAGACCTGGAAGCGGGTGTATGAAAGTAGGGAAGAGGATGCAGGAAAAATTGATGATTGGAAACATGATGGAGCAGTTGGTGGAATGAATGGCGGGGGAAACCAGAGAATCCAGAGAAATCCCACCCAGACGTCGCTTCATCCACCATACAGTTTGTTCACCACCTGAAGGTCCCTGACAGGAATGCAGCCAGCCACTACATCAGTAAACAATTCCTGATAAACAATGATATCGCGAGCAGCAGTTCTGCTTCTAATCATGTTTACCATAATGTTGCCAAACTGGAATGCGTATTCACGCCAGATTAAAGCAATGAAATCGCTCAAAATAGTACAATCAAATGTTATTCTCAATTCATGCAGTATCTTTAGTTTATAAAGCGTAAACAATGTGTTCAATTGCTCCGTCTTTTTCCCACTGATCATTTTCTGCCTTTTCTATACTTTTGAAAAACACTGCCAGTATGTTTTGGTCTTGTGATATATCCTTGAGCGTTATATCATACAATTCCTGTAAGAATAAGTCAGCTGTTACATTTATTTAAGTATTCATTTTACCTTGACCCAAACCAGTTCTATGGGATTGGGATCACACATGTACGGGACAAGTAAACGACAGTGTGGCCCAATGAAACCCGAATAACCAATAATGTTATAACAATTGTGGAAAAATTCATTCTAACAACCTTTCATTCCCTTCTACAGGTTCAAAGAATGAAGTACATGTTTAAATTTCGCTCAGTTAATAGTATAGTAATTGTTCCTGCAAGTACAAGTAATGAAAGTAGTAGAAGAAAGACAGTAATACCTTTAAGAGCCTCTTTAGGTTTGTTTTGATTCAGGTATCCTATAAAGATCTGTTTTACACATAGAACTATTACTTTGAACCCCTTTGTTCTACAACCACAATACCATAGCAGATTTCACAGCGCTCCTAGGTGGAGGATTATTTACTTCGACATTACTTTTACCATTGCTTCCGACACAAGGTTTTACAACTGAAATTAAGAGAAATTAGCAGCGAGTAAACATAACGCGAATAATATTGGCAACATGACCAGCAGAACAACGATTACGCGGATGTTTACGAAACTAAGCTTACAGTGCGTGGAATGTCACTCCCCTGCACCTTATTCCCCTTAGACTATGAGGTGGTGAACATACAGTAAGTACCACATGCGAGTCCCTGGTCGCCTTGGTAATAGGCGGACGGTCTAACCGCTCGGCCACGGCGCCTATCATAACTACTAAGGTAAAATTACAAGTCCACAAATGAAGCAAATATTGATGTAATATTGTACATTACGCTGTCTTCAATTACCAACATAAACATGTGCATTTATGCCTTAGCAGCGAGTATAACGGCTTACGTGTATGAATAAAAATAGCGAATTATATTTAATATTGGTGTATTATAAAATAAATGCAGAATTATATACAGGGTGATTGGTTGTAATCTTAGTTCTTGCACGATAACTTTAGTGCGAGTGTAGCCTAGTGTTGGTTTGGTAAACCTCATTTCACCAACCGTAATTCTGCTGATATTAGAGTAGTTGTCAGGAACAATGACGGTAAGCGACTGATAACGCGCATGTAGGGGAAAGAGGGGAAGTGCTGCGTTGCAACTGTTACCCATCTTTCTGAGGAACAATGTGTATACATTATACACCATTTCCCTGGCTTGATTGTGAATAAAGCAACTTTTTTTTCTTCTGCCTTCTTCGGAACTATTAATGAACTTACTATCACACAATGGAGTGGATTTATTGCTCGGAGTTACTTAATTTCACTGCAAAACTGTACAAATAATCTCACACACGCGCTCTGAAACAGACTACGTCTTGTTGGCTAGAAATCATGTGACTGTGACGTCATTGGATAGTTGTCTACCGCCTTCGTTCTCGACGGCGACTCTAGTACTTTACACAGACGAAGGCCAAACACTTTGGTTAACATTTCCATTATTTTATTATATTTACAAATTTTTCAATATACGTACACTATTCGTCCTATCCATCTTATACTTCGTATGAGATTTGAAAGCAATAAATATAAACTGAGCGCCTGAAAAAGGGATTTATAGTTAAATTGGAAATTACAAGTTCAAATACCAACTAAATAATTAAGTCATGAACAAAGATTAAATATTACCATAAGTGGCAATGTGGCAAATCCCACTGCTGACACCAGTGTGACTAAATGAGCAAGTCCAGCTACTTTTTATTTTTCAGTCAGTGTATTTACCTTAAAATTGTATCACAAAACACAGATCTCTTTTTCTCGTTAATACGATCTACAGTTCCTCGTGACCTTACGACTCACAGCTGTTCTAACCTTTCGTAACCTTATGACAACCTCTTCTGTCTTTCAGTTCTACTACTTTTTCTTCAAACAGCTGTTTCTGACGACATATACTCAAAGTGACTGCACACACAAACACACACATATACACACACGCACACACACACGCGCACACACACACACACACACACACACACAGTTGCCTCGTTCAAAACTCAACGATTCCATCATAAAAAGCTGGCTCCTCTCTCTTATGCAGGCCAGAATGATGTATCACGGATTTTTCTCAAAATTCCCCTTTTCCTGAACTGTCGTAAATAAGCCTGTAGCCGGAGATTCCAGAACAGTTTGGAAACGCTTTGTTCTGCTACGTTCGTAGTTATCTTTGTTCTTCTGACTGTTCCATTCTCTCTGGGCCACATATTCACAAGCAGTGGTGCGAGATATCTTGACCTTGAGCGTCTTTGAGATGGCTGTCGGCCGGGGTCACGATATTTTCACAAATCTGAACTTCATCTCCGCTTAAGTTGACTTCTAATCATTTTTCGAACTTTTGTTTAACAGCATCAGAAGTATCTGTTAATTGCGCCTGCACACTAATATTATTTCACACGTGTTCTGTGTAAACCAAGGCGTAAAATTTTCATTATATTTGAAAATCTCGATGCCAAGGCTGGGATACCAAGACTAATCTTGCATTGTGATACATTACCGCTTTATTGCCGTGACGCAATACCTACTCAAGCATGCATTAAGCAAATCTCATCTTTCGACGTACCCATACATTCAATGCGCAATTTCTATCACATTCATACCTACTGATTTGAGGCCCTAATACGGCACTAGCAAAAAGAATCTGACATTGGCTAAGTGTACATAATAAATACTAGGACTTAAAATAAATTCTGAAGGACATTAATTTATTTTAACTAAGTCAGTACGTTGGTAGGATGAAAATACAAGCTTATATATCAAATAATATAGAAGAAAGGGAAAATATAATTATTTTAGAACAGCTTGCTCATGTACGCTCATACTATAATAATGGTGATGGTGATGGGGTGGTGATAGTGGTGGTGATGATGATGATGATGACGATGACGATGACGACGATGACGATGACGATGACGATGACGATGATGACGACGATGATGAGGTCTGCCCCTTTTCCTAGATTCGAGAGGCTCCATGTGTATATTTTTTAACTGTTCTCTCATTTTACATTCTATACAAATTCCGAGCCATCTAAGTCTCTGTGCTGTAATGAAATTAATAATTTTCGTTCTTTTACTCTTTTATTTAACTCTTCATTTCTCAGTCCTACATTATCTTCTGTCTTTAATTGGTCCAGAAATTTTTCTTAATATCTTTCTCTCAAATATTGATAACTTTTGTTTTTGTGATTCTTTCAATACACATGTTTCAGGGCCATATGTGACTATAGGTTTTATGATTGTGTTATAAATTCTTAATTTTGCACTTGCAGTTATACGTTTACTTTTAAATAAATTATTATACATGAAATATGCCTTATTGCCGTTAATCACTCTCTCACCTCTTCCTCTATAGAGTTATCATTATTTATTACAGACCCAAGGTATTTAAATGATTTTACAGCTTTTATTACTTTGTTGCTTATTATTAAGTCTTCCAACTTATTTCGTCCTTTAGAACATTATAGAAATTTTGTTTTTTCCATGTTTATCAAGAGTCCGAACTGGGCAGACTCTTCCTTTAACCTTTGCAATGTTTCTATTGCTGCCTTTTTTGTTGTAGCAATAATAAGAATATCATCTGCATAAGCTATACATTGTTTTAACCTGTATGCAATGTTACCTCTGAAATCTAGTTTATTCAAAACTGAATCCATTATAATATTAAATAGTGTGGCAGACAAATGATCGCCTTGTGTCACTCCTGTTACAACATTGAGTTGTTCACTAAGGTTATTATTTATTTTCACTCTTGCAACATTATTAGTTAAAGTTATTGCAATTAATCTTAGCTTTCCAGGCACGCAATGCATTTTTAAACAATCTAATAATTTACTTCTGTTAACCTTCTCAAAAGCTTGTGTATAATCTACAAATATGTTAAATATGGTGATGTTATAGTAATTATATTTGTCAATTAGTTGTCTCACCATAAATATATTAAATATATTATCAATTGTTGACCGACCTGGTCTAAAATCTGCCTGACAGTCATTTAATTTGTTGTCAATAATTTCTGTTAATCTGTTATTCAACACAATTGCAAAGATTTTATATCCTATGCTCAATAGAGTAATAGGTGTATAGTTAGAACACTCTAACCTATCACTTTTTTTTTTTTTTTTTTTTTTGCATATTGGATAAATTATTCCTTTATTCCACTTCGTACTTATTCCATATTTTACCAATAATCATAAAAATAACAATAAATGAAAGTTGCACTCGAATCAGCATACAGTGGCGATATCTATTTCATTACCTAATCCCAAGTGAGTCAGCTGCCCCTTATTCTCGAGTTTTATGCAATCCGCATGTTATAGTTCAACATGAAAACATTGACCCCATTACTAGGTTCTACCCGCGAATTTAACATGGAGGTTAAACACTCGATGAAATTAGTACTAATATAGATGCTATCACATCGCCTTTTAATACATTCGTAATTAGACAGCTGACGTTTGCACTTCTGCAAATGTTCACTGGAACCAGCGAATATTACATCTTAAACGGAATGTTTAGCTCACACGTTACTAGGTAGCCCAGTTGGAACGAGCGCAAGACTCCGAAGAAATCTGTCAACTGTGAAGGTGGTTCGAATCACCTGCATGTACTAATTTTTTTACCGTGCAATCCTCACAATTTACAAATTATTATTCTGAAAACTGTTATTATATACATTTTTATTGTTTTATTTATGTTTTATGGCATTGTGTGATGTTTCTTTATTGGTGAACTACAATTAGGTAGCTGTTAAACATACCTATAGATAGGTGCAATTGAAATAAGGATCTTTATACACATTTGAACTCAGAAAGCAAGGAAATTACATTGTCAGAGTTTAACATAGAAGTTAAACTCAATTTTGCCGACAATGAATTATTGTGCTATTAAAAATGTTTCATAATGATATGTTTTGCGGCGCTGGAATGACCCTTTTTCTATTCCTGGAACACGACTCCTCTAACGAAGCAAGTGCTCGAACTGGTGACCTTCTTGGGTCATGCACGCCTGGGCACGCTGTTGGATGGAGCCCCTGACTTGGTGTAGCATGGCGGGTTGAACATTTCTACAAGCCACTGAAATACGCTGACGAAGGGTTTCTAGATTTCCCAGTTCCTCTGCATAAATGCGTTCTTTTAAATAATCCCAGAAAAAGAGATGTCAGATCAGGTGATCTGGCAAGCCAGGAGACTGGTCCTTATCTTCCTATCCAATGATCAGGATGTGCAGCATTCAAATGATTGCAGACGATCCTCGACCGATACGGAGCAGCGCCGTTGTGTTGAAACCACCTCGCCACACATTCCCTAATAATAAGGGGTGAGCTACGGAGGAATTGCAGGTAGCGTGCTCCTGTTAGATGTCCCTCGAAGAATAATGGTCCAACAAGGTGGTATCCCAAGATTCCACACCAGACATTTACACCCCACTGCTCTTGTAATGCTGCCTCCCTTACCCAATGAGGATTATCAATACTTCTATAGCGTATATTGTGACGACTTTCAGTTCCATTGTTGTGGAATCTTGATTCGTCAGAAAACAATATCCTGGATGCGAATCCCACATTACCTGCTACTCGCTCCAGCAACCATTCACAAAAGGTTACTCGAGCTTCTAAATCTCTCCCGTGAAGTGCTTGGTGTAGGTGCAAACGATAAGGATGGAACTTATTAGTGATGTAAGACAGGTCTCAATGCAGATTGCAAATTCGGATACTTAACTGTATATTTTGTTTTAGATGTGATTCCTTTAATATTTGTCAAACAAAAATAACAGTCACTTGAATGATCCTTCTGTTTCCTCCAAATCATGGGAATTGCAAATGGCATATGATGTGTACCATTTTTCCACCCAGTCAGTAGTCTAACACACGAAACACAGCATGTATTTGGGGCCCAGCTCTTATCAAAATCACCAACTTGACAGCCAAAGTAAAGATGATAACACTTCATTACAAGTGGGATCATATTTCGCCTCTGAGACTTGAAGGTCAGCTCACCACAAATATAGCAGAAATTATCTGCATGATTTACACACTTTCTTGGCATGATGAAAACATTAAGCACTGAAATACAACATGCACAACATACACAATACACTTCTAAACAGAAAGGAAGGAAATATTTCACTAGTGAACAATGTCACAGTCAGCTCAATACTGACACATCACAATGCCAGACAGGTCTGAGCATGTCTAAACATGAATGAACCTGCACAGTCTTGTTTTGTGGTGCTTCAGCGTGATATTACAAATAATTTCAATAAATACGGCTTGAGTAAAATAGCTACATATGAGGTAAAGATTCCTATGACAGGTCAAAGAAAACGCTAAAATCACATTTTGAAAAGTAGCTTTCACAGAAAAACTATGCCTGATGGGAAAATTCTGACTACATATCTGAATTCAGGATGAAAAAATGCACTAGATTCACTATTCAGATTTCTTGTGAAAAAAATCTTGTCGACCAGTGTTTTCATTCTCTCTTCAACATATATCTATAAATATAAAAGTGGTAGATGGAGAAGGTATTGTATTCCACACAAAAATTTAGTTCTGTGTTTCATGAAAACACACGGAGATTTTCAAGAAAATTCTCCGCTTCGGAACCATATATATGGAATATTTTTTGAAATCTTTGATTTACTCAGAATGCCTCTAACTTTTTAATAAATATAGCATGTGTATAAATATTTTTTAACAAATAAAAAGTATATTTTGAATTTTTTGGGAAGCCCTCTTCATTCTGAATGACTTTTGCATAACTGGTAAGCTGTAAGAGATGAACAAAATCTTACGATACAAAAATATACATCTCTTTAAAACACGCAATTTATATCAAATGCATTTTTTCCTGTGGAACGAATCATTTCCGAGATATTCACTATTCCTTGTTTGAATTTTCCTATACGTTTACTTTTCTCAAACAGGAATACGTTATTAGTTTTTCACTTGGCCATGCAATATCCAAACCATCATAGCAGCCAGCTCTTAAAAATCTGACTATCTGTTTAAGCTTACTATATTCTCATATTCCCCTTGAGCTTACTAGAAAATGATCGATTAGATCAGGCCTGGGGGAGTCGTACACATTGAGCGGGACTGCGCTCACGACCTTGAGCGTGTGTGTTGGGTGAGGACGATGCAAGCACACACCAGTTCAGTGACGTACCTTTCACAATGAGTGCAGGACGTGTTACGCCAACATTTAATCCCGAATGGGAAGAAAAGTATTTCGCCGTCTTCGAAGGTGGAAAATCACATTGTTTGCTTTGTGGTGCAGAGTATCATATTCTTCACATTATAACATTAGGAGGCATTTCACAAATGCGCATGCGCAAGAATATGGTGAAGAGAAGCTGACAGGTGTGACTCGTGAAAAAATGCTGGATCGTCTTAAGGAAAATTTACAAGCCAAAAGTGACAGTACTAGCAAGACGATAGTTGACCGGCGAAACATAGTTCGTGCCAGTTTTAAAATTTTATTGCAAACGAAATTGCCAAATCCTCTAAACCCCTCTCTGAAGGAGACTTTATAAAGGAGCGCTTGATAATGCTGCTGAAGAAGTTTGCCCTGATTTAGTAAATTCCTTTAAATCTCTTAGTTTATCTCGTCGAACAGTCACCGAGCGAATAGCAGAAATTGCTTGCAATTTGGAGAAACAGCTGAAAACGAAAATCGGACAGTTGGTGTACTACTCATTAGCACTAGACGAGTGTAGTGACAGGAAAGACACGGCTCAGCTGTTTTCTTAAGAGGAGTTTATGAAAATTTCAATATCAGTGAAGAATTTCTAGATCTTGCATCGTTTAAGGACCGGACCACAGGTGAGAATGTGCTTAACGCTGTGCTAAAGACAATGGAACACTTTAATCTTCCATTGGAAAAACTAGTTTGTGTTGCAACTGTGGAGCGCCATCCATGATGGGCTATACGTTGGGATTTGAAGGAAGACTTCGAGGTGTTCTTGCAGCAAAAGGAATAAACCCAGACGGTGTACTATATGTTCATCGCGAGGCATTGTGTGAGAAATCAGTTACGTTGGATGCAGTGATGTCAGTTGTTGTGCGAATTGTGAATACCATTAGGTCGAACTCACTTCGTCATAGACAGTTTCAAGAATTTTTAAAAGATATAAATTCTGAGTTTTTAGACCTGCAATATCATTCTCAAATTAGATGGCTAAGTAGAGGCAACGTGCTTAAGAGAGTTTTCGCGTTACGAAGCGAAATAGACATTTTTTTAAAAGATCAGAAAATAGACTTTGGAGAACTTAGCACCAAAGACTGGATTTGTGATTTGGCATTTTTGAGTGATCTAACGTTACACTTAAATACATTGAACACCACCCTACAAGGAAAAGACAATTTAATCATTACGATGATTGATGAACTATACTGCTCGCAAAAGTTAAAGGCATGTGAACGCTGGCCAATGCTCAAACAGAGCGCTGTTGCCAAGCGTAGTGCGTGTACCGGCAGAGGTTCTGTGCATAAGGCGCGTGAGATTCGTGTACCACATTTGGCAGCGCTGGTAGGAGGGGCAAGCATCGGATTCGCTGGAGTCTGCAGTACGGCCCGCCTCCATATGTCTTTAAGTTTTGCGAAGATTATAAAGGCTTTCATGGACAAATTGCAACTCTGGATGTATCAAATACAGCACACAGATTTGTATCATTTTCCAAATTTGAAATGCGTATTTATTAAAGGATCTTCTGAAGTACTAAAGAAATACAAGACAATTCTGCAAGATTTACTGGAAGAATTTAAAATCCGATTTAATGATCTGAAGACCATGGACACAGAATGGAGGTTGTTTAACAACCCATTTGCATTAGATGTTAAAGATGCACCACACTCTTTGCAGATGGAATTAATCGACCTCCAGAACAACACACCTCTGCAGACTTTAGGACTGTTGGGAGTAGAGTTGTTTCGTACACTGCCCAAAGTGAAGTTTCCAAATTTATGTCTCTTTGGCAGTCGCATTGTAACTATGTTTGGTACAACATATTGTGGTGAGTAGTTTTTGAGTAAGCTGAACAATGTCAAAACTGCTTCACGCAGTAGTTTAAGTGATGAAAATTTAGTGCACATATTGCGATTGCAATGAACAAATTTGCAGCCAGAATATGACGAAATAATGAAGCACAAAAGATTGCACGTTTCAACAGTGACTCAGTAAGCAGCGTTTACGTGATTTACGAAGTGTTTTAGTGTATTGCATATTAATTTACTTCAAAGTCTTGCAAGTCTAAATAGCATTGTAAAATATGAAAATATAACACTACAACATATATGTAAATATTGTATAGTGTTTAATTTTGTGTTTGCAATAAATTACAATTAAGCAACACGTGTACGCCACTGAATGGTTCATGTGCCTTAATTGCACGCACGTATGGGACGGTAGAAACCTGTTTTTTCTCACGCGAACACACGACGTCCCCAGGCCTGGATTAGTTATTTCTGCAGATTTTTATCTCGATTAACGTGAAGTATATGGAGGAGTAAGAGTTTGTGAGAATAATAACATTGTACAAGGGTACAGAAAGTCATGTGTCACATTTTTTCGCAGGGTTTAAGCGCCAGGTGAGGTTAAGTATCATTGTGTTAGTTTTCTCTCAGTAAATGTTAGTTAGCTGCTTGTGTAGTGTACTTAAAGAAGAATGTTTCACAACTGTTTCAGAAAAGCGCCAAGCCTTACCTTTGTTTACCGGTGGTTAAATGGGGGAAACTGAAAAACTCTTCTTTCCTTGTTTCTCGCTTGCTTGAAGCTTTTAACATTCCACGTGCTGCCATCTGTCTTTGAAGCTCAGAATGAAATTAATTTATTACGACTCAAATGTTCCTAGCCCACTGGGATCTTTAGTTTATAGCTTTCAGTAAGAGGTGGCATGCAAACTTTGCAAAAGTTTAAGGAAATAATTGTTTCGTGCAAGTACAAAGGAAACTCGCCAACTAACTCGGGTACGAGAAGCTTTGCGTGGCGTTTCTTATTTGTAAAGGAGAATATTATGTTTGCTGTTAAAAAATGATTCATTTTATTAATTTCACTTTCATAGCATTTTGCACTTGAGTTTTCCAGAGATTTATCAGTATACGTAGCTTTTGAGTTGACATTGCTTTGGATCTCCTGCTTTCTATGCCAATACTCATATCATATGACCTATCCAAAATGTTACTATATGTATATGTAAAGCTTAATTTCATTTGTCTAATTCCATTAAATAAATTTTCTTATTAAAGATACCCAAAAGTGAAATTTCTACTTCCTGCTGTTCTTATTTAAGTTTTTCAAAGTTTGTTCACATGCTGTTCCACCACAATAATAAGTGCATTTAAAATTTCATGCAGGCATTATACTTTTTTAGAAAAAGAAATTATTTAACTTTTATTATACTAATTAATAATGTTGATTACACACCATGCACAAATCCTAATTTGAAAAAATGAAAATACTATTACATTGTTATTAACTACTATTATAATAATGTGCTAAAGTTGTGGAAATGTTGATTGATACTTTGTGCAAAACTTATTCACTGATTTCTACCGTTTTATGTACCTTAAGATATGGTATCTCTCGCAAATATTGTCACATATATTGCACACATAGTTGTCGTCCGCTTCGTGGAAAGACATTTCTGAACATTATTGAACATTAATACACAAAATTGATTGTTTAAAAACCATATATAAATTTTTAAATGTAATTGTTATAACCGTTTATCTTCACTTGTCGAATTAATGATGATTGTGTGTGTGTGTTTCTTTTTATTTATCTATTTAAACGTGTACCAAACACCAGTACAGTTTTGTTTTCTTTTCTCTTCTACGTATTGTAAAGGTAAAGGGTACAGTACAAAGGAGGACACCTCACTCACGTCGACCTACTTAGGTATATTGTGGCTACCATCCCCCAGGAGGCAGGGACGAATGAGGGAACCGAAGGGGTGCTATCAGATTCGCAGCTATAGAGCCCCACCAGAGACGTGTGGAAGTCTCTAACCAGTGCTGAGATGTCTTTATCCCTGCACTAGGCCCCGCCAAGCAACCATCATCACACCGCGGGTCCTGGTCGGTATCGCACGAAGCGTCCCCCCCCCCCCCCCCCCCGCCTCTACAGAGGACAAGGGCCACCAGACGCCACCCAGCGCGAGAACTGCAGCTACCATCCGCAATCATCCACGCCATCTGCCCGACACTGCCCACACTAAATGCCTGGAACTGCACCACCTGAAAGATGAGAAGTAAATGGAATGAAAGGAAATGATGGAAAGGAAACCGTGGTATGAAATACTTTAGTCCAGCATTCGCCTAAGTGACACGGGGAAACCACGGAAAAACCCATGCCAGAGTGTGCGGCCACGGGGATCGAACCCGCGATCTCCCGAATGCGAGCCGCCTGAGCCATCCCGCTCGGTTCCACCCAAAAATTTCATTCCGAGATTTCACCAGAAATACATGTTTTGAGACTACCTGAATCCAGTGAGAAAAGTGTAAGTATTGGAAAATTTAGACAAGTAACATGAAATATTCCAACAAAAAGTTCTCATTTAAGATAAATGGTGTGTTAACTACATCTACACTGTGTATAGTAGACTTTTGTCTATCTCTTACGATTTACCAACTATACAAAAGTCATTTAGGGTGATGAGGACCACCGAGGACATTCTCAGAAAACTCAAGATGTATGTACATACATTTTATTTGCAATGAAAATATCTACAACATATGTTATTTAAATCAAAATGGTTGAAGCTTTCCTATTTTTTGTGTGTGTTTTTTCTTGTTTTCTTTTTTGTATTATTTTTGGAAAATGTTCCACGTGAATGGTATTCTGGAGGGACATATTCTTTAGTATTTTTTTTTAATATTTATGTCGCACTCTTGGAAGATGCTGAGTTAAATATCAAGCTTAGTATCTAACCGACTTTTCGGTTTTCAGTTACAATGTTCATAGGTCTTTTCTAGAATTTTGTTTTTATTCAGAGAATCTCAAAACATCCACTTTTGGTGAAATCTCTGTGTCGGATTTTTGGACGATATTTCCCCTGCTTATTATAATTACGTATAAGTCAAAGTAAGAACCAATTCACATCCTTAACCAAATCACTGCATTGCGCCAGCTGACGGCCATGTTGCCTTACTAATGCTCAGTTCCTGTCTTCTGAGAGGTTTGGTCAAGATGTCACCCCTCAACTGCAACCTTGACCTCGACAGTCGGGGTCACTAGTAGTCGATAATGTAAACACAGGCTGCTTACAGAATGTCTGGTCAAAGTAGTGATAGTGAGAGACGGGACGATGAAGCGACAGGTTCTGTGTTTGTTCAAAAGGCAAGAAAAGCGAATCGCTTTCTACAGAAAAAGGAAGTCCGTTCTTGTACATGGCACACACGATAAGAAGACAATATTTAGTCGTATCCAATTAATCAGTGAACATGTGAATGTGTTGTCAATAAGCAAAAAGGACTATAAGCGAAGAGGGACTTCAGTGTTCTATCTTCGAATGTCAGCCTTTTCATTTGATAAACTTCTTTCAAATATAGAGACGCCTGTCCTTGTATACATTACAGGTGGTATCCCATAACACAGGGAAAATTTCATCCTCACTTATTAATCGCTCTGTGTCCATATTTGCAATTGCAGAGGCACTTGGAGAAGCAGAACGTAAGCTAAAGGCGCTGAATGTGAAGTGAATTTTCTAGATTACATTGCGCGCTGAGCATGAGTTGTTCCGTTAGAAACCTAGTGAAGCTATGCTGGGCGCATATATATTACGTACGCAAAACGTACGCAAAATAAACGTTCATAAGTCCCCTGAGTTATTTGCCGTGAATGCCATCGTTCTGGTGACAAACGGTGGTGGATTGTAACGAAATGATGTCGCTTTCTAAACCCTCCACATCTTAGAAACTTAAGTTCAAAGACGAGTGGTTGAATAAGTTTTTTGTTTGACTAATACTAAGCTGCAAGTGTGAATTTTAGTTCACAGATTCAACGATTTTAACAGCCTGTAAAATTACTTTCTTCTTTTTGTCAACCCACTTGGCAATGAAACCAAAATCAGCACCTGCAGTTGCAGATAAAGTTACATGGGTTGTTAAAGGTATTTGTAAAAAGCGTTTAGGAGTCTAGATATTAAAACTTGCTCTTAGAAATAAATATCATCATGTTAGGGTATTTAGCGCTCTTATATTTGCAATATTTGCCTCAACATACATCGAACATAATAACAAAAGCATGAGTTATGTGATTGACTAAGCAATTTAAAATTTTGTCATGAGTTCATTATGCACAAAACCATTAGCTCAAGGCGTTTCTGGACGCAGCATAATACCGGCATCAGCATTACAGCATTAGTTTACCAAATCTGCTATTAAATTCGTTTAGCATGAGTAGAGTTAATGTATTGTTTTGAATAAAGTAAAGCATTTGAAATCTTTCACTTAGTGCCGAGCTTTCTAAATACGAAAATGAGGCTTTAGTTCGAGGTAAACAAAACTTAGGCGCTTCTGTGCCTTAAAAGGTTGCATATATGAAGTCACCTGGAAGCAGCTGATATAATATACAGGATATTAGGGGTATGAGTGAGCAGATTTTGTGTGATGATAGATTCAAATTAAAAAAGTCCGATAACAAATTCATCTATCGTGAAAGGTAAAGAAAATAATGAAACACTATTGAATACATTATCTGTATAGTCTGGCAACAGGGCAGCAGGAGTGAATGTTTTGTTTACTAATACGACTACTGCTGTCATGCATGCATTCACACTTACGTCGAGTGAGAGTCCAAAACAGGCCAGCCCTATAAAACTGGTATCACCACATGCCTGTGTTTGCCACATACCGCAAGTAACGACGAGAGGGTATTCTATCAAGCTTTCCGAGCAGTATTCACGAAACCTGAGCAGGTAGTTGTTGGTGTCAGTATTGCTGGATTTCCGCTTTGCGCGCTTGTCAAACTTATGTCTACAGATTTTTTACAATAGACACTCTTGGAATCCGATTATTTATAAATTTTTGTGGCTAAAGTAATTTTGGGAAAAAGTAGAAAAGACATGAATAACTTGTCGTTTAAAGCTCTACCTCTCGATGCTAATTGGAAAAGTAAACGCTAAACGAGTGTTGACGTATTGGCAATGAAATATTCGACCAATTTTATTTGTTATTTATGAAACCATGCACTAAAGAGAAAAATAGTAGAGGAAGTTATGTTTAAATTTAACGTCAAGAAGTCGCCGTTAAGGTCTGTGCTCTCATACCCCTAATACCGAGAGAGTCAAAAAGTTCTGAATCGGTTGCGCAGTGTTTTACTTGTCCGCGTCCTCGGCGCTCGCTGCCGTCTGCCGTTATAAAAAGCCGCAAATGTGTACCCTACAGCATTATTAAAACTACTTTTAAAGGCTTTATTTACGAACGTTATGAAAGCAGATAAGTTATTGGAGCTCTGAGAAACCTAATATTGTTTATGAAGTAGCCCTTAATGGCGAAAAAAATTGTGTATGATGTGCCATTATTAGAGAAAGAGTTATAGGGCCAATTGTTTTCGAGTCAACAGTTGACGTACGTACATACGTAAATACAATTTTACCCCTTCCTCTTTTTTTTCAGAAAATTAACCAACAGGGAGTGTGCAACAGCTCATACGGCCAATCCTTCGATAATAATTGAAGTGTGCTTCAGGTCAGAACCATCAGTAGAGATTTGTGATCCCCTCGGTGTCCGAACTAACTCGCCACGATTTCTATCTCTGGGGTAGCTTAAAACATAAAGTGTACAAGAGAAACCCACACACCCTGGAAGAACTAAAACAAAATATCCGTCAGGAAATTGCCAGCATTTCTTAACGTAAGCTATGGCGAGTGATGGATAGTTTCCTAAAGAGGTGCCAAAAATGTATGTATGGAGAACGATGGTGCCCAGTTTCAGCATATACTTTCATAAAGTTTATAAGTAAAGTATTTTTAAAAATATTGTATGGTTTTCATCCGCGCCTTTCTCTGATAGCGGCAGACGGCAACGAGCGCCGAGGATGCGTACAGACAAAACACCGCGGAGCCGGTTTGTAACTTTTCCACTCTCTCGGTACTTTGTACAGCACCGTTGTCAGTCCAGTGAATCAGCATAACCATTTGGTTGTTTCCAGTTTATTCTCATTGTGCAATTTATTCACGCAAGCCATCTAGTAAATTTAAAATTCAGTTATTTCTTAACTGGAAACTTAGATCCTAAAGTGTACAAATATTTCACGAAATACGACGTGGTAAACCATCTCTGCTGGCATTTTTAAGCCAAAAGTTTGAGAAATCAGTCTGCTAGTAATATACACAGCAATGTTTATAAAAACAGTGATTATTTTTCAAGTCTACCATAATAATCTATCTAATAAAAGTTACATCGTATTATATTACACTCGTCTGCGAAGTTCTGTCTCAAAGCGCCCATGAGACATCCTTAGAACATTTACTTTCAACATTTCTGATTCTCTCGCTATAGATTATACTTCTTAATTAAGTTCTGAAGAAGGGGAAGTAATTAAAACTTGGATGTTTCGTACAGATTAAAAAAGGAAGTGTGGTTTACAGAGTGGCTGCTAGAGGGGGCTAAAGACGGATGTGTGTAATATCTCAAACTCCAGTAATGACACTCGAGAGAGAAGTTGTTCCTTACTGAAAGTAACAATCTGAATGCGAAATGATGTTGCTGGAGTTTACTATGATCACTTATCTCACCTTAATTAATGTTACAGCTTTCCTCCTAGTTGTACCTGGGGAATTTATCCATTACTACTCTCACGGGAATAACAATGCTGTCATGCGATGCAGGTACACATCTTTCATTAATATAATAGGTCATTTGTTACAGGGACGTCATTGGGTCTCGTGCTCCAGGGAATGCTGCTTTGCCAAGAAACGCTAAAACACTCTCAGACATAATGCTATTAGGTTTTATACAAGTGGATGTTAAGCGCATTTCGATTTTGTTTGCAAGAAGGTGGTACCATTGCGCTTCACCTTCCATCTGGAAGAATATAAAGTATTTTGTTTTTATTTTCTCTGCTACGTATAGTAAGTAGAGCAAATAATATATCAATCTTATGTGTTACACTCACATTAATTCTACTCTTGTATTAACTATTCTTACAAACTCTTATTCCTCTATCTTCTTCCTGTTAGTCGACATGAACATTTGTAGAAATTGTCTTATTGCTGATTTTCTGTAGGTACAACGGGAATATGGGAAACCAGTATACTTTAAGAGATAGTTAAAAAATTTTAAAGCTTTGAAATTTCGTTCTCTTTGCATAAGGCCAAGAGATTAAAAAAATGACTAACGACCGTCCATTTGAAAAAATGTTAAGTATTGCAGAATTCACACAAATAACAAGGAATATCTCCGAAATGGTTCACTCCACAAAAAATGCATTTAGACATAACTTGTGTGTTTTAACGAAATCTCCCTAATGACCTAGTTTTCGAAGGGACCTTGCACACCACCATCACCACCATTAACGACATCTGCATTTTTGTGCAGTAAGATTTGGTGTATCGCTTACAGTTTACCAGTTATGCAAGAGTCATCAAGAGTAAACAGGACTACATAGGCTATAGTCAGAAAATTCCAAATATATATTGCCATAAAATATCTTATACATATAACAATTTAATCAAAATTGTTTTAGCCATTTCTGAAAAAAAATCAGTTTTTGAAAAAGTTTCCATGTAAGTAGTTTAGGGTGGAGGAATTTTCTTGAAAACCTTCGTGTCGCATCCTTGAAGGGCATTAAACTTAAATACCAACTTTGGTTTTTAACTGACTTCTCGTTTTTGTTATGCTGTTCACCACACACACACACACACACACACACACACACACACACACACACACACACACACACACACAGACTCACACACACAATGAATAACAATGTTACAAATACTACATTTGAGTCAAACACAGGAGCGAGCAATATTGATTTAACCATCAGTAACGACAATTTTCTGAAAAGACTCAATAATTGGACTTGTAGTAATGAAGAAACCTGCTCAGATCACAGCTTAATAACTTATGAAATAGGGCAATGCAAGAGTAAATTAGAATTCAGTTACCAGGGCATCAAATACATAGTCACAAAGAAAGGCTTAGAAAACTTTCAAAAACATTTCAAACAAGTTTTGAAAGAATATTTTGAATTAGAAGATGCTGACTTTCACCAACTGGATCAGGACATGGAACGTCAGGTATTAGAGCAGCCAGATGTTGAAGAGAGCATAAGGAAGTTGCAAGACATTCTCACTACAGCCTGCAAAAGATCCTTCAAGGCCCGTACGCAAAACGCTAAAGTTCTCAGCAACAAAACAGTTCCATGGTGGACCACAGAACTGACAATTTTGAGGAAAAAATCAAATGCGCAGAGGAGAAGATATCAGCGGACAACTAATGAAGAACTGCGAATGCAACGAAAGCTACAATACCACGAAACAAAAACTATGTACCAAAGAACTATCCGACGAGAGAAAATAAAGTCCTGGAAGGAGTTTTGCACCATAACTACGAACTCAAACCCATGGAACGCTGTATACCAACTGGCATCTGGCAAAATTCGGAAAAACCACATCCTTGCAACCCTTAAGAAATCAGATGGCACATATACCATTGACACATTTGACACAGTGAATTACATAATGGATCACTTTGTTCCAACTGATGAGGAAGGAACTGACAATGTGCAACATAGGGAAATAAGGAGTAATATACTACAACCCCCAACCACAGAAGATGACAGACCATTCACTATCAATGAAATCAGAGACGTTATAGAAAACATGAACAGCCAAAAATCCCCAGGAGATGATGGTATAACTAGCAATATACTCAATCTAGCATTTGATTCAACGCCACTGTATATAAAAGCATTATATAACAAATGTCTAGAAGGAGGAAACTTTCCAAAAGTCTGGAAAACAGCTAAAATAATACCTATTATAAAGCCTGGTAAAGAAAGTACTGAAGAAGTCACCAAATACAGACCAATAAGTCTATTGAAGGTTGCTGCCAAAGTACTAGAGAAACTTTTTATAAACCGAATTATGTACTATTTATATTCGAATGGTAAATTAAGTAAAATCAATACGGTTTCACACCACAAATAAGTACACTAGATGCAATCATGTCGGCCAAGTATTTCATTGAAGAAAGTTTACAAAACAATAGCAGTGTAGCGGCAATCAGCTTAGACGTTAAAGGGGCATTTGATAGCGCCTGGTGGCCAGGTATACTCAATGCCTTAAAGAACTTCCAATGTCCGAAGAATTTGTACAGGTTAACACAAAGCTACTTAAGTGAGAGGCGATGCACACTCACAACAAACAGTATCTCGGTAAAAAGGAAAGCAACTAAGGGATGCCCACAGGGATCCTGCTGTGGGCCTGGGCTATGGAACATCTATTATGACTCCTTACTGAAACTAAACTTCAAACCATGTACTAAACTCATCGTCTTTGCCGATGATGTTCTGGTTCTTATCAAAGGAAAAAGCACATTGGAATTAGAGAATCAAGCAAATATAGAAATCAAACAAATTACAACATGGGCCGCAACAAACAAGATAACATTCAATAGAGGCAAAAGTCAAGTAATGCTAATATCTCGAAGGAAACCAAAAACTGAACAACGATTAAGCGTATACCTGGACAATGGCAAAATAGAACAGACAGAGACTATAAAATATCTAGGAATAATAGTAGACAACAGATTTAGATTCCGTCAGCATATTGATCATATAGTGGAAAAGTCAAAGAAACTAATATATGCATTAGGAAAATCGGCAAAAATCAACTGGGGACTGCGTTCTGAAGTAATGAGCATAATCTACAAAGGAGCAATCTTGCCACTGATCTCCTATGGAGTGCCTGTTTGGATAGATGCTTTAAAAACGCAATATAATGCCCAGAAAATAAGACAGGTACAAAGATTAGTAAATATTAAAATTGCAAAATCATTCAGGACCACTTCACACGAAGCCCTATGTACTCTGGCCGGAACAACTCCAATCATCATTAAACTAACAGAAATAGCCAATTACCACAATATTATAAGGGGAAGAGCAAAAACAACAGCCCAACTTGACATCCCAATAAGCTACGAAAGATGGTCCCATCCTGCTGATAACATAATCATTGAACAAAAGAACGAAACAGAGGCATATGCAATTCAAATATACACCGATGGCAGCAAAACTCACACGGGTGTAGGATCTGGAGTTGTTATAATCTATCTAGACCAATCAATACAAAAATATAATTTTAAATTACACAACAGGTGCTCCAACAACCAAGCGGAACAAATCGCTATATTACAAGCTCTTAAAATTCTTAATGCCATAGAAATTAAAGATAAATCTGCAGCAGTGCACACTGATAGCCAGATAACATTAGATCTTCTACGGAATAACCGAAAACATTATCCTCTGATAGAGGAAATAAGAATCAACCTATCAATCCTAAAATCCAAAGAACGGAAGATAAACTTTACATGGGTTAAAGGGCATATAGGAATTCAAGGAAATGAGCTTGCTGATACACTAGCTAAAGAAGCAGCAAACAACACAGCTACAGCAATAGTGTACGATTTAAAGCCCATTAGCACCATGAAAAGTGAACTGAAACAAGAGAGTCTGAAACGATGGGAAAATGAGTGGAAAACCACACAAAATGCTGCACTTACAAAGACCTATTTCCCCAGCGTTGAAAAAAGACTAAAAATGAATTTTAAGCTTACCCACAACTTCACAGCAGTAACTACTGGTCATGGGAAGTTTGGTGAATACTTCCATCGATTCAAATTAACGAATGATCCAACATGTGTGTGTAAAAAGGAAACACAAACGGTGCACCACATCCTCTGGGAGTGTGAACTACTTAGCCGTGAAAGAAACGATTTCAAGAAAGCCGTGACACTTAAAGGTGCGAAGTGGCCTATCACAAATCAAGAATTAGTGGAAAAACATATGAAACTATTCCACAAGTATGTGAACAATATAGACTTTGAACTTTTAAAAATAACTACCATTTCATAATTGTACGAAACCAATAACGACTCGACTGTTCAATGATTTAAACCATATGCATGTAGTATTACATTTCTGTAATGGAACATGCAGAAATAAAATGTTGTAAAAAAAAACACACACACACTGAGAGAGACGGATCTTCTTCTAAAACTTATTTTTTTCGATTCAGGTGGTCCTCAAAACATATTTCCTGTGAGATTTCGACATCGAAATTTTAGGTGAATTACAATACTTTCCCTACTTACTATACGAAGTAGAGAAACTAAAAAGGTGTATTTGCGCGCGCGCGCGTGTGTGTGTGTGTGAGTGAAAGAGAGAGAGAACAGCATAGTTCAAAAATGAAAAGTTGGTTAAGTACCAAACTTGGTCAGCACGTTTTTAGGATGCGACACGAAGGCTCAAGAGAATCTTTGCACTCCTTGCACCTTTTACATAGAATATTTTTCAAAATTTTTATTTCATCAAAAATGGTTCTTACAATTTTGATTAAAACATTATATATTTAAGACAGCTTCATGATAAATTAAATGCATCTTGAATTTTCCGTGGATATCCTTAGAAGTCCTCTTTACTCTGAATGACTTTTGCATACTCGTAAAGCGTAACAGATAGACAAATCTCTTAGTACACAAAAATTTAGATCTGGCTGAAACACAATTCTTTTCAAATAACTTCTTTTTTATGGAGTGCAGTACTTCCAAGTTGTTTCTTGTTAAAAGTTTGCATTTCCACCAGTTACACTTTTCTTACTTGTGAAGTTATTTGTTCTTTCTTCTTTATCTCTTGGTCATAGAAAGAGAACGGAATATTAAAATCACCACATAGCAACTAGCTTTAAAAGAATTGACTATTGCTTAAAGCCTATTTATTCCATATTCCCCTTGCACCTACAAGGAAATAAGCAATAATTTCTGAAAACGTTTATCTCAAAGAAGATGAAGATTGAAGAATAAGTATTTGCAAGAATAATTCGTAGAAGAATAAAGAAAGTCATGTGAGTGCAACACATCAGATTATGAAGTTTGCTTCATGCTTGCTGCTTTAAAAATATTTCTCTAGGGATGGTACATATTACAGAGATATTAGAACGGAAATCTATATTCTATTCGTGTTTTTCCATCCTCAGTGCCAGGTATATATATATATATATTTTTTTCTGAAACTGAAATTCTATTAAAATACCATTGATATTGGTCACGTTGGTAGCGAAACTTATTAAAGTAAGCTACCTTCGACTTCCTTTTGTCGCTTCGAATCAAAAGTGACCGAAAGGACGCCATTTCAAGATGATTGAGGTGGTTTAAGAGACTTCGACGGAGTGTCTGAATAGCATTTCGCTTGCTGAATTCCATGAACGCATATAAAAACTGGAAAGACTTCCGCCAACAGTTTATTTATGCAGGAGGGTCATATTCTGAGAGTATAAACTCACCTTCATATGTCTTGAATACATTTAGTTTTATGTCTTCAGTCCCGATACTTATTGGACAAGCCCTGTATAATGCATTACACACCATAATAAAGACACGCAGTAAACATAACCCACAGACAGCTTCAAGTTATGTTACTCCTAGCATATTTTATACCAAAAAACGTTATCCCTGTACTTTCCGTATACACACGGAAATTTATCGTGTACGAAGTCATGTTCATTTCCTTGGTTCCTTTAGGCCACGGTGAAAGGGTGGCACTCTTTCTGGCAAACAGTTACACCAATAACAGCAACAAAGGTTACAAAATAGTGTGAGAACGAAATATGTGCGTTCCTGATGGTATTGCTAAAATAGAAGTGCATTCAGTCGGTTATACACACCTCTTATCGTGATTAATAGCCGTAGCTTATCGGCTATTGCAGATCACGCTCTAGAAGAGGTTAAAATCTAAGGGGAAAACTTTATGATCGTCCAGGTTAGCGAAGTGTATAATTTGTGACAAGATTTTTTCAGGGGGTGCAAATTAAAGTTTGAATGGTATTCATTGAATGTATAGCAAGGCACCACTTTATAAGAAAAAATCTGATGTGTTGCACTCACATGACTTTCTCTACTCTTATACTGACCATTTTAACAAACTCTTATTCCTACATCTTCATGTTAGTTAAGATAAACATTGGTACAAATTATCTTATTGCTTATTTCCTTGTAGGTGCAAGGGAGATATTAGAATACAGCAGGCTTTGTGCGACAGTCAAATCTTTTTGACCTTTGAGATTCCGTTCTCTTTGCACGATTAACATATAAAAAGTGAACAACGTTGTTGCATTTCGCTAAAGTTCTAAGTTTTCCAAAACTCATACACATAACAAGGAATATCTCCGAAAAAATTTATTGAGACATAAATTGTGTATTTTAGCACGATCTACATTTTTTGTACAGTACGATTTGGTCTATCTCTAACGGTTTACCAGTTATGCAAACTTCTTCCAGAGTAAATACAACTACATGTGCCATAGCCAGAAAATTCAAGATATACATTTCATTTGTCATAAAAATGTCTCAAACATATGACATTTTAATCAAAATCATTAGAGCCATTTTCAAGAATATCAAAATTTTCGAAAAAGTTTCCATGTAAAGGGTAGTTTAGGGTGGGGCTATTTACTTTAAAATATTCGTGTCACATCCTTGAATGACAATAAACTTAAATACCAACTTTGATTTTTATCCGAGTTTTCGTTTTTGAGCTATGCTGTCCACTGACTGACAGGCTGACACACAGACTGACACACAGACTGACACACAGACTGACACACAGACACACACGGACCTTTTTCTAAAAATGTTTTTTTTTTATTCAGGGGGCTTCAAAACATATGTTTCCGGTGAAATCTCGACATCGAATTTTTGGGTGGAATACAATACTTCCCCTACTTACCAGAAGAGAAAGTAAAAAAGTGAACAGAATTAGTGTATTCCCATAGTGATATCAATGCTTCTTGCTGTATAGAAGCAAAAATAGCTAAATAAAGTAATAATATGTTTTTCCTATAATTAAAAGTATACTTGGTTAATTTACCTTTAGGTAAATTGCTGACCGTAGGAATACAAAAAGAATGTAGCCAAAAATACACCATAATTTTATTGCCATAATATGTTTGCCGTATTGATGTAAACCATAGACTTAAATATGTTTATCTCTATTTTCTAAATGAGTAAGTCATTTGGTCACAAAGATTTTTATTCTCACAACTGTATCACATATATCATACTTATTAAAGTCTGTATATTATATTCCTCTACTTCTGCTTGATATTAGCGTTATCACTTGGTTTCAATTAGGGATTTTAAGCACCTATATATCTGTTAACATATGACAAGTTGTGTGTGTGTGTGTGTGTGTGTGTGTGTGTGTGTGTGTGTGTGTGTGCGTGCGTGCGTGCGTGTGTTGTGATTTAAATATGTATCGCTGGATTGTTTTCAGAAAAAGCAAAGGCATCAGCTCCCCCTCTTTTCCCCCTTATTGCTGTGTTATCAAGTCACTATGTTCTGCAATAGGTGAGATGAAGAACATGTCTCAAAAGACCCCGAACAACCATACAAAATCCGCCGAACAATTTCGAGTTAGACCCAGCCACCAGTCACATCATTCAACGTAGACTAGGGACAGAGAAGTCGTTTGACTTGTTTTTAATTTAGAAAGTTGAGAAAGATGAAGTTGAGTAAATGTGAACTAGCGTACCATTTTACTTCTATCACTATTAATTTGCTTTTACCCTTTTGAGAAACTCTAAGTACACAATAAATGTAATATGGTACCGTCAATAACATTATAATGCCAATAATTTGTTATTCTGCGTACGAGAGAATCTTTAAATCAATATAAACTTTCAATAACAATAGGTTATTGATTTATCCTCAGAGTATTAATTAGATACTTTTATAAACTGAATGTCAGAAAATCCAATACTGTACCAATAGGTTTTCCATTATGGAAAAGTAGTTTTTTATAATATGGATAGTTATTCCATGATTGTATATGCTAAAATTTATTAAATAAAATCTATAAATAAAATGTATATTGTTATGTTTGTCCTATTTATTATTTTGTATTTAAGAAACAGGAAGTCACGGAAGAATTATATACTTCACTTTGTATTCATTTTGAACATTTATGTTGTTTGTTTTAATTGAAATTAAATGTCTATACTGACTGCCATTCAGCTTGCTTAGTAAATATCAATGTGGAGGCAAAATTCTAAGGATCTAATGGGTATTTATCTCAGAGGTATTTCAAAACAGCTATAATGGATTTGGGGCATAGTGATTTCAATTATGATAACATATATATTTATTTCTCTATTTGTTTATTTATTTTACTGCGAGCTAGGTATATACTTACAAGGAACTGAGAAGCACACTACCTCAGTCAAACAATTCTGCAATCTGAATGAGAATATCTAATCTTTAAAAAGAAGAGCAACTACTTCTCATTCAAGAAAACCGTAAGTATGTACTTTAGAATTCAAATCGATATCAAGAAACATTTCGGAAATGGCTCTAAATTTTTCTGTAATGAGCTTCTTACGGCTTACCAATTATTCAAAAGTAATTCATAATAAACACAATTTTAGAGGCTGTACGTGTTTCATTTTATACGTGTTGAAAATATCTTAAGCGTACGATATGTTATTCAAAATTGATGGGACCATTTTCCAGAAAATCAAAATTTTCGAAAAATGTCCACGTAAAACACAGTTTGGGCTGTGGTATTTTCTTGAAGGTATTCATGTGGCATCACGGTAAGATACTAAGTTTCTGCTTAACCGACTTTTAATTTTTGATTTGAGTTGGACACAGAAATACATACGGATCTTCTATTTTTACCCCCTCAGGGGGTGTTAGAACGCACATTTCCTGGGAAATTTCCTTATAGAATTTTTGGGTAGAGTACTTTTTGAGCTTCTTATGTACCTCTTCTACTTACTACAATTAACAACATAGCACATAATTCAATAACTGTCAAACAATAATTTACAAAGAGAAGCGACGATTCCTTCTCAATAACAAAGCACTCCGGCTCCGAATTTCAGCTTGTGAAAGTATTGTTACCCTTGAACATTAAAGAAGTTCCCTTTTTGACTGGTTTGTCTTATACCATATTGTGAGGTAATAAGTATATTGTGACGCCGGCTGGCAACCACCATCAGACGCTCAAGGTCTAGCCACCTCACAACCACTGCTTGTGATTACGTGGTCCGAAGGCAGTGGAGCGGTTAGAACAAACAGGACTAGGGGTGTGACAGAGTGAAGTGGCTCTAAACTGTTCTAGAAATTGCTGGCTTATTTACTAGAAGTTCGAGAAACGGTGAATTGTGGGAAAAATACTTCTACGTCATTCCTGCCAAATAACCGAATGCGGTGGCGGCAAGAGAGAGAAAGAGAGAGAGAGAGAGAGAGAGAGAGAGAGAGAGAGAGAGAGAGAGACAGGAGTTCTTTGCAGTCGTTAAGTGTTGAACGAGACAGCTGTTAGCACTTAGTTGTGTGTATGTGTGTGTTCAGTCAGCGTTGAAAGAAATCTGAGTGCCTGTTATCAAGAGACAGTTTTGAATATTTAATTGTCGCGTCAGAATTATTGGAACATTGTTGGAACAGTTTTTAGTGAGTAAATAGTGTGAACAATCGAATAGTATTAGCGTTTTACCTCAAGGTTACAGTGAGACAGAAAAATTGCGAGATGCAAGGTCTCGACGAATTCTACATTGTGTTAGCGATAAAACATAGCTTTGTTTTTTGCTTCAGTTTGAATGAAAATTGTGTGACAAAAAGCAACTGACTTCTTATTTGTCACAATGGTGTCAGAAGTGGGATTCGTCACATTGTCACTTTGTCACAGCATAAGTCTTCTCCAGCCTTTCACAGCGTAATTACATATGAATTCTCATGATAAAATGTAGCATGACAGAATAAACTTCCTCCATGTTTTGAAAGAATGCCTTGGGAAAAGAAACGTAGCAATAATCCCATAAATGAAAAGTGTGCTGTTTATAATTACTCGCACTATGTCTCAAATATCTGTGACATTAGTCGTGAATTTGTGCTGAGAATACTCGAAGTGTAAATTGTGTACAGGTGCAAAAAATGAACGTATCTTCCGAAGTACGACTGTACCTTGAAAATTTGACTCATAAAAGTCCAAAGGTACTTTGCATCTGTGACTGATAGTCCTAATGAATATTTACCAGATCGAAGGCTAAACTTGAACTAATGTGCCCCAAGGGAGTGTTGTGAGTCCAATATCTTGTTGCCAACCAACTAATTTGTTGCTCCTCTACTCTATCATAGGAACACTAAGGCCGATAAAGTTTCAACATGTCTAAATGGGATTCTCTTCGGCAATAGTGAAAGCAATCTCGCTCCTCATCACAGCGACATTTACATTTCCTTGGAGGATTATGTAGAGCTTGCATACACTGGCACGTTCTCCTATCCGAGGAGCAATTAGATATTAAAGGTAGCTGCTGACTTCCTAATGAGAACGTTCAACCCTTGCCTCCGCTATTACTCATATCAAATAGTTAAAATAATCAATTCTAGGTGAATTTCTTATCATCTACAGTAAAATAGCTGATGCTATTTAGCCTGCTGGAAAATCAAAACTAACTAATGCTTTCTGTATAATGCACTCGAATCTATTAGATAGAAGAGGTATTGAATTATACAAAAAAGCTCTACATAGTATATTAGGGATATAAGTGCACATACTTTTATAATTGGGATCTTCTATTCTAACTCCAGCACTCCTCAAAGACTCAGTCAACGTGTCTCACACCACTGCTTATAAATACGCGGCTCGACGACAATGGAGCGGTCAAAACAAAGCTTATTTACGAGAAGTTTGAGGAAAGGTGAACTTCTAGAAAAATCCGTGTTGCGTCGTTCTCGCCTATAAAAGCGAATGTGTGGCGAAAGAGCATAGTTCTTAGGAATTTTTAAGGGCTGAACAAAAGTGTGTTCGTCAGAAACAGTTTTGGACATTGAATTGTTGCGTTGGAATTGTAGGTAGCGTTAGAGCAGCATTTAGTAAGTGAATTGTCGGAGTTGAGTTTAGCGTATTGTGTCAAGGTTAGGACAACACAGAACTGCTGTGAAATGCAAGGTCACGAAGAGCTTTATATCGTGTCAGTGATAAAACAGAATTGTTTTTGTGCTTCAGGTTTAGAAGAGAAATAAAATGAGAGAAAAGCTAACTGAAAATGTCAATTTTGTCACAATGTGTATCCATTTCGTTGTGTTACTTGATTTTTTGCCTTTTCAAACAATTTTCCCACAAACCAATGGAGTGATGTTCTTTACATGGTCGTAACTGCACCGAAAAATGACCAACACCTGTTCCATAGCCTATCCGTTTTGCTTCACACTTCGATGAGTGACCTACTCACGTAAGTAGTGGGAGATCATTGGCATTGTAAAGCTTGGAACTCAGTTCCAGTACACTATTCGTTATCACGAGATCAGCCCGCTTTCCTTCACGCCTGTGACAGGTCTACTTAGGAACACTAAGCAACCTGAAAACATCCTAGTCTAAATAAATAGAACTACAAGTCCGGAAATGAAGTAAATATAGATGTGACATTGTTCATCAATTACCGGTACAAATACGAGTATCTGCATTTATAACCCTAACAGCCTGTACAGAGTTCAGGAGAAATACATGCGCCTGTGTATCAGTACATCGCTACTCTCTTTCTCTCCTCACTCTCTATCTCTTTTCTGCATCCCTTTGAGTATGGTGTGTCTCGTAACTCGAAACGAAAAGTGGAATAAATGTTAAACTTGGTACTTTAGTTCAATACCTTCCAAATTTGCAACACGCAGGTTTTCAGAAGATCTCCTAAAAGCCCCCCCCCCCCCCCCCCCATTGCGCAAAACAAACAAAAGGTATACCTTGAATTTTCTGGGAATAGCTGTGAAGCCGACTTCATTCGGAACCTTTCTGGTTTTTTTTTGTTTTTTTTTTCTCGTAATTGGTATAAACAGTAACATTAAAGAATAAAGAAAAGCGTAGATCTATCTAAAACACAATTTATTTCCATTAGCTTCCTTTGTCGCACCTTTTTTTTTTTTTTTTTTTCAGTTGACCGGACGCTAGTCTACTGATCCCAATGTCACGGGTTCAAACCCAGCCCAGACCGATGGTTTTTAAGTGTGCTTAAAATCCACAGTTCCATGTAAGCAGGTTTATTGGCACACTGGCGACGCTATGTGATCCTGGCAATTGGCAGCGTCGTTAAACAATAAAAAAATCAGCCACTTTTAAAACCCAGCGCTATTGGTTTTAATTTGTTAATACTTTATTTTTACAGTACTTGTTTCTCAAGGTAGCATGGAAAGAATATGGAATACCTAGGCAAGCATATAGCGACATGGTTTTTAAACATGCGACTATCGATTCGGTTTCTTCTATCCCCTTGTTTCTTCAACCGAATGTTTAATGCATAATGCTAGGATTTTTCTCCATAAAAATCTTCATAATCAAAATAAAATAGCTCTTGACCTAAAATCAAGCTTCAATTTGTGAACCCCGAGTGACAGCATAGAATAAATATGTTGAGCAAGTTTAGAAATAAACATTTTCTATTTTCAGTCAAAAGAAGCTTCTACCTCGAAAAGCTCCTTCTCACTTCAGCTGACAAAAGAGAAGTATTTTTTGTTAATTTTAAGTATGCTATATTTGACTATATAATGATTAACAGAAAACTTTTAACACAACGAAATAATTTAAATGAAACATGTGCAAATACCCTTCGTCTCTCTCTCTGTCTGTCTGTCTGTCTGTCTGTCTGTCTGTCTGTCTGTCTGTCTGTCTGTCTCTCTCTCTCTCTCTCTCTCTCTCTCTCTCTCTCTCTCTCTCTAATCCCTAACACTTAGGTCACAGTATTTTACGTTCAGTCCAAAAGAATGTCTCCGAATAATGTCACATGAACTTTGTTGTATTACTTGAGTACCTACTTTGTTTCACTTTGGACACCTTTTAAGAACTATACTATACACACGCACAACTTCAACAAGATGCAATAATACGGTGAAACACTTTTCTGCATGAAGGTGCTCAGATTATAAAGGATAGATTTGAATAGCTACTTTCTAACTAAAAATTATCAACTGCAGAAACTCACTAATATGGAGTAACGTCCATAAAATTCAAACAAAATAAGGGAATATGATAGATCTTTATCACTTTTCAGTAAATGAAATTCGATGTGTACTCCGAAAAATGTAACAACACAAAGGAACACGTGAGAAATTAATTGCTTGAGAGAAGGTCTAAGCTGCTTAGGAGCAGCCTTGCTCCTGGGGGCCTAAACGTACCCAGGGTTACCCTGCAGACCTCAACTTGTTCACTGGGCTTCGGAGCGTTACCTCATCCTGTCCGACTCGCAAGACCCTCTTCCAACGTCGATGGTCGCCTCGTAACTCCTAAGGGTGTCCAAGCTCAGGATCACCTCCTCAGTCAACCTCGCGACGTACGCCTACCTACCTTGCTGCCTCAAGGTCAACTGCAGCAAGGTCTCCTCCACAGACAAGGTGTCACCCCACTCTTGTATCGCTGATCTGGTTTCCTCAATGGCGAGCCCTCCACACAGCGAGTCACATCATGGTCACGGCTGCACCTGTGTGCATCACATCACACTGGTATCACCTATCGCGTACCCATCCATCCGCGATGATGTTGTTCATTATCCTGGACAAAGCGCACAGTATCAATTTAGAGGTCAGCGATGATAGCTCCGACGTGCCCCTTTTTACGCCGGCACTTATTCGCTTTCCATTAGTTTGTCGGACAGGTGTGCACGATCCCTCACCGGATGCCCTGGCCAGCCACACTCCCAACACACACCTCTGAGGGATGCCAAGAAACATCTAATTTATGGGCTGCTTTCTACTTGGAAACTTGATGTAATGACACAACATACTGTGAATTTTTTGGAAATAGGCTGTGAAGAACTCTTCAAATGAATGATTTTTACATAACTGGTAAACCGTAAACAATAAGTAAATCTTAGTGTACAGAATAAATGTAGATCTCATTAAAGCATACAATTTAGTTCAAATAACTTTTTGTGCAATTAACCATATCCGAGAATTCCCTTGTTATTGTTTTCAATTTTAAAATATTTGTACTATCAAATGGAAACCGGTTATTTGTTTTCTTTTCCTTTGTAAATATCTAATAAAGTAATTTCTTCTGAATTTTGTTCTGAATTACATGAAATGAATATTTGTAAGGATAGATTGTTGAATAGTCAACAGTCATGTGAAGATAGTACACCAGGAAACATTTTTAGGAATGTAAGGCGCTCCACTGTTAAATTTTGTAAAGCTCGTAGCAAGCGAGTTGACGAAATTCTTTATGCTTTTTCCAGAGCATCCGCGCGTTATGTAATACTCGTGTTGCTTCTTTCCTCGAGTAAATGGATAAAAAGTGATGTCGGTAGCACAGCTCTCTGGGGACCACCTCACGTAACTGAAAGCTATGAGCTTCCCGAGAGAAACAGGAAAACAGCAGGGAAATGTGTTTTGTATGATCAAGCACATTGGGAAAACAGTCAGCGTGCCTAAGCTGCTTTAACGGGATTAACAATGTCTCTGCATTTTCCCACGTTCAGCTGTTTAGAACCCCCTGTTGACTGTTTTATAAAGCAACAATTTCCTGGGAATGTCATTGTCTCCAATGTGCCACTATTGACTTCGCAAATAATAGGAATGTTTATCACAGTATGGAGGTACCAAACGAGCACTGCTATTAAATACACCGATTTGATACGTGTTCTGGACTTCACCATCCAAATAGTTATATCAAAAATACCCTTACTGCATCAATATCGTCGCAATCTTCGTCTCAGCATAACTCTTATGGCTTGTTCCGTCTTCAAGGAAACTGCTCTGTCCACCTCATTCGTGGTCTGCGGAGACTTCTTCTACCTATTGGTTTATAAATGTTGTAGGTATTATTTGTGGCGTTCGATCTTCATGCATTCTGTTTACATGATTTTGCCATTTTCTTCTGTATTCAATTATCATTTCTCTGGATTGCCAATTCTCTTCTGATGTCTTCATTTCTTTTTTATTCACCACCACATATCTTGTTGGCAACTCCTATTTCTGTCATGAGGTGGTCAGCATCCAACTCTCATATCCAAAGGTCAAGGCTGGAACAGCCGTCATATTATAAAGTTTCAACATTGTCGCTTTATTACAATTTTTAAAAGTTTTCAGTTAGCACTACATATTATTTGGAATTTATTTTGCATATCTCTATTATTAATATGTGAGAACAAAATTGTTTCACTTTGTTCTTGGATTATTATGTGTTCATACAAATTTTTGCTCGATGTAGTTTATTCCTCTAAATGTCTTAGGGAAGTGAAAGAACTTCCGATAAACTGGGTAAACTTCTCTCGCGTTTCTCGTCGCGAGAAGATGATTTCGGCTCGATTGGGTATTGGCCATTGCATCCTTACAAATGGTTACCTTTTTAAACGGGACCATGTTCTTCTTTGTCCGCTGTGTGACAAACTTTTTTCGGTCCGTCACGTGCTGCTAGAGTGTTTCCCTAGCGCACCTTCTAGATTCTCTGCAACTGCCTGTCGAACTTGCAGAGGTTCTGCCGGACGATAATCAAGTGGTTGAGAGATTTTTATATTTTTAGCAATGGTAGGTTTGATTTAGAATTTTGGACATCGAAATTTTATATTTCTTCGACCGTTTTATAACTTAGTTTTAATTTTTGCTTTTGCCTCTTTGTTTCGTACATTTATGTGTGTTTGCTTTTTTTACTATTTTATTTTATATTAAAATTTATCTCTGGCTTTTGCCATGATCCATTTTATAAGAGTGTTGATGGCCAAATAGTTGAGCGCCTTTAATCCTACATTATCATCATCTAAAAGTCATGAATTTTGTTTTCTCCTATGTAATATGGAGGACTCACCCCTGGTACTACCATGCTAACATTAGTAACAGGCATAGAGCAGAAGGTACACAACATAAAGGGATATCTCGCACACTTCGAACTACTGAAGATCTGTTGTGGCTAATACCCCCTTCAGAGGAAGGGATGAAGTGAAGCAACCAAAGGAAACTCCAGGTCGTAGGCAAATAGGCCACAGAGACGCGCGGAAATCTCTAAGAATCCCTAGCTCGAAGACCCGTCGATGATCAGAGAGGCCGAATAACGACCCGTTCAACTAAGCAGACCTCTAGTGTTCACGGGGAATACTCTTTCCTTTGAGCAAGCATCTGCGCCTTCTGTCTGTCATAACCATGCACTACGAAGCTTAGAAGTACACCTGAAAAATCAGAAGGAAACGGAATGAAAGGACAATTATCGAAAGAAGGTCTTCGTGCATGAGAAATCACTACTTTTATGAACAACTCAATGGGCAGGACCCACACTAATATTGTAAACCACACCAGGGTACCCTAAGAAAACAGCATGTGGCCATCGGTGTCTAAGTTTTGTTGCTTGATCACCATATATTGAATTATATTTCAGTTGTGCTTGATATACTAATAATACAAAATAAAACAAGTGTAAGGAAAATTTGAGTCACTGCAGGGAAAGATTTGTTCCACTTACTAAATAAAATAAAATAAAATAAAATGTATCGCACATTATTTTAGACAATATAATAGATAAATGTCAAAATAATACTGCTCAATTTAAAATTAAAATTATGGTTAACGATGCTAAGCTATATTATGATTAAGCCTAAAAACCAATTTATATCCACTACTTTAGAATGTTTCAAATAATATGAAATTAATATTATTATGTAATGTGCGAATGGAACTAAAACATGCTGATGGCAAACACACCCTCAAAATTAACATTAAGTGCGCAAATATTGTGACACTGATACGAAGTACATACGTCGAGCTTCCGAGTGGGAAGCTCCCATATACCTATTTATGCTCCGTGTTTGACGTCACGTTCCTAAGGAGGCAGAGTAACTTTGAAGTAGATTGCAATGCTAGTTGTGAATTTTAGTTGGCACAAAGAGCTTTAGGTGCGTATCTGTGATAATTCGTGTGTATGCTGCCATCGCAAATATAAATTAGGTCATCATCAACTCTTCGTGGTTTAGGAGAGTTTTCCTGTTCCGGCGTCATACTTCTTCCCATCTTTTTATTGGTCTCCCTATTGCCCTATGACCAGAAGGTTGTATTTGTAAGATGTAATGGAATGCGAGAGTTATCCATTCTTTGCAAATGACCCTTCCATTTTTCTCTGTTTACTTGTATCTTTTCTTTTAACGAAAATATGTCTAATTCCTTCCTAATTTTTTCATTTCTAATGTGATTTAGTTTTGCACTTCCTTTTTACTGCTTGGAGACATTTCATTTCTGCCGATTGTAATTGGCTGCATTCTTTCAATCTTTCTGTCCATGTCTCCGATCCATTCAATATTCTTATAGAATTTAAATTTTAAATTTGTATCCTTTCGGGTTTTCCTTTTCAAGGCACGAGCTATTATTCCACAAATATATTGGAATTTACTCACTTTATTACTTATTTCTTCATTGTTTGTCCTAAATGTTACATGAAAACCCAAGTAATTAAATGTTTCCATTAGATAAATTACATAAATAAATAGCTGAAAGCAATTGAAGAGAGAAATTGTCACAATTTGTGTCAGGAATTGGATGAAAACCACGATATGGGCCAGTTAAGGAAAAATGTCAGACAAGATGGTATGCGGCAGATGAAAACAAAAAGGGAAGCCGAATTGAAAAATGTAAACTCCGGAATGGAAAAGATGAAAACAAAAATGGAAGCCGAATTAAGAAACAAACTTTCATATAATCTACCCGGTTAAAGACTGTTAAACTTAAAAGAAGAAAAAGTAAAAATAATCTACATAAAATGTATGAATCTATCGGTCTAGGATTCGATTCCTGGCTACAGGATGGAAATATTTCTTTAGCCAGGTTATTTCATATACTCCCTAAAATCTGGAGGTTGTAGGTACGAAGGAAAATGTGAATTTAATTAAATGACCACAAGTAAAAATTGACATAATATGGAGTGTGTGAACATAATTGCCTAATCAATTGTTTCCTAGATAAAATTCCGGCTATATGACCCGAAATGTTAAAGTGGCATATAAATGGAGAAAAATAATAAAATGTATATTTTCAACATGCGAAAAAACAAGTAATACCATATTATAAATCTTACCGCAAAAACTGGCAGAGACAGGGAATGTGTAACTAACAGTTTCCTTTTATGACATGGGTTACCAGCAGAGCCACTATAGATTTGTTTGTGTTTAATTAATGTAAACGCAATGTTTGCGGAACGTACACGCTCCTACGTTGACGTAATTCAGCCGCAACCAAGCGTTTAACAAATACGGAGGGGGCAACAAAAATGTTGTTTAGTACTACTCAAAAAGTAACGGTGTAGAATGCAGCGGCCGACCTGCTAGAACATGCGTCTGCACGTACATATATGTAGAGAGCGCAAGCTATTGTGACGATTATATTTTTGTAGTTTTCTGATAATTATAAATGTATATAATTGGGATACCTATTTGGGACATAATTGATTGTCTATACTTGCAACTTCCTGTTGGCGGGAAGTAACTACCTGGAAATTCGCGTTGCGGGAATAATGTTGCAATTCCTTGGAAATTATGCTCTCCCGACCTGCACGTGGAGTAACTTGGCTGACGTGCGCTGACAAAGTCTTCACTCACACCTTGGCAGCCACAGATAATATTGGAGGAAATATGTAGGTATGGGGGAAACATGGGCAGAAATAAACAATAAAAGCTTTTTTTAAGGAAAAAAAGAACAAGGACGGAGGATATCGAAAAGCAAGGGTTCTTGTTATAGTGTTTAACGCCCGCTTTTACTACTACGGCACCGCAGGCGGTGACACTGGTGATACATGGAATGAAGATGGAGCACCGGTGGAATGAGATGGCGGGGGAAACCGAAGCACCCGGAGAAAACCCGCCCTGATGCCGCTTCGTCCACCACCAATACCACATGCGGGTCCCTGGGATCGAACCCGGACCGCCTAGGTGGTAGGTGAGCGCGCTAACCGCTCGGCCACGGCGCCGCCGAAAAGCAAGGAATTCTAAGTACCAAGTGACAAAAGGTCATTGATAGATTCTTAAAAATGGAATGGGGGAGAGAGAAATACATCGAAGTATGTAATAAAGCAGTCAGAATGGGGTATACATGGACTAGAACGGGGAAAATGAACCTAAGTGGTATGACAGGGATAAAAAGAGGGAGACTTGCACAAAATGTAGTAGATTGTATGAAAATTGACACTATATTTTCGATTGTAATGGCACGGACAAAGGAAGAGAGAATTTAGTACCCAAAAATGGAATGGTTTCCCATTAGACTTAAAAGTTAGGACAATTTTAATTCAAAATCGGACGAACACGTAGAGAAAACAGGAAAATATTTAGGAAAAATGAGTTTGAAATGGTTAAAAGGACTATGAGGAAATAAAATGAAAATAAATAACGAGCGGTAAAAATAATTATTGGCCATAAAAAGCTTCCCCATTTTACAATATAAAACAAAATGTTAAACATAAGGGGAAGTAATAGATATGTAACTCCAAGAGGTAGAAGTAAATTGTATATTGTGGGAAACTTTGTTATAATGAAATACATTTTTTTTATTTTATCATTGTATTAGACTAAGAGTGTATTTCTATAATGAATAAATATAAATATTACCTCGTCAGTCAGTAGCTTATATATAAAGCCCCCGGAGAGTCAATATCACTAAGCCCTATAATTACACTACCACATTTTAGTGTTCATCTTTGACCACATCAAGCTGTGACATACTTCTGTGGTAAACGTTATACTCACCTTCTCACCTTTGATCACATCTGTGACTGACCAGAAATGAAAATGGTAGACTGCCTCTGTGGCCTAGTAGTTAACCTGCTAATCTTCAAATCCAGGGATCCTAGGTTCGATTTTCAGTGTAGGAATTTTTCTGTAGCCAGGATTATTTCCCATTCTCTCTATGTAATATAATAACCAAATATTAACATCACTATGAACTAGCTAAATGAAGTGGCCCCAAGTTACCTGCCACACGCGCAGAGCGTGACGTTATTGCTCCAGTACAGTGACAGCACAAAGCACACTGTATCACTCACAAATTTGTTCACTAGTTCCACAGAGTAAAATGTGTGCAACACGAAAATCGAAATTTTCATGTATTGCTGAACTTGTACAAGAATTTGGGAGTGATTATTTTACTTATTTTTAGCATTGAATGTAAGTTATGCAGCAACATTACCTACAACGTTCGTGCGTTATCGTACCTTGCATTCTTTGTGTTGTGTTCATGTGAGAGACTTGCTATAGTTCAAACTCCGCAACTTTGTAGAAGGCTCGTTCCCTACAGATGAGCAATCGCACATAATGACCAGATTATATATATATATATATATATATATATATATATATATATATATGTAATGACTAACATCAAATACCTCTCTTCTGTTTATGAGTCACATGAAATGCTGTGCAATTCAAAACACAAAACATAAAGATTATAAAAACAGAAGCAAAAGACTGAAAATGTGTAAAAGCATAGCAGAGTCTATTAATAAAGTATATGAAGGATGTGCAGCGAATGATTTCAGGAAGAAATTAAGTGGATTGAGAAGTCAACATGTTTTTTCTTTGATTTCTTGTTTAGTACTAACATAATAAACACCTTGGACTTCCTGACCTATGGGTTTTTTTCGGATGTTTCCTCGGGTCGCTAGCGAAAGCTGGGAAGGTTAAATTTCAATGAAGATGGAAAGTAAGATACAAAAATCTGAAAGGAAATCGAGAAGAACTAAAGGATGTACAAAATTAGACCACATAAATAATGATGTAATAAGAACAGAGCTGAAAGTGAAATCTATAAATGAAGAAATAAAACACTAGAAAGAATTGGTTGTTACACGTGGAAAGCATTGACTGTGATAGACTTCCGAAAATAGCTCTAGATTATAAACCAGCAGGTAGAAGAGACGTGGGCAGACCGCAGAAGAGACGGAGAGACTGTGAAAAACGGAACAATGTATCTAATCCACGGAGTAAAGATGATAGTGGCGGTGGCGGCGACGACGACGATGAAGGGTGTTAAGTTACAAAAAAAATCTGATGTTTTGCACTCACATGACTTTCTCTACTCTTGTACTAACAATCCTAACAAACTCTTATTCCTATATCTTCCTCGTGATAGTTGAGATAAACATTTGTACAACTTATCTTATTGCTTATTTCCTTGTAGGTACAAGGAGAATATTAAAATACAGTAGGCTTTGTGCGATAGTCAAATCTTTTAAAGCTTTGAGATCCCGTTCTCTTTGCACACTTAACATATAAAAAATAAACACCGATGTTCCACTTCACGAAAGTTCTAAGTTTTTCGAAACTCACACACATAACAAGGAATATCTCCGAAATGGTTCACTCTACAAGAAAATTTATTGAGACATAAATTGTGTATTTTAGCAAGATCTACATTTTTGTGTAGTACGATTTGGTCTATCTCTAACGATTTACCAGTTATGCAAAAGTCGTCCAGAGTAAATACGACTACAGGGGTTATAGCCAGAAAATTCAAGATATACATTTCATTTGTCATCAAAATATCTCAAACATATGACATTTTAATCAAAATCGTTAGAGCCATTTTCAAGAAAATCAAAATTTTCGAAAAATTTTCCATGTAAAGGGTAGTTTAGGGTGGGGCTATGTTCTTCAAAATCTTTGTGTTGAATCCTTGAAAGACATTAAACTTAAATACCAACTTTGGTTTTTAATCAACTTTTCGTTTTTGAGTTATGCTGTCCACAGACACACAGACACACACAGACATTTTTCTAAAAATGCTTTTTTTGAATTGAGGGGTTCTCAAAACATATATTTCCGGAGAAATCTCGACATAGAATTTTTGGGTGGAATACAATACTTCCCCTACTTACCAGGAGAGAAAGTAAAAAATCGGATGTGTTGCACTCACATGACTTTCTCTACTCTTGTACTAACCATTCTTACAAACTCTTTTTTCTATATCTTCTTCGTGTTAGTTAAGATAAACATTTGTACAACTTATCTTATTGCTTATTTCCTTGTAGGTGCAACGGGAATAGTAGAATACAGTAGGCTTTGTGAGATAGTCAAATGCTTTAAAGCTTTGAGATTCTGTTGTCTTTGCACACTTAACATATAAAAAAATGAACAATGATGTTCCACTTCACGAAAGTTCTAAGTTTTCCGAAACTCACACACACATATCAAGGAATATCTCCGAAATGGTTCACTCTACAAGAAAATTTATCGAAACATAAATTGTGTATTTTAGCAAGATCTACATTTTTGTGTAGTATGATTTGGTCTATCTCTAACGGTTTACCAGTTATGTAATAGTCGTCCAGAGTAAATACGACTACAGGGGCTATAGCCAGAAAATTCAAGATATACATTTCGTTTGTCATCAAAATATCTCAAACATATGACATTTTAATCAAAATCGTTAGAGCCATTTTCAATAATGTCAAAATTTTCGAAAAATGTGCCATGTAAAGGGTAGTTTAGGGTGGGGCTATTTTCTTCAAAATCTTCTTATCGCATCCTTGAACGACATTAAACTTAAATACCAACTTTGGTTTATAACCGACTTTTCGTTTTTGACATATGCTGTCCACAGACTGACAGACTAACAGACTGACACACAGACACACACACGGACCTTTTTCTAAAAATGCTTTTTTGGATTCAGGGGGCCTCAAAACATATATTTCTGGTGAAATTTCGACATCGAATTTTTGGGTGGAATACAATACTTCCCCTACTTACCAGTAGAGAAAGTAAAAATGAACAACGGTGTTCCATTTCACCCTACAAGAAAATTATTCAGAGAGTAAATAAGACTACAGAGACTATAGCCAGAACAATATATACTTTTCATTTGCCATAAAAAATATCTCAAACATATGACATTTTAATCAAAATCATTAGAGCCATTTTTAAGAAAATCAAAACTTTCGAAAAATATTCCATATAAAGGGTAGTTTAGAATGGGGCTATTTTCTTCAAAATCTTCGTGTCGCATCTTTGAAAGACATTAAATATAAATACCAAACTTGGTTTTTAACTGACTTCGTTTTTGACTTATGCTGTCCACAGACTGACACTCAGACACAGACGCACTCACATAGGGAATTTTTTCTAAAAATGCTTTTTTTGATTCAGGGGGTCTCAAACATAATTTCCGTAAAAATGTCGACATCAAATTTTTGGTTTGCATATGTTACTTCCCTATACGTAGTAGAGAAATTAAAAATGAACTGGTGGTTAATGTCACAGAAAGGAAGCTTCATTTGAAATGAATTATCCCAGCCCTACCCGAGTTAGACTGACGCATGTTGGTACTACAGAAACTGTGCATGTTGCAGATTCCGAGCTTGAGGATTTGGAGACACCTCCGAGATACCGTCCGGACAGTTTGGAGTCACTGTGCAAAGCTACACGATTCACTGAAGCGGAACTGAAGAGAATCTACCGTGGCTTCAAGGCTGAATGTCCAACAGGAGTCGTGCGCGAGGACACCTTTAAGTGCATCTATTCCCAATTCTTCCCACAAGGAGGTAAAGCTATATCTTAACTGACGTTTACAGAATGTTAAGCAAATTGTCTTATTTACTCGTACCTATGTATAGTTCCTCATACAGCATGTACTGTGTGCATCACGAGAACTCGCGGCTATTTGTAAGAATATCCTGGGAAACAATCGTGCAACATGTTTCAAGCAAAAATATTGTTTTGGCCTATTCTACTCACAAAAACAACATAAAAATGTAATACCATTTGGGCACTGAATGGCTTCCGAGCTGAAACACATGGGACTATACCAAATGGAACCCATTTATCGCTTGTGTTTAATAGTCATTGAAACGGCGAAAGATCTTTTACTAAAATGCGAAGCCACAGAACGGAGAAGTTACCAGATTCTCGGAGCCACCACAAAATTAGAGAAAGATTCTAATCTAGTGAGATAAGTACTGTAACTATTTGTGTAGATATAGATCCCTAGATTAGAAAACAGGAAGCGCACCAAAAAAAGGCTCTTTAGGCTGAGGTGCAAAAGAGAAACCTGTTTCTAAACTAGTCATAGTGATAGTCAAGGTTTCACTACCCTGCTTTTCATTCCTCGGTAAGCTAAACTTTGTGACGAGTAGCATGTTGCCATATTACTATGCGAGGTATTTTAAAAACCCACAATTTATTGCAACAAAAAGGCAACAAATTGTGGGTTCTTTTAAGTTTAATTTACACAAAAACCGCTGAATCTATTGAAATACGCCAAGGGAAAAAGTTGTCGTTTATTCAATTTTTTATGAATATAGCCATAAATCAAGAACCTTCAATCAATAATAACTCAGTCAGGTGATCATAAAGTTTTTTGATAAAAATATTTTCTCAAGAAAACTATAAACTTTTCAGCATTTTGGTATTAGACTTTCTTGTTATTCACAACATGAGAAATTCGCTGTTAGTCTGGCGGATCATTTCACTTCCACCCTGTATAATTTCACATAACTGGTAGTACATACAAAGAGAAAACTTACTACACAAAATGTAGGTCTCTCTTAAAAACACAATGTTAAAAACGAACACATCAGTGATGTCCATTATTAATACTTTAAATTTTTCAGTACATTGTCACTTTTTAAAGTACTACCGCTACCTATTTGATCTCGTGATGTCATCCAAACAGTAAAAAATGTAATGTGTTACGTACATTAAGATGATTTTATCTATTCTTCAACAAATTATCCCTACAATTTTTGTTCTTTTATCTGCTACATATTAGTCGAGTTAAGACATTTTGTAGAAAAAATTTAAAATTCTAGGAATGAGAATAGAAGAATGCATTAAGCTTAAACATTTTAAGAGCTGATCGCTGTATGATGGCATTGACATTCCAGTTTCTTTGCATGTCCATGAATAAGGTCTTCCCACTTGAGAAAAGTTCGAGTATTGAAAAATTCAGACCTATAAAAGGTACATCTCGGAAATGATTCACTCCACAAAAAAATGTAATTAACACAAATTGTGTACTTTAACGAGATCTACAATTTTAGTACAGTATGATGTTGTTTATCTATTACAGTATACTAGTTAATTATTTGGAACTAAAATATATTAAGCATGTGGTATTTTAGTTAAATTCTTACCAGCCATTTTTGAATAAATCAAAATTTTTGAAACAATTTCCATGTAAAAGGTAGCCTTGGGTTGGGGAGATCTTCTTTAAAATCTTTGTCATCCTTGCAAGAATTTGGCATTCAACCGACTTTTCGTTTTTCAGATCTGTTGTTCACAAACAGGCGCACAGGCACAAACAGACCGTTTTCTAAAAATATTTCTTTTATTTTCGGGATCTCTAACCGTGCATTTGCGTGAAACCTCTATACCAAAATTTTGGGTAGAATGTAATACTTTCTCTACCTACTGTATACTTAGTTTTTTCTTTAGTGTGTAAAAGAGATTTTATGAACTTTTATTTATATATTAGAGTGATCCTAGCATTATAGTTTACTTATGATTACGTGGTAGAGAAAGCATACGTTTTCGTAAGAGCAGTTGTTATTAACCGGAATTTAACTTACACCACTTTAGTCGCCGTTTCTTACTGGAGGCCGAAGAATGCAGGGAACATTTAAACAACATTCCCAAACATGCGAAAGCAATCTGCCACAGAAACAAACGATAGAGGCTATAAACACAACCTTTCAACAATCGGACAGTGTGCCACAGAAGCAAACGATAGAGGCTATATACACAACCTTTCAACAACTGTAACAGTGTGCCACAGAAACAGAAGAGGCTATAAACATAACCTTTCAACAACCGTGACAATGTGCCACATGAACAAACGATAGAGGCTATAAACACAATATTTCAACAACCGTGACAATCTGCCACAGAAGCAAACGATAGAGGCTATAAACACAATATTTCAACAACCGTGACAATCTGCCACAGCAACAAACCATAGAGGCTATAAACACAATATTTCATAATCGTGACAATCTGCCACAGAAACAAACGATAGAGGCTATAAACACAATATTTCAACAACCATGACAATCTACCACAGAAACAAACGATAGAAGCTATAAACACAATATTTCAACAACCGTGACAATCTGCCACAGAAACAAACCATAGAGGCTATAAACACAATATTTCAACAACCGTGACAATCTGCCACAGAAGCAAACGATAGAGGCTATAAACACAATATTTCAACAACCGTGACAATCTGCCACAGCAACAAACCATAGAGGCTATAAACACAATATTTCATAATCGTGA